>JAOANR010000004.1:16613563-16695025 GCA_030278955.1 Hygrophila difformis
TTCTCAAATTTCAGAATTTTTGGTTATGAACTTGATTTTTAAATGATATCGGAGCGAACAGCGTCCTGAAATAGTATATTTTTGAGAAACTTACTAAATTTGGGAAATTGACCTTTAAGGTTTAAACGAGTGGAAATTCCTTTGAAATAAAATACATAAACAAACATTTTTGAAATCTCGTTATGACTAGATTGAGCTTTCTACGTAGAGGGTGAGTGTCCCATCGGGTGCCCCTCTAGCTTTTTGCTTCGTGCTTAAACGGACGAGAGTAATCTACGTAGGGGGTGAGTGCTCTGCAGGGTGCCCCCTAACTTTGCACATCGTGCCTGATTGGACGATGGTGTTGAACATGAGAAACTATGCCAAAACGGCGAGAGATATAAGGCCTACACTCTCGAGAATACCCGTATGGGTTTCCCGAGGCTCCGGAGTGGTACTGGGTATGACGGATTTGGCTACGGCCAACGGTTACTTGAAATATGTAGAGATTGCAATGCAATCGAGAGAAACGTGAATACCAATAAAATCTTGATACTCGACTATGGAGTAACGAGAAAAATTAAAAGATTCTTATTTATTACGTATTTAAATTAAACTAATGCTTTTATTTAAATTATGCTATGTGTATGATTAGCTAGAAGCCATGCTTTAAATTATGTCATATACTTATTAATTAAATTAAATTGTATCTTGTTCCTTGGCATGTTTTCTGTAAATTTAATTAATGGCTTTGAAACCCCTTAATCATGCTAGGTGTTAACTTACTCAGCACATTTTGCTGACCCAAACCATTTTTCCCTTTTTCTTTCAGAGTACTTCCATTATGCATCATCATATGCATACATGGGAACATTTGGGGGAAAACTCTGTTTTAAATTCCTGCGCTTAGTTATGACTTGCATGAACGGGCCTGTTTAACCCGTGTTTTGGCCATGTTAGCCCAATTTTTAAATTCCGTTGCATTATGTATATATGTAAATATTACATTCCGCTGCAACTTTGATAGTATTTTTAAATTATATTATAATGGGCTATTTGAATGTTTTAAATTCTGAAAAACCATAGCCTTGCATCTCTTTAGCAAGCTCGGAGAAACCGTGTCTTGCTAGGGAGGTGTGTCGGTGACATCCCGACCTGGGTTACCAAGAACCGGGGTGTTACAAGTTGGTATCAGAGCCCAGACTATTTTAAAGCTATTTATTTTAAAGAAAATATCTGATACCAAAGTTGGTATCAGAGCCCGGATATTTTTAAACTATCATTTTTAAACCAATATTATGTTTAAACTATTATTATTATCAATATTATTATTTTAAGTATATACTATTATTTTTAAAGGTATTCTTTTCTAAAGAGCCCAATTATTATTTTCTAGCCCAAATTATTTTTAGCCCAAATATTTTTGAACCCAAACTTTTGAAGTCCAAATCATTATTTTTAAAGCCCAATCCCCATTTTTAAATTAGGGTCCAAAATTTTCTTGGCCCAATACTTATATTTTTAGTAAGAGCCCAAATATTATTTCTTCTTGGCCCAATATAGAGGCTCAATTCCTTTTACTATTATTAGCTACCCATGGGCCAAAACTTTATTTTTAAAATCCCATGGGAAATTAATAAATATAGTGCATGGTTTATTTATTTATTTATTATTTTTTTTTGGGGGGTGGGGGACATCATGTGCATTTGCATACCACTTTTTTTTTTCTATACCTTAGAGAACCTAGAAGCGATATGTTCTAACTTATACCTTTTGATTGCACTAGATAACTTAGAAATTTGACATCGAATTAGAAATACTAACTAGCGACTGATCTTGCCGTAGTTCTAGATCTCATTCATCTATGCGCACGCTAAGCATAACAATCATCGGCCTTTGCCATTCCTATCCTCATACGAAACAATTTCGTTATGTTGAACAATAAAAATCAAATTTTATTAGAACAATTTTTATTCGAAAAATCTTGTTTCGTTTCCCAAACAACAAATCTAAAAATTCGAAATTCACGATTCTCTTAAAAAAAAAATCTCTGGACAGAACCCTGTCCGACTTTAAAAAAAAAAAAAAAAACGTGGCCTTTAACACTTGATCTCATATATGATTTGGCAACTTCTTGCTCAAGCGATTTATCTAAACTCTGATAAACTAATCTATATACGTTGGTGACAGAATGGCACCAAGAGGTAGACCAAGCAACCAGCCTGCTCCCCTACCCACTACTGAAGTGCCACCGAACACTACGAAACCCGCTCAACCTATAGGAGCACAAACCCAAGGTGTGCAGGATGCCCCCGCACCGAACAATGTGGGCGATCGTCTCCGGACGATAGAGGAGGTCTTGATTGCGCTAGGGAACGCGCAAGTCAACCAGGGTCAAGTTGTGGCGGTACCTCCGCCCCAAGCTCGCCCCAATTATCTGGCTATGGTGAACCCTTACTAGCCACCACACTACGCTAGTCAGGAGGATCCTTCCAAACTGGAGGAATGGATTAGAACGTTCGACAAACTATTGAACGTCGTCAAGTGTCCGGAGGGAGAGAAAGTACATGTCGCCTCGTATTACTTGGGAGGCGAAGCAGATGATTGGTGATAGGCCACCCAAGGGAAGTTGACTGAGGAGGAAGAGCCATATTCATCGGCAGAATTCATGGAGCTGCTCAGACATCGATTCTACCCCCTGAGCACGAAAGCTGCAATGTACGAAGAATTTCTATCATTAAAACAAGGAGGTCAAACGGTGCAGGAATACTACACCCGCTTTAAGGAACTAGTACGATTTGCGCCAAGGTTGGTGCCGACGGACATGGAGAAAGCCCAGAAGTTCGAAATGGGCTTAAATCTGGGAATTCGCGAGGTGATCACAAGGGTGCACTACCCTAACCTACAAGCTGTTTATGATCTTGCGGTAGCGGTTGCACGAGTATAAGGACTGAAGCGGAAGGCCATAGGTGAGACTAGCCGAGATCCCCGAGGACAAGACGAGAGATAAAGACCGCAGAACTGATTTAGACTTGGGTAGGACTAATTATCGTGAAGGCCCAAATGGACTAACCCAAGGCGACGATGGAGGCAACAATAGAAGGATTTTCAACCGTAAGGGCTACGTACCCCGATGCCCAAAGTGTAACCAGCCTCATCTGGTGAGAGGATGCCCCAACCTGACACATGCTTCCGATGTGGTCGACGTGGACATCGGATGAAAGAGTGTCGAACCCATATTAAGAATATCACCAAAAGAGAAGATCTGACCGCCGGACCTGACCAGCCACGAAACCCTGACGGTCAAAATGACAACAACCAGGGGCATCGACTCCAAAATCAACACCCTCAACAGAACCCGAACCAAAACCAAAACTGGGGACCAGTAGAATAGTGAAGGGAGACCCATGGGACGTTGAAAGTGATAAATCAAGCGGACATACTTGCGCAAGGCAACGATACTCAAACCTTTTTGAAGAATAATGAGTAGGCAGTTATGGGGACATAACTGTAAGCTTAAGAGGGAGAGGATGTCACACCGTGTAATTTCCACGTATCTTTGTACGGAATAAACAAACAAATTCAAATTATTTTGAACTACGTCATGGATTATCTCTTCACAGGGTACATAGGCAGCTTAGAAATTTTAATTCTAAGTTCAGTCACAAAATAATAAAATAAACAAAAGGGTTAACTCTTAGAACGAGAAAAACAGAAACACAACTTCGAGGACGAAGTTGATTCTTAAGGAGGGTAGACTATAATACCCGAGAGTTTTGCAACATAAAATAAATAAGTAAATAATAAATAAATACAATAAATAAATAAACATAGTAAATAAATAAAGAATCATGGGAAATGAGAAAGGGAATTTAATCCAAGAAAGAATTAAAGTTTAAGATAATTTAATTAAATAAATGATCCCAAGATAACCCAATAAAAATAGACTCATAAATCGGACCATAAATTAATTAAGGTCCACATAAAAATAAAAATAAGAATTTGGAGCCCAAAGATTAGCCCGAAAATCGGAGCCCAAGAACATAGGAGGATAGAAGTCCGAAAGAAAGGAGAAAAGGCCTGACGGATCGCACGACCCAGCACAGACCGAACTCCAGGCGGTGGCCGTGCCGGGCGAAGGCTTTTGCCTCACCAACCCCGCGCCAGCAGGCAGCAACGAGCCAAGCGAGATTTACTCGCCCGATTCCGGATTTTTCGACTTCGGTTGCTCACTTTGCGGCCCAAGACTCATTATAACAGATCTTGGACGTCCCCTAGGTCCCTAAATCTATAAATACTAATTCTCGTCGACCCCGTACATTTTTCAAACCCTACGAAATCTCTATACATATCAAACCCTAATCCCGGAGTCATCGGAGGCACGAAGGCAAGAGAGGAGACTGAGTTGGACGAAAATTCAAAGACTCCCATCGTCGTGGTAAGATCTTGTCCATTCCTTTCCATTCATGATTCGAAAACGAATCCTAACTTGATCATTCTTCTATTCTAAACCCCGATCCGGATCTAGAACGAAGATCCCGATGAATCTACGAGGCAAACAGTGAACTGGAAGCCACGCCTACGAATAGACGAGCCGGACCATCCATAATCTTGTAAGTTAACGCTTACCGTGGTTTTGGGTTGTTAAAACAATCGAATACATAGATCTAACGAAAACCCCAACTAAAATCTGTCTACATCGGCGCAGCGTTTTTATTGAATTTATTCGGACCACTTAAATTGTTCAAACAAGAAAACTTAAAACATAAAATATGTTCCTAAGACCTTGATCTACTTCCTGTAAAAATTTCATAATTTTTCATCGTGTTTTGATATTTGAAAACGGTCTCAAACAAACCTGCCTCAGAAGTTAGATCTTGAACGGTGACAGGTTCGTAGTCCGAGGCCGAATTAGGTTTAGTGTTAAACATAGAAATTGTAGATCTATGAGTCGTGAGCATCACTGTAAAATTTGAGAATTTTTCGTCAAGATTTGGACCTTGGAATTCGAACCGAACCAATCTGCGTTTTCTTCGAACTTCTAAAAATTGACAGAATGGGTTCCTGAACTAAATCCGATTTTTCCTAATTGATCCAGTTGGAATTAGGTCTCGAGTTCTAAATAAAGTTGTAGATAAATGTGTTAGGAGTATGCCTGTAAATTTTCGTTAAGTTTGGTAAGCATTTGATATGTTAAAAATTAGATCTCTGAAAACTGCTACGTCTGAATCCAGGCAGAACACTATTTCTGTGCGAAATCTCATTTTTGAATTGTTTCCTTAATCCGGATTGAAAAAGTTAAAACACGAAACTTGTTCGTTAATGTGTTGGCAAGCTACTGCTCCAATTTCAGAATTTTTGGTCATGAAATGGATTTTTAAATGATATCGGAGCGAACAGCGTCCTGAAATAGTATTTTTTGAGAAACTTACTAAATTTGGGAAATTGGCCTTTAAGGTTTAAACGAGTGGAAATTCCATTGAAATAAAATACATAAACAAACTTTTCGAAATCCCGTTATGACTAGATTGAGCTTTCTACTTAGAGGGTGAGTGTCCCATCGGGTGCCCCTCTAGCTTTTTGCTTCGTGCCTAAACGGACGAGAGTAATCTACGTAGGGGGTGAGTGCAGGATGCCCCCTAACTTTGCACATCGTGCCTGATTGGATGATGGTGTTGAACATGAGAAACTATGCCAAAACGGCGAGAGATATATGATAGTGTGAATTTTGTGCTTGTTAGTGACATTTGTTTTGAATGTTTATGTGTTGATTTTGGTAGCACTTTACTCTTGTTGTATTTGTTTTGTTGTTTGTAGGAGGATGACATGGCAATGGAAAAATTAGAGCAAAGTGGAAGAAAGAAAGAAAGAGACATGCAACCATGACTTCTCAGTCATGGCCATGACTAGATAGAAGACCCAAGCCCATTACACAATTAAAAGAAGAGAATTGGGGAGTGGTCACTTTCACTTGAAAATGAAAGCATGGACTTTTGAGGACAAATAATTGAAAGGAAAGAAAAAAGGAGAAAAAGAACAAAAATAAGAAAGACTTGTGAGGAGGGAGAAAAAGACCTTTGGCCAAGAAAAAAAAAGAAGAAAAAGGGAAGGCCAAGGAGAAAAGAAAAAAAAAGAGAGAAGAGAGGGAGGAAGAGAAAAATAGAGAAAGAAGAGAAAGAAGAAGAAGAAAGAAGAAAGAGAGGAGGCCAAATCAAGTTCTTCTCATCTTTGATATTTGGAATTTGGTTGTATCTCTTCTTTACATTTGTTTTCTCTTCTATGGATTTAGAGTAGTTTTTCATTTTCTCTAGTTTAAAGACTTGATTAAGAATGGCTTTTGGAATTTGTGAGATGATGTAATTTGTGAACTATGAAACTTGATGTTTGTTGGTATTTATGCAATTCCTATGTTTAAGGTTTACTATTGTTGAATTGGATGAATGTTTAGGGCCCAAATATTTGTCTAGTTTGATAATTGATTGCCAATTCAATTTGGGTATCCGTAATTGTACTTGAATTGAATAGGTGGTAACTGGGTTGATTAGTTCCTTCCCGGGGAATTGTATAATCAAATTGGGAATTACTCCGCGTAGGTAGTAATTGGTTTGAATCAGGCTTTTCTAGATTATAATGCAATTAGACAACATCTTCTACGGGCGTACCTAGGAGTGTTAGTTTGATTAGGGGCAATTAACGGGCGTACCTTAATTGTCTAAACTGAAAGGAAAAGTTGGTTGTCTAAGCGGACCTGACAACTATAACTGGTTTATCAATTGGCACAATGTTTATGCATCGATGATCTTACCCAAATGCCATTCCAAATCAATCTTTGAACTAGAGGTTTTTAATTCCAATACTTTGTTTTAGATTTATGTTCTTGATCTCACTCATCATTTTCATAGTTTGTAGAAATACTTAGTTTTTAGCTCTTGTTATCATTTTCTTGTTCTCAAAATACAAACCCCCCCCCCCTTTTAATATTGTATATATTATGAGAATGTGGTATTCCAATCCCTGAGGACTCGACCCTTGTCACTGCTATACTATACTTATTTTGTGCTTGGTGACACAGGAATTAAATTATCTTTTGCAGCTATACGACAAGCTGCCAAATTTTGGCGCCGTTGCCGGGGATTGGCGTTCAACTACTACATTCTGTGAGTTGATATTTGATCCAGAAATTGAGAAGACAGCTCGTAGATTGACAAGGGAAGCCAAGATAAGAAAAAAATCTAAAGTTTCTACATCAACTTCTGGTTTATCATTGGCTACAGAGCTGGACACTTCTAGTTCCAGTGGTGAAGGAAGTGATACAGAATCTTTAGAAGAAAAAAACATTGTCATGGCTGAAGATAACTGCACATTGAGGGAGTTGGCTGCTCCTGACTTAACACAGCAGCCTTTATGCATTACATTTCCTACAATTAATGATGAAACTCCCTTTGAGTTAAAATCTGGATTGATCCATTTGTTGCCTGAATTTAATGGTCTTGCAGGTGAAGAGCCTCACAAGCATCTCCAGGAATTTGATGTAGTATGTTCAAGCATGAAGCCCCCTGGAGTTACAGATGAACAAATCAAATTGAGGGCATTTCCATTTTCATTGAAGGGGAGTGTAAAAGATTGGCTCTACTATCTCCCAGCAGGTAGCATTACAACATGGACAGACATGAAAAGAAAGTTCTTGGAGAAGTATTTCCCTGCCTCAAGAGCTGCAAATTTGAGGAAAGAAATATGTGGCATCAAACAACAATCAGGTGAAACGCTCCATGAATACTGGGAGCGGTTTAACAGGCTTATAATTAAATGTCCTCAACATCAAATCCCACCCCAATTGTTAATTCAATACTTCTATGATGGTTTGTTGTTGATGGACAGGAACATCATTGATGCTGCAAGTGGAGGAGCTTTGGTGAATAAGACTCCAACACAAGCTTGGGAGTTGATTGATCGAATGGCAGAGAATACTCAACAATTTGGCACAAGGGATGCAATGCCAACCAATATGCCAAGTGATTCTTCAATGCAAACAATGCAACAACAACTTTCAGAGTTGACAAGCTTTGTTCGTAAAATGGCCACAGGAAATATAAAGCCAACTGTCCAGGTGAAGGCATGTGGCATTTGCACAAGTATTGAACATCCAACTGATGCATGCCCAACTCTCCAAGAAGATACAGCGGTGGATGTGAATGCACTTGACTATTCCAATTGGCGTCCACAGTACAATCCATATTCTAATACCTACAATCCAGGTTGGAGAGATCATCCAAATCTTTGGTATGGCAATCAACATCAACAACAAAATCATCCATCTTCAGCACCACAACAAGTACACCCTCCTCGTCAATATGAAAGGCAACCACCTCAAGCTACAACAAGTTCAAGTCCATCTTTGGAAGAATTGGTGAAATCCATGGCCACATCAACATTGCAATTTCAACAAGACACGAAGGCAAGTATTGAAAAATTACAAAGCCAAATGAACCAAGTGTCTGAGGAAGTTAGGCAAATTCGAGAGAAATGAAAGTGGCCAGCTCAACCCGAGCCAAATCCAAAGAATGTCAGTGCCATGATTTTGAGGAGTGGAAAAGAAGTTGAAGGTCCTTCTCCAATGTCAAAGGAACAAAATGAAGAGCAAATTGAGAAGGAGATTGAAAAGGAGGCAGAAACTTCTAACAAGGTAAATTCTAATTGGATTCCTTTATATCAAACTAAAATACCTCCTTTTCCTGACAGGTTAAAGAAGCCTCCAAAGGTTGATAAAAAGAAAGAGATGCTTGAAATATTCAAGAAAGTTCAATTGAACATTCTACTTTTGGAAGCCATCAATCAAATCCCCAAGTATGCAAAGTTCTTGAAGGAATTGTGCACCAACAAAAGAAGCTTCGGGGAGATGAGTATATAATAGCAGGTGAGAGTGTATCTGCAGTCATAAAAAGAAAAATCCCACCCAAAACAGGTGATCCAGGTATGTTTTCAATCCCTTGCAAAATTGGAACGAAAGAGGTGAGCAAAGCCATGTTAGATTTAGGTGCTGCGATAAATGTGATGCCAAGATCAATATATAATTCCCTAAATCTAGGTCCATTGAAAGAAACAGGAATTATTATTCAACTTGCTGATAGATCAAATGCTTATCCAGATGGTATGTTAGAAGATGTGTTAATTCAAGTTAATGATGCAATATTTCCTGTAGATTTCTATGTTGTGGATATGAACGATGATCATTGCTTTAATCCACCCCCTCTTTTGTTGGGAAGACCTTTTATGTATACTGCAAGAGTGAAGATTGATGTGAAGAAAGGCACTCTTACTTTGGAATTTGATGGAGAAGAACTTTCTTTCAATCTTTCTAACACTATCGAACATCCTGATGATTCTAAAGCTTTATATGCTATTGATGTTATTCAACCTTGTGTGCAGGATATTCGTGAGCTTAATGGTAAAGACCCTGAAGATATTGAATGGATAGATACTGTAAACTTTGGGTCTAACAAAAAATTTAAGTTGAATGGAAAAGATCCACCGGAAGTATGGCTTGGAGCATTAAGGGATAAAAATGCTGGAATGGATTTGAATAATCATGAATATCGAAAAAAATTGCAATTGCAGAAGTTTGGTGGATTTTGGTATGATGCTTATGAGAATGGTTGAAGAATTTGGAAGAAGTCTAGCTCAAGGACTTTAAACAAAGCGCTTCTTGGGAGGCAACCCAAGCAAATAAATTATTTTTATGCTATATATTTTGTCATGTTGATTATTATATATTTGGTATAATTTTGATTTGTTAATGGCATTTTGTTTGTGATTTTGTAGGTTTGTAGATGTGAAGATGGAATTTTTGGATCAAGGAATAAGTTGAAGTGTTTAAAGGAGGAAATTTTCAGTGAAGGAGGTAATGGGTACTCATGAGCATGATTAAATCGCATTTAACTTGCTAAAATTCAAAAAAAAAAATAATAAAAAAAAATAAAAAATAAAAAAATAAAATAAAATAAAATAAAAAAAATTTAAAAAAAAATTAAAAAAAATAAATAATAAAAAATAATAAATATATATATATATATAAAATAAAATTTCAAGTTGAATTCAGGAAGGAATACACATGTTAATCATGCCCATGTTTAAGACCTTGGTAGAAGCCTATGTTGGAAACAAAAATTCCATTTGCCTACCTGCATTTGGTTCCTTTTTGAGCTTTAATTTTCAGAAAACCTCCCTACTCTTAGTCATGCTCATGATTAAGGTTCACTTACTCCACTGTACCAAAATTGAATGGAGCTATATTTTCCAGGGCAACACACTACTCTTACTCATGTCCATGACTAACCATTACATACTTCCCTGAAATATAACTCAAACACTATCACTTTTCCCAAATACTAAATTACCCATCATACATCAATTTACTCTTCCCTCTCCCAATTTCCCAATTCCCCATTTTCATCCCCAAAATACTCCTCATCCAAAATTCTTGAAACTTAGAACACCAAATTACTTCCTCCTCATCCAAATCAATTAAATCAATTGAAACTTTCAACACCACCACCATCATTTTCTTCTTCCCCAATTTTTTCAAATCCCAATTTTTTCAACACCCAATTTTTTCTTTCTTCTTCCCCAATCCCACCACCATCTTCAACCTCATCCACCCACCTCCGCCGGAGCGCCACGCCTCTTCGCCGCCGCCCCTCCGTCATCTCTCTCTCATCCTAAACCTCCGCCGGCCGCCCTTCTCTCTGTCGCGAACAGCCGCCACACTCGCCGCCGCCCCTCGTCGCCTCCGCCTCGCTCGAACCACCAGCGCCGCCGCACTCCCCTCGCTCCACCCTCGCGAAAGCCGCCGCCCCCCGTCGTCCTCAGATCCGAACGCCGCCGCCGTCCCTTCTCTCCCGCCACTCCAGCGCCGCCGCCAGGCCTTCCCCCTGTACAGCGAGCGAAGGTCCAACTCCGGCCACCACTCCTTCAGCTCTCCCACCGCCGCCCCCACATCGTCCCATCACCATCGCGAATCGCCCGCCACCACCCTTCTCCCATCGACGCCCACCCCTCGTCCCGGCGAGCGTCCGCCGCCCCTGTGCCGGAACCCTAGCTTCGCCGCTGCTCCGGTCACCGTGATCCTCTGTCCGGCGTCGCCTCCGTCGTTCTCAATCCTTGCGCCGTCGCCGCTCTTCAGTTGTCCTCAGATTTGCTCCGGCCTCCATCCTCATTCCGATGCCCTTCACTATAATGGTAATCTCATTTCAATTTATGGAAGTATTGGACTATGGTAATTGTTGCTTCTATGGTATCTCTTGTCCGGTGGAATTGAAAGAAAAATATGCTCTAGATTTTCTGGATTTACTGTGATATCCCTGTGTCGATTGAATATTGAAAATTGATTGTGACAAAGTTTGTTGTTGTGTGAATTGGAAACTGTGAAAAGAGCATACCTTTGGTTGATTGCAGATATTGAGAAGTTTGATTTCTTATGAATTGAATACTGTGAAAAGTGCATACTTTTGGGCTTTCTATGTTTTGCAAGATGTGGAATTGTTAATTGGAAAGGAATTTGCTTATGAGTTTAAAAAGTTAATAATCCATCGTAAAGCTTGCAATTTGATGTTTTTGTCGAGAAATGATACTGCTTGGGAAGTTTTCTGTGTGCAGGGATTCAAAATATCAAGTAGCCCATGTTCAAGCATTTCAACATACCATCCCGCCTTGCCATCACCCTGCCGTGCCATCAAACCCCTCATGAGTTTCAAGGGGAAGTTCTCTTCCTTTATCTTTTTAATACATTGAGGACAATGTAGACTTTAGGTGTGGGGGAGGAACTATCTATGAATTGCTTGCCTTTTTCTGTGAAAAATTAAAAAAAAAATTAAAAAAAAAATTTCATATAGAACAATATAGGGCCTACACTATCGAGAATACCCGTATGGGTTTCCCGAGGTTCCGGAGTGGTACTGGGTATGGGGGATTTGGCTACGGCCAACGGTTACTTGAAATATGTAGAGATTGCAATGCAATCGAGAGAAACATGAATACCAATAAAATCTTGATACTCGACTATGGAGTAACGGGAAAAATTAAAAGATTCTTATTTATTACGTATTCAAATTAAACTAATGCTTTATTTAAATTATGCTATGTGTATGATTAGCTAGAAGCCATGCTTTAAATTATGTCATATACTTATTAATTAAATTAAATTGTATCTTGTTCCTTGGCATGTTTTCTGTAAATTTAATTAATGGCTTTGAAACCACTTAATCATGCTAGGTGTTAACTTACTCAGCACGTTTTGCTGACCCAAACCATTTTTCTCTTTTTCTTTCAGAGTACTTCGATTATGCATCATCATATGCATACATGGGAACATTTGGGGGAAAACTCTGTTTTAAATTCCTCCGCTTAGTTATGACTTGCATGAATGAGCCTGTTTAAGCCGTGTTTTGGCCATGTTGGCCCAATTTTTAAATTCCACTGCATTATGTATATATGTAAATATTACATTCCGCTGCAACTTTGATAGTATTTTTAAATTTAATTAATGGCTTTGAAACCCCTTAATCATGCTAGGTGTTAACTTACTCAGCACGTTTTGCTGACCCAAACCATTTTTCTCTTTTTCTTTCAGAGTACTTCGATTATGCATCATCATATGCATACATGGGAACATTTGGGGGAAAACTCTGTTTTAAATTCCTCCGCTTAGTTATGACTTGCATGAATGGGCCTGTTTAAGCCGTGTTTTGGCCATGTTGGCCCAATTTTTAAATTCCACTGCATTATGTATATATGTAAATATTACATTCCGCTGCAACTTTGATAGTATTTTTAAATTTAATTAATGGCTTTGAAACCCCTTAGTCATGCTAGGTGTTAACTTACTCAGCACGTTTTGCTGACCCAAACCATTTTTCTCTTTTTCTTTCAGAGTACTTCGATTATGCATCATCATATGCATACATGGGAACATTTGGGGGAAAACTCTGTTTTAAATTCCTCCGCTTAGTTATGACTTGCATGAATGGGCCTGTTTAAGCCGTGTTTTGGCCATGTTGGCCCAATTTTTAAATTCCACTGCATTATGTATATATGTAAATATTACATTCCGCTGCAACTTTGATAGTATTTTTAAATTATATTACAATGGGTTGTTTGAATGTTTTAAATTCTGAAAAACCATAGTCTTGCATCTCTTTAGCAATCTCGGAGAAACCGTGTCTTGCTAGGGAGGTGTGGCGGTGACATCCCGACCTGGGTTACCAAAAACGGGGGTGTTACACTTATACAAGCTTAAATTGTGCATCTGATAATATAGATTGGCAATGTACAATAATTTTAATAACTTTTAGCTATTATAGATATTATTAAATGGATTATAAATTCAATAAATGAGGATTGGGTTATTAAATGGATTATAAATTCAATAATGAGAATTGGAAAATTAATTAGTAGAATTTGGGAGGAAAAATTAAGTTGAGAATACTCAACTTTAGTATAATATAGATAGATATATAGATGGATACCAACTTTAATGATCCCCTGCAAGTTTTACTTTAACCCTAGTTTCAAATTAACAGGATGCTTTTCCAACCCCTAGATTCTTCTCCCTTTTTAGCTCTGAACAAGGATATGCATGAGAATCTGTTCAATATGTAGAAAATCTAATTATCTTCCCGTTGTTTGATTCACTGGAAAATACTTGTATGCACTTTTAGAAGAATGTATTCCAAACTCTAGCAGCTGAAAATTCATGTTGAAGTCTAGCTAGACACAACTCTTTACCCCCACGGAGCTTCTTCACATGGTGTATTGATCTTCACATGAACCAATTAGGGCTATCTCAAAACTTTTCACACACTGGAAATGGTTAAACTTGGGCCGTTATACTTCCTCCATTTCTTTTTAAAGGTTACACTTCTCATTTGCACATATGCCAATGCACATTTTCAACGATTAATAACTCAAATTCGGTACAAGTAAAAATTTCTAAAATTTGATATTTAAAAACTAGAAGATGAGACGAATTCAACAAGATCTCACTTGTCTATATTTTGTCTTCTATAACTATAACAAAAATAGAAGTCAAAGTACTACAATGAACAGTAAAAAAGTCAACACGTAACATTTAAAAAGAAACGGAGGAGTATAATACTAATAGAAATTACTCCACCCGTCCCATTAATTCCGTCTCATTACAATTGTCACATTTTTATTTTAGGAAATAATTAAATACTTTCATTATCAAATCCACTACCATCACATTACATTAATAAATAAATAAATTAATTAATTAAAATTTCAAACACACAACTATCACATCACACATAAATAATTCAATTAAAAATTCAAACACATTAGAATCATAAAACCTAAATTCCTAATTTACTTCCACTTAAAAACTAATCCATCCCTACATTAAATATTAACTATTCCCACATAAAATACACTGCCCAAAAGAAATGGGATACTATTGGAAAAAATGACAAATAGGTCCATTTTCTTTTCCAAAAATCCAAATCAGTCATTTTTCTATTTTATTATCAAAACAGTCCTCTACAAATGCTAATTATGTCCAAATCAGTCCCTTGTTCACTAATTATACTCTAATTGCTGATGTGGCAAGGGTTTTAATTTAAAACTGACACGTGTGCATAATATTAGTCATTTTTCTTTTATCTTTTGTCAATTCAGTCCTAAACTTTTGTTTTGTTCTATTTAGTCCTCTACCCCAATCACTCATTTTTATATTAATTGGCCTCCAACCTTTCAAATTATTTCATTTTAGGCCCAAAACCTTAAATTTTTTTATTATTACTAATCCATTTATCAAATAAATGCCCAACATACTTCCGTAAATAAAATTAAATACCAAACCTCATACATTGGATTTGACCGCCTTGTTATCGGGTCTTCGAAGTTCCGGATTTTACGGACTCTCTCTAACCACCCGACCGTAACCGATGGTTCATTGGTTCTGGTTTCCTTCAGCAACAACCAGCACAATTATACTTTGTGGACAATAAAATACATACTATTTTTTAATATTTTAATAATGTTTGTTTCAATATAACCAAGGCTTCCTGTTTCCATAACCTTCCAAAAATTCAAGTTAAATCATTTACTCAAACATTGCTACATCCGAAGGCAGGACGCAAAGTAAGATTGTGTTGATTGTTGCGGAAGGAAACCAAAACCAGTGAACCATCGGTTGCGGTCGGGTGGTCAGAGAGAGTCCGTAAAATTCCGGTACTTGGAAGACCCGATAACAAAGCAGTCAAACCCAATGTATGAGGTTTGGTGTTTAATTTTATTTATGGAAGTATGTTGGGCATTTATTTGATAAATGAATTAGTAATAATAAAAAATTTAAGGTTCTGGGCCTAAAATAAAATAATTTGAAAGGTTGGAGGCCAATTAATATAAAAATGAGTGATTGGGGTAGAGGACTAAATAGAACAAAACAAAAGTTTAGGACTGAATTGACAAAAGATAAAAGAAAAATGACTAATATTATGCACACGTGTCAGTTTTAAATTAAAACCCTTGCCACATCAGCAATTAGAGTATAATTAGTGAACAAGGGACTGATTTGGACATAATTAGCATTTGTAGATGACTGTTTTGGTAATAAAATAGAAAAATGACTGATTTAGATTTTTGGAAAAGAAAAGGTACATATTTGTCCTTTTTTTCGGATACTATTAGTCCGGCGGAGGGAGTATATTTACTACTAAATTAGTAAGTAATTTTAAAATAAAATTAGAAGAAGAAACTAATATTCTAATTAGATTGAAGATGTTAATACTAATAATCCCCTTATTAGTTTAAAGGATTATACAAATTTGAAAACTAAAGGTAAACAAACTCGAAAAATATCATTTAAATTTTTTTTGGTGAAACTGGGTATTCCATACCACATTGGATCCAAGACTAATCCCTCGAGGATCTGTAAGGGCAATTAAGGGCGCATCTCCCAAAGCAGTTTTTTGCATGCACAAGGCTCGAACCCGAAACCTTTCTTAAGCGACTAGAGCCCCAGCCACTCAAGTCAATTGTTGTTGGTATATCATTTAAAATTTATTGAGTCTGTTCAATGGTCTAGCCTTGGTATAAATCTTAATTTTTATTTATTTACTATTACGATTAATATATAGAGTGGGACAGTGGAGTCGTTTGGTAGTGTAACTCAAATAAAAAATGGCATCATGTAAAATATAAAAACAACATAGCCTAACCCGCACACACTTTCCCTCCAACCCTCCTTTCTCTCACAATTCAACAATTGAAATTCTCTCTTTCACACACCAAAATAATTTCGAAAATGCCATTATTAAAAAATAAAAATATCAGAAAATATTTTCTTTAATTGCTCATTTTCATTTTCTATGCACAATTGTTCATTTTCCATGCATATTTAATATCATTCATTCAATACATTCTCATTTCCTCCTATGATGATTAGTATATATATGCTCAATTGTGTGGTTTTTTTCATTGTTCATAATCTCATCCGTCGGTTGTACTCATTTTTCTTCTTCCTCCCTCCCTCATTCTTTTATTTGGCCGATGAAAGAAGCTAATGAACACGCCAAGAGTTCGCCTGCAAATGCTTCAATTTCAGGCCACGTTTAGCCCTTGATGTAGAATATCTCGAGGTTAGCATGTTTCTATATGTTTCCTATCTATGTTCATATATTTTATGTTTTGTTTTCTATATGTTCTGTCGAAGAATGAAACTACACAGAGACAACAGCCTTGATCAGATCAAGAGGGTGGGAGCTCTTCAGAACGTATTCAAGCAGAACACCAAAGTGTGAGGTTAGCATGCATGCTTCTATAAATTTTGTTTTATATTATATGTCGTGTCCTATTTGTGGTTTCTTTTTTTTTCTTTTAATTTCTTCACTCATTTTTTTATGTTTTGTTTGTGTTGCAGATCAATAAGCTTTGGAATGAAAAAAGTGGTTCTGTGATTATGTCGGTCTATAACATTTTTCCTTTTAATAGGTTATTAATAAATGTTTATTTTTTATTGTGATACAATGCATTTGATTTATGAGTTCAGTTCAAATTGCTTGACAGCATTAGGAATAGGCTTTATTGTATTATGAATTATCAACGAAGTATGCAGATTCTTAATGACTGCATCATTGTACATGTATTGAGAAAAAAAAATGTTGGTATAATATTACAATCATGATGATAGTTGTGATCATATTTGTCTTCCATTCAAAAAGCCTCGAACACTTATTAAGTATAATTATTATTATTATATTAATAAATTACTTAATTTATCCAAAAAATAAATTACTTAATGAATTATAATTTTTTCTTTACTTTATGACAATACAAGTATACAAAAAGATTTTAAGATTAAAAAAGAAATAAATTATTATGTTACAGTTCCAATAAAAAAAAAAGTTGGCTAAGCAATCGTGGTGCCATTTTGGATAGTTATACAATTGATACGATAAGAGATGGAGATTCCACAATTGATGAGTGTATTGATAAATATGTATTTATCTAATTTAAATTTGCAAATATATTGTAACACCCCGAATTTTTATCAATGTCCGAAGGAATAAAAATTTATTCCGATCAATGTCGAAATATATCCGAGAAGAAGAAAATAATTTATCACAATAAATTATTGCTCGGATATGAAACGACGATAGATTTAAATTCAAAATGGAATAAAAGAGGGAAAGGAAGCCCGAAGACATTCCATGAATTGAGTCAAAATAATTGGAATTAAATTCATGAAGGAAAAGAATTTTAATTCCAAGAACCCGTGAAGTCTGAAAAATTTAATGATACAAGTTATTGCACGGGAATCAAAAGACGACGAATTGGAAGCCGACGAAACCGAGACCGACGGACTTAAGATTTTAACATGAAGTTCATTTGAGTCGAGATAAACTTAAGATAAGAATTTATGATCCGAGAATGACCCGAAAAATCGAGCCCGAAAAGGTAGGAGGATAGAAGTCCGAAAGAGAGGAGGAAAGGCACGACGGATCGCACGACCCCGCCCGGACCGAAGTCCAGGCGTGTTTGGCGCGCACTCCGCGCGGGGTTCTTCATATTAGCGCGCCAACCCCGCGCCAATGCAGCAGCAGCTGCGTTTGTCGCGTTTTGGCGACTTTCTCTCCAATTTTCGGGGCCCAAGTGAGGAATCTCGATCTATCACGGGTGTAGCATTTTTTTGGACGTTATGTAATCAATCCTATCCCCATTTGTCAGCCATTTCATCAATCATTCACCCCAAACTCTCCAAAAAACTCTCCCAAAAGCCAAACACTCTTCCGGCGACTTTCCGACGAGTTTCCGGCAACCAAATCCAACCAAGGAAGTGTGTAGATCAAGGATTTCAGGCTTTGGATTGTTGGTAAGATGTTATTCAAGTTTCCATATGGTTTTAAGATCATAAACATCATCCTAACTTACGAATCTTCATATTCAAACACAAATCGGAGCCAAGGGAAGAATAAATCGGGTGGAAGAGATTCGTTCGTGACATCCCGTGGATTCCGGACGACCCCGTGACTTCCTAGACATCATCCCCACTGTAAGTTAACCTTACTATGGTTTTGGGTGACTTAAAATGCAACCAAACATAGAGATTCAACTCAAGAAAATCTATAAAAATCTGTCAACAAGAGAAACCCTCAACGCAGCGTTTTCGTATGAATTTTTCGAACCTCTAAAGCTGCTCAAACAAGAAAACTCAAAACATGAAAAGTGTTCCTAAGACTTTGGTTTAGCTTCTGTAAAAATTTTAGAATTTTTCATGATGTTTTGAAACCTGAAACCAACCCAAAACCGAAGAGTATTAAATCTGGATCTTACAACTTGGACAGATTTCACTCTCAATCTTGTTAGCCATTTTGACCTTGGATCTAGACCGATCTAGGATTAGTGTTGAACATAAGAATTGTAGATCTATGAGTCTTGAATACCCCTGTAAAATTTCATGCATTTTCATCAAGTTTTGATACCCCAAATCGCATCGGACATATTCTGCGTTTTAAAGAATTTTCAAAGGATGACAGTTTTCTTAACCGAACTTGATGAGCATATTTCTATCATATCTAGTCCGATCCAATCTTTGAGTTCTAAACAAAAGTTGCATATAATCATGTCTAGTATATGCATATGAAATTTCAGAATTTTTGGAGATCATTTGACATGATAAAAAGTCAAATCTTTGAAAGGTGTCAAACCTGAATCCTGACAGCATACTATTTGAGTAGAAAACTTGATTTTTGACATACTTCCCATCGTTTTTCCAAAAAACTTAAAACACGAAAGTTGTTCGTTGGGATGTTTTTGAGCTACTGTACAAATTTCAGATCAATCGCCTAAGAAATGGATTTTTAAACTGAAAAGGCGTAAACTGTGACATCGATCAATTTTTGAAATCTTTTAAACAACGATCGAAATCTTGTGATACGATAAAGCTATATTTTTGAAAATCCCGTTACACTAAAGTTGAAACAATATCGGTTACATAAAATCAGGGGGTGAGTGCTCTGCAGGGTGCCCTCCTAATTGTGCATTTTGTGCCAAAACGGCAATGATATTACGCGCGAAAGATCGCCAAAACGGCATCTTATATTTTTGGGCCTATCCTCTCGGGTGTATCCGTATGGGTTACTCGAGGCTCGACGGAGCGGTACTGGATATGGCGTATTTGGTCACAAGAGACCAACTGCCTACCCTCTCGAGTGTATCCGTATGGGTTACTCGAGGCTCGACGGAGTGGTACTGGGTATGGCGTATCGGCTGCGGCCGCCGGATCACCGGCTATCTATGACATGTTACTTATGAAATTGGCTGAGGCCGCCGGATCACCGGCTAACTGTTACTTAATGATATTACGCGCGAAAGATCGCCAAAACGGCATCTTATATTTTGGCCTATCCTCTCGGGTGTATCCGTATGGGTTACTCGAGGCTCGACGGAGTGGTACTGGATATGGCGTATTTGGTCACAAGAGACCAACTGCCTACCCTCTCGAGTGTATCCGTATGGGTTACTCGAGGCTCGACGGAGTGGTACTGGGTATGGCGTATCGGCTGCGGCCGCCGGATTACCGGCTATCTATGACATGTTACTTATGAAATTGGCTGAGGCCGCCGGATCACCGGCTAACTGTTACTATTGGCTGCGGCCGCCGGATCACCGGCTATCTGTTACTATTGGCTGCGGCCGCCGGATCACCGGCTATCTATTGTGGAGATAATGGCGTAACGGGAAATATATTAAAAAGCTCAAATTTTTATTGACTCACTTACGGCATTATTCATGTTTTTAAATCATGTCTTAAATAATTGCCCATGCCCAAGTTTTTAAATTATGAAATTAAATGTGTTTTTAAAATATGCAGTTATATTCGCAAATTTTAAAATAAAATGTTTTTATGCATGACAAAAAGTCTTATCTTAACTATGCCGTGCAAATCATTTTACTATGAAAGTTGAAACACGATCACGTGAAACTCTTTATTTTAAATCATGCCATTTATTTATTAGTGGATGATTAATTTAAATTGTGTATTACCTACAAACATCTTTTTATTAAATATAATTAAAGGCTTTGAAACCCCTAACCCATGCTATGTGTTAACTTACTCAGCGCGTTTTGCTGACCCAAACCATATATCTCCTTTTTCTTACAGAGAATGAAGAATATGCATCATCATATGCATACTGGGAATTTTTGGGGATTACATCATGAACGGGCCTGTTAACCCGTGTTTTGGCCATGTTGGCCCTTATACTTTATTTCCGCTGCACAACTTATAAATTCCGCTGCAACTTTGATGTATTATCTTTAAACTATCTACGAATGGGCTGTTTGAATATTTTAAATACTGAAAACCATAGCCTTGCATCTCTTTAGTGAGCTCGGAGAAACCGTGTCTTGCTAGGGAGGTGTGGCGGTGGCATCCCGGCCTGGGTTACCAAATCCGGGGTGTTACAATGTGGTATCAGAGCCCAGACTATTTTAAAACTACTATTTTAAAGAGCCCGTAATATTTTTAAACTATTATTTTCAAGTATTATTATTTTTAAAGTTATCATTTCTAAACTAGTAATATATTTTAAAGATCCCAATTATTATTTTGAAGTTAAGGCCCAAATTTTTAGCCCAAAATTTTTTTTTTTTGAAGCCCAAGAAATTATTTTGGCCCAATAGCCTTGTTTTTATTTAAGGCCCAAATAATTTATTTCTTTCGGCCCAATATAGTGGCCCAAACCTTTTATCCTTATTTTAACCTATCCATGGAATAAATTTACTTTTAAAACCCATGGATAAATAAATGTACGCATAAAATTTTTTTATCGGGAGGGATCATCACTACATGTGCATATTGCATTTCTATACCTTAGAGAACCTAGAAGCATTATGATGTAACCTAGATCTTTTCTTGCGCTAGATGGCTAACCAAGACATGATGAACTTAATGGTCAAAATGATGAACGCTCACTTTGATTCCCAACAAACCATACAACAAATGGAACATCGTATGGCCCAATTGGAGGCAAATCTGCACCATATGGGAAACTTAAGAGAGGCGGACCACCACCGCATAAACCAGCTCGAAGACCAAATCCAAACCCTTACTACACAAAATCTATGTTTAAAGGAGCTTGTTGATGCTCATGGGGATGACTTGAACCGCATTTTCGATGACCTACTACCGTCAAGTCCAGTGGAGGAAGATCCGGAAGAGGATCCTACCACTGTGCCGGAGGACGCCTAGAAACGATAGGAGTATCCTATTTTGGTATATCCTATCACTTGTACTAAAAATTCCTTTTAAGGAAATAAAATGCAAGATTTATCTATTTAGATAAATTTAAATCCGAAATTATAAAAACATAAAAACACACGATGCATCAAACTATGCAGTACAAACAGAGACATGCACGGAATCAGAGTAACGTCACAGTACTACATCTTAAGAGAAATACCAAACCAAGTCTAACTGAAAACAAAAATGGGAAATACTAAACCAACCGATGATAACACGAGTCTAGATAAAACATAAGCGGGTAACATAAAGTCACTGATCAGGAGGAGGGAACCGGCGACGCATGTAGTCATCCATCTGACGCATGTAGGCGTACATGTCCGTCAAGGTGGCCTGCTGCTCCGCCTGTCTCACAGTGAGCGTGTCCATACGATCCTGATAGAGATCCATCCTAGCATCCAAGGCGTCATAGCGAGCATCCATACTGACACGCATCTCCTGCATCATCTGAAGCATCTACGTCATGTCCTGACCCCGCGGTGGAACCACACCCTGCTGTGGAACCACAGGAGGAGGAAGTGGTCGCTCAGGAGGAACAACTAGGATCAAACCACCATCCTCCGGCTGCGGGTGCAGTATAGCCCGAGGCGCTCCACGACGCAAAGTGCTGCGCCGGGCGGCATAAGACGGAACACGGTAGTGCTCACCTGGAGCTAAAGGATAGGGGTCCGTCTCGGGAGACGTGCGGATCCCCTGGGCAACGCATAAGCCACAAATGAGGTGTGCGTGAGTGATCACCCTACTCCCTCGACCCTGTCGTAAACCCCTCAGGTTGTCCGCAATGCAAGCGCCCACATTTACCCGGCCGCCCCGTGCGATAAAGCAGATAGTCTCAAAGACATGATCTATGACGATATGACTACGGGTGATCGGCCGGATGCGTCCTAACCAAAGCTGAGCAAGTACACGCCAATGAGCATCCAAAGATGTCAGTCGCAACTCGTGGGGTTCCCCAGTCCGCGGGGGTACCTCGGTACACAAGACACCCCAGGCAGGGGCATAAACCCGACCCTCTGGCTGCGGTCGGAACGCGCCATCATCTGGAAGGCCGAAATAGGTGTTAATCGCCCGAGCACTGAAGTCTAAGTAGCGACCACGAACCCAGACTCGAGAGAGATCGTCGTCTACCCCAAGACCACTGATGTTGGCGATAACCTCCATGGCTAGATAGCCGGAGGCAACGCCCTCGGGATGTCGTGCAAGACCGGTCCACTGGAGATACCCCAACACGGCACTGATCCGGTCATCGCCCATATGATCGGGGAACAAGCCTCGCTCGGGAACGTAAGCCCTCTTCCGACGAAGCTCGTCGAAATAGAAGTCCTGGGAGGCCATCGTATGGAAACGGAATCGATCATGCCGGCGAGGACGTGCCTCGTAAGGGAGACCCCTGAGCCTCGGCTCTCGCTCCTCGTCCTCCTCGGACTCACTGTCGCCATCGCCGTCGCTATCATCACTATCCGGCATCACCGGAGCGGCAGTGCTAGGGCCAGCTGCATCATGTCGAGAAGCCCGTCTCTTGGCCCCCGGAAGGACCATAAGGAACGCCAAGATGAACCACAGAAAAAGAAACATCCTGCGAACACCCAATATCAAGGGTAAGACTAATTTTCAACACATCAATTCACAAGCAAAAATACATAAAGACATCATAAATATAAAGTTCCAACGGGGAAAATCTAGGAGGAATTTAGACCCAATAGCTTGCCAATACATATTGGGAGAGAATCAAACCAAGGAATGTGCCCAAACAAATTCAAAAACCCATTGTGGCATTCTGTCGAACACCTTGTGCGCGCAATAAATTAAGTTCAAAAATATGTTGTAAACACATGGTAATTAACCACAAAACCAAACAATTGCTTGAACAGCAAATCATAATCACAAGTGTCAACAAACAACACCAACGAAACCACTTTTACACCAATAACACCAACAAAATCGAAAATTTCATAGTTCCCCTAAATATCCAAGTTCTAGCAAGAAATTCCACAACTTAGGCACATGTATACATACCAATATTTCCTAAACAATAGAAAAGGCACCAAAGTACTACATACAACCATTAATTCGCGAGAATTAAGCCGAAAATGTCAAAACCCCAATCTACATGCCAAAACCCTAATTCCTCAATTCAATCAAATTCTAACAAATCAAGGCATAAAACTTGAAATTGACAAGTGAAAATAGAAGATACATACCTTACAAAGAGAAATCGAAGTCGGAACTAGGAGAATCCGAGCACGAAGGGACGAATTTGAGAGGAAGTTGGGAGGAATTTTGGAAGGGGAAAGGGGTGAATGGCTCGCGCCCCGCGCGAGCCCTATATTCTGCCCCTGGGGGCGCCGCGCGGACCCGGCGCGGTAAACCCCCAAAACCCGCGCGGACCCCGCGCGGGTCAAAAATAAATAAATAAAAAAATAAAAAAAAAATGAATTATTTACTCCTCCTCTGCTCTACAAAATACGTGTGCACCTAAGCGTGTGAAACGGCAAGACATAGAATTTCAAGTCGTAGATAAGGTCATGTTAATGATATCACCGATGAAGGGGGTGATGCATTGTGGCAAACGAGGAAAGCTAAGTCCTCAGAATATAGGACCTTATGAAATTCTAGTAAAGGTCGGGGATCTAGCATATCGTCTAGTCTTACCGCCACAATTGGCTAGAGTTCACAATGTGTTCCACATATCACAATTGAAGAAGTATGTGCACGATCCGACCCTATTCCAAGATGGTGCAACCACAGTTGTGGGGACATAACTGTAACCTTAAGGGGGGGAGGATGTAATACCCCGTAAGGATGCATAAGCATTTATTTTTGAATCCGAATAGTCTGTATCCCAAGTAAACAAAAGAACCCTAACTCTTCGCGCGAGAAAAGCCGAAGCACAACTTCGAGGACGAAGTTGATTCTTAAGGGGGGGAGGATGTAACACCCCGAATTTTTATCAATGTCCGAAGGAATAAAAATTTATTCCGATCAATGTCGAAATATATCCGAGAAGAAGAAAATAATTTATCACAATAAATTATTGCTCGGATATGAAACGACGATAGATTTAAATTCAAAATGGAATAAAAGAGGGAAAGGAAGCCCGAAGACATTCCATGAATTGAGTCAAAATAATTGGAATTAAATTCATGAAGGAAAAGAATTTTAATTCCAAGAACCCGTGAAGTCTGAAAAATTTAATGATACAAGTTATTGCACGGGAATCAAAAGACGACGAATTGGAAGCCGACGAAACCGAGACCGACGGACTTAAGATTTTAACATGAAGTTCATTTGAGTCGAGATAAACTTAAGATAAGAATTTATGATCCGAGAATGACCCGAAAAATCGAGCCCGAAAAGGTAGGAGGATAGAAGCCCGAAAGAGAGGAGGAAAGGCACGACGGATCGCACGACCCCGCCCGGACCGAAGTCCAGGCGTGTTTGGCGCGCACTCCGCGCGGGGTTCTTCATATTAGCGCGCCAACCCCGCGCCAATGCAGCAGCAGCTGCGTTTGTCGCGTTTTGGCGACTTTCTCTCCAATTTTCGGGGCCCAAGTGAGGAATCTCGATCTATCACGGGTGTAGCATTTTTTTGGACGTTATGTAATCAATCCTATCCCCATTTGTCAGCCATTTCATCAATCATTCACCCCAAACTCTCCAAAAAACTCTCCCAAAAGCCAAACACTCTTCCGGCGACTTTCCGACGAGTTTCCGGCAACCAAATCCAACCAAGGAAGTGTGTAGATCAAGGATTTCAGGCTTTGGATTGTTGGTAAGATGTTATTCAAGTTTCCATATGGTTTTAAGATCATAAACATCATCCTAACTTACGAATCTTCATATTCAAACACAAATCGGAGCCAAGGGAAGAATAAATCGGGTGGAAGAGATTCGTTCGTGACATCCCGTGGATTCCGGACGACCCCGTGACTTCCTAGACATCATCCCCACTGTAAGTTAACCTTACTATGGTTTTGGGTGACTTAAAATGCAACCAAACATAGAGATTCAACTCAAGAAAATCTATAAAAATCTGTCAACAAGAGAAACCCTCAACGCAGCGTTTTTGTATGAATTTTTCGAACCTCTAAAGCTGCTCAAACAAGAAAACTCAAAACATGAAAAGTGTTCCTAAGACTTTGGTTTAGCTTCTGTAAAAATTTTAGAATTTTTCATGATGTTTTGAAACCTGAAACCAACCCAAAACCGAAGAGTATTAAATCTGGATCTTACAACTTGGACAGATTTCACTCTCAATCTTGTTAGCCATTTTGACCTTGGATCTAGACCGATCTAGGATTGGTGTTGAACATAAGAATTGTAGATCTATGAGTCTTGAATACCCCTGTAAAATTTCATGCATTTTCATCAAGTTTTGATACCCCAAATCGCATCGGACATATTCTGCGTTTTAAAGAATTTTCAAAGGATGACAGTTTTCTTAACCGAACTTGATGAGCATATTTCTATCATATCTAGTCCGATCCAATCTTTGAGTTCTAAACAAAAGTTGCATATAATCATGTCTAGTATATGCATATGAAATTTCAGAATTTTTGGAGATCATTTGACATGATAAAAAGTCAAATCTTTGAAAGGTGTCAAACCTGAATCCTGACAGCATACTATTTGAGTAGAAAACTTGATTTTTGACATACTTCCCATCGTTTTTCCAAAAAACTTAAAACACGAAAGTTGTTCGTTGGGATGTTTTTGAGCTACTGTACAAATTTCAGATCAATCGCCTAAGAAATGGATTTTTAAACTGAAAAGGCGTAAACTGTGACATCGATCGATTTTTGAAATCTTTTAAACAACGATCGAAATCTTGTGATACGATAAAGCTATATTTTTGAAAATCCCGTTACACTAAAGTTGAAACAATATCGGTTACATAAAATCAGGGGGTGAGTGCTCTGCAGGGTGCCCTCCTAATTGTGCATTTTGTGCCAAAACGGCAATGATATTACGCGCGAAAGATCGCCAAAACGGCATCTTATATTTTTGGGCCTATCCTCTCGGGTGTATCCGTATGGGTTACTCGAGGCTCGACGGAGCGGTACTGGATATGGCGTATTTGGTCACAAGAGACCAACTGCCTACCCTCTCGAGTGTATCCGTATGGGTTACTCGAGGCTCGACGGAGTGGTACTGGGTATGGCGTATCGGCTGCGGCCGCCGGATCACCGGCTATCTATGACATGTTACTTATGAAATTGGCTGAGGCCGCCGGATCACCGGCTAACTGTTACTTAATGATATTACGCGCGAAAGATCGCCAAAACGGCATCTTATATTTTGGCCTATCCTCTCGGGTGTATCCGTATGGGTTACTCGAGGCTCGACGGAGTGGTACTGGATATGGCGTATTTGGTCACAAGAGACCAACTGCCTACCCTCTCGAGTGTATCCGTATGGGTTACTCGAGGCTCGACGGAGTGGTACTGGGTATGGCGTATCGGCTGCGGCCGCCGGATTACCGGCTATCTATGACATGTTACTTATGAAATTGGCTGAGGCCGCCGGATCACCGGCTAACTGTTACTATTGGCTGCGGCCGCCGGATCACCGGCTATCTGTTACTATTGGCTGCGGCCGCCGGATCACCGGCTATCTATTGTGGAGATAATGGCGTAACGGGAAATATATTAAAAAGCTCAAATTTTTATTGACTCACTTACGGCATTATTCATGTTTTTAAATCATGTCTTAAATAATTGCCCATGCCCAAGTTTTTAAATTATGAAATTAAATGTGTTTTTAAAATATGCAGTTATATTCGCAAATTTTAAAATAAAATGTTTTTATGCATGACAAAAAGTCTTATCTTAACTATGCCGTGCAAATCATTTTACTATGAAAGTTGAAACACGATCACGTGAAACTCTTTATTTTAAATCATGCCATTTATTTATTAGTGGATGATTAATTTAAATTGTGTATTACCTACAAACATCTTTTTATTAAATATAATTAAAGGCTTTGAAACCCCTAACCCATGCTATGTGTTAACTTACTCAGCGCGTTTTGCTGACCCAAACCATATATCTCATTTTTCTTACAGAGAATGAAGAATATGCATCATCATATGCATACTGGGAATTTTTGGGGATTACATCATGAACGGGCCTGTTAACCCGTGTTTTGGCCATGTTGGCCCTTATACTTTATTTCCGCTGCACAACTTATAAATTCCGCTGCAACTTTGATGTATTATCTTTAAACTATCTACGAATGGGCTGTTTGAATATTTTAAATACTGAAAACCATAGCCTTGCATCTCTTTAGTGAGCTCGGAGAAACCGTGTCTTGCTAGGGAGGTGTGGCGGTGGCATCCCGGCCTGGGTTACCAAATCCGGGGTGTTACATATATGAAGTCATTATTTAATATAATAATATTTTATGTAATCCACTTCTCAATAAAGTCACTATTTACTTTAAATAACACTTTCAATTAATATAATACATTCTATCAACCTATATCTAATTCCAAATATCCTCATAATACAGTTATCCATCATTATTATTAATGAAGTCTTTGAACATGTATCTACCTATTGGAAATGAATAGATAGTTATAAATTTAGGAATTGGTTCTGATCCAGAGTCTGCATATGCAAACATGTTTTGGGATGGTTGCGTAGTGCTATTTTTTTGGTGTGTCCATTATGGCAGTAGGTTTTATTAGTTAATTTCCTTTTTAAAGTTTTATTAATTGAATGGTATTATGGGGAGGTTACTTTTTTATGCCCATAAAATCGTGGGATTTTGTATGGAATGAATATTCTTCTCACACGTATGACCATTAATGTTGCCCGAATTTATCAAGATTTTGAATATTTTTTTAATTTTTTTGGCAGATTGTGTGGGGTGTTATTGTCTCCTTATCCATTTCACCACAATTGCACTTATTTTTTATCATTTCCTTTTTATTTTTATAACATTGTGTGATTGAAAGAGACACAGCATTTTACACCCCTGAGAACACGGTGCTGAAATCAATTGCATCACAACACAAAAATACTTTTAGGGTGTTTTAGTTATTACGAATCACGAATCTGACACCACAATAGCATAAATTATGCATGCACGTAGCACGTGTTCTATATGTTCGTAACACATACATTACTCCAGCCAATTATTAGTTTTATAAAGCCGAACAAGATAAAAAAAACATCGTTACCTGTTAATAATTTTAGAAACAGAGAACGATGGATTTTATCTTGTTCGGCTTAATAAAACTAATAATTGACTGAAGTAATGGATGTGTTACGAACATATAGAACTAGTGCTATATACATGCATAATTTATGCTATCTCGGTGTCTGATTCGTGATTCAATACACAAGAGCCAACTTCTGTTCTCACAGCAGGTTTTCCTAGTAAATGTTCATCTCACCGTCCATGCAATCAAGGAACGTCTTTAACATCCATGTGGGTGTTTTTTGTGTTTCATCTAACAGGAGGGCAGCCCCAAACACGCAACATCGCCTATGTTGATTGAAGCCAACAATTAAAGCTGCAAAAGGATTGGATTGGATCTTATCACACATTTCAGATTAACGATTCACATTTTTTTCCCCAAATGAAAAAAATTAAATAATGTTCTAACAAAATAGCTTCATCAGTCATTCATAATAAACATTTTATTTTTTCCCAAATAAACATACCAAGGGGCCGCGCATTTTTGTTCGTGTTGAAGGTTGTGTCCAAAGCAATAGCATCCCCAAAATGCTTGTAATTCATCCTCATCTTCGAATCAGACCAAAAGATGCTGCATATTTGGTTATCATTTTTGTTCGTGTTGAAGGTGATGTTCCATGATCGTCTCTGTCACCTCTTACGTTGGGGAATGTATTCAAGTCTAGCATCTCCTCTCTCGAATTGACGTCATTGTTGCCTGGTGTTATAGCCGAATTCATTTTGCCACAGCAGTAATCCAATGTGATCCACTCTAATATGGCAGTTACTAATCAACTCACAATTCCAGCATTAATTAGGGTTTTTGACAGATTGGCTTCCCATTTTCAATCAATGCAGTAAAAATGGTATGATTGTTCACCCTTGAGACGTGTAGCACATTGCATATTATAATAGAACACTCTGCATATCAAGATCATTGGAGAATCAGGATAGAAACTCAATTGATAAATTTATATTGGGACTATAAAATACTCCAATTATTAGCTTTGGATGCTTTTATTGCTATTCAGTATTTAAAATTCTTTGTGTAGTGTTGTAGTATATTATTTAAATTGTTTAAAAGTTATTTTTTATAGTTAATAAGTTATTGTGTTCTATATTATTTTAATAGTGATTTTTTTTAAAAAAATTGTGCAATGTTATGATAGAGATTTTTTTTTGTTTTTTATCTCTCGCACAATCGCACTATTACTCACTCATCTGCATTAAATTGGTTGAACCTAACACTATTTTATTCAATCCATTAAAGTAATTATTCGTTAATTCAAATAAATAAGAGTAATTTGTTATTTTTTTCTGTCACTAATAAATCGCATTTCTTATAAACCTTAAATGTGGAATAAGCTAAATTATTGCAATGACTTAATTATTATTATGGTTAAGTGAAATCAAACTGTTGGAAGTCGTATCATTCTCATTAAGCATTTCACATGTATATAAATATACTTTGGGAACCTGATAAATGATTTAATGTGTAACAGTTTTCGAAGTCATGCTTACATTAAAAATTAATTTATTTGAAGAGCAAAATATTCTCATGATTTATCTAAAAAATTCAATTACCTATATTTTGTATTAAATTATATTAAAAATATAATATATTATATATGGATTATGGATTACTATCAATTTATTAAAATATTGTACAAATTCTTCTACAGATTATTTGTTACGTAAATTAATCGAATAAAAATAGCACTAGAATTATAATTTTAAATATTTGAGGCTAATATACATATATTAAAACTCAAAACTATAACATGGATTTACAAAAAATAAACTTAGAATTATTTTTTTCTATTATTCATTTATGAATTACAATTAATATAGCTTTAAAATACCCAAAACATCGTTACTTTGAAGATATTTATTATTTATAAATATATGCTAATTCTAACTATTTTTATTTTAATTCCTTTTATTTTATTTTTGTTATTTAATTTTATAAATAAAATAGTGTTGGACTTAGAACTTCAAATAATTTATTAACAATAATTCGATGTATTGGGAAATTCTATCAACATGCAAAATAATTTAAATGATGAATATAAATATAAATTGGAAAACTATAATATTGTTCTATAGTTTTCTTAGATATTCAAAATTTATGATTTGATTAATATAGAAATTTATTTAACTGATATAAATTTTGTAGTGTACTTTGAATATAATTATAATTATGTTTTTTTTTTCGGTGAGCCAATAAAGACCAGCAATATAATTATAATTATGTTGAGAATGACATTAATTTTTTTTTAACATAGGTCATTATTAATCGGTTTCATGCATATATTGGAGATTGGAGAATTATAGTCTACTTTTTTTTTTTAGATGAATACCTTTTAAAGTTGCCCAGTCAATATAATAATTAATACATTTACACATTTTCTAAGTAAATTTAATATATTTACACATTTCTAGCAACATTATTAAATTATCTATTAATTGTATGTATCATTAATAGGGGATTATAAAATCATTGTGACATTGTGCACGTATTTACATTTTTTTTATGTTATATTGCAATTTATTATAATATAATAATACATAGATTCAAGTGAAATGATTTGTTACCCTACATTTATGTGGGAGGTATTCTAAAAGATTTTTTTTTTCTTATCATCATTAATATATATTATTAGTAAAAATTGACATGAGTGTCGACAAATGTGTATGGGTGTCCAAGCCATACAAATTACAAATGTGATAAAGAGGAGTGAAAATGAACCAGGTGGAAATCAAACCCCAACAACCATAAGGTTGGAGTCATGGACCATTTCCAAGTCATCATTATATTAAATTGATTGAATTTTTCAAAACATTATTTTATTTTTCATAGTTTTAAAAATATTTTCTGAATGTAATATTATGCACACTTTCCAACTGTATCATTACGTAGTATCAACCAATTAGATTCCTATTTTAATTCTTCGTGTTTTCCAGGGAATTCAAGTGCGTGTAGTACAATATAATAATAATAATAATAATAATAATTAATAATAATAATAATAATAATAATAATTAATAATAATAATTAATTATTATTATTATTATTATTATTATTATTATTATTATTACATAAGTTATATATAATCTCCTTTTATAAGGGTATTGGTACTCTTTTTTTTTCTCTTCTTTTTAATTCCCTTTTATTTTATTTAATTTATTGTTGAAATTAAATTATATGGATGATTAACATTTTAAAAAAATCATATTTCCATTATGAATTGTAGGTCATGCACTATTTAAATATTTTATTATATACTTCTTAGTATAAGCAATATTCAATCAATAGGGACATAAAGTGGGCCAGCTCGACCTATTTAGGCTTGCATCTAATGATAAAAATTGTAAATTAAATGTTATATATATACAATAAAGTTTTACAATCTATATAAAACTCCTTTTTTTTACCATTCATATTTTATAAGGATTCCACTTTTTTTTATATAACTTTTGTAGAATTTATACATATTTTTATAATTAAATTAGAAAATTGGTAACTAAGTATTGTACTTATAGTTCCTAGATTTTTTTTTTATAGTATTATTCATTAAAAGTTTCATACTCTTGCTTATTAGCCAAATCATACCTAAATACTTACAAGACCAATTGTGTTAATCAAATTGATTATTATGCATTAAATCAATTTAAGAATAAATTTAAGAAAAGATATTGGTCCATATCTTATAAATTTTACATTGTAACATTATATAAGATTACTTTTTATTTGTTCGACTGACAATAATCTTCTCATCAATCCAATTTAAGCAGATCATTTTGATTAATTGGTGAATAAAATTGGACTTCAATGCCATTAGGTTTCTCAGAATTTTATATTAGAAGGAAATGGTAAAACATAGATTTTATAGCGACATGCTTTTGAAAGTGTTGGTGGTGAAGTATTGACTGACGGTACATTAGTTCCGACAAGAATGAGAAAAAATATCTTGGGGTGAAGTATTGCTGACAGTACATTGGTTCCGACAATAGTATGAAAAAATATCTTGGAGGGTGAAGTATTGATTGGCATTACATTGGTTACGACAAGAATGGAAACAATATCTTGGGGTGAAGTATTGGCTGACAGTATATTTGTTCCGACAATAATGGAAAAAAAAATATCCTAGCGGTGAAGTATTGACTCGCGAAAGCAATGGAGATAGATTTCTTATTAGCCAATAATTGTAATTCTTACTTTTCCCATAGTAATATTCATAAAAATGTTCTATCGTCTTGCTTATTAGCCAACTTATATGAAAATACTTCGATAACAATTGTGTTAATCAAATTGACTATGCAATAAACCTATTAAAGAAAAAAGATAGGAAAAAATATTGGTTTGTATTTCATAAATTATATGTTGAAATATTAAGGTAAAATATATTTTATTTTATATAATGTAAAAAATGCTATAATTTTTTTTTATTACATGTAAATCAAGAATAACGTTTATTATATTGTCTTTATATGTTATGAATATTTTTTTGTAGGGAGATTTTACTTTACACATTTATCAGATGACCTGTCTTTTATCGTCATTCTTTGTCAAATTTTTTCTTGATAATATGTGGTTGGAAAATAGATATGGCCCAATTAAATTTATGAAATAAATATTTTAATTTTAAAATAGAGGATCTCTACAACGTTTAAGGATACTTTTTATGTGGACTATGTCGCAATATTTTCTTAAAAAATATAAATTATTATACCTCTTATTATGAACCAATATTCAATAAATTATTGCCAAAAAAAATATTCAATCAATTGGGTCGAGTCAACCCGCATGCATGTTGCCTCAAACTTTTCCATTTAGGCCTACATATAATTGATAAATATTTTACATTAAATGCCTAAAAAATAACCTTAACAAATTGAAGTTATGTAATTTAAATATGTAATATTTAAATTTAATTTAAATACTAACTACGCAATACCACTCCAATAAGATATAGTTGCATAATCATTATAAGTAATAAACGTGCCTTTGAATTATTTAAATAGTGAATCTCCATAATGTTCAATAATAGTATTCTATAAGGATTTTTTTTAAATATATATATATATATATATATGTGTGGACTATATGATAATAAAATTTTTAAAATCAATTATTATACCTCTCCCTATAAGCAGTATTCGATCGATTGGCTTCTAAATGGGTCAGCTTGCGGAATTTAGGCCTTCACATAATGATAAATATTTTACATTAAATTACTATAACCAATATTCAATCAATTGAGACCTGAATTGGTCAACCAGACCGCAGGCTGACTCATTTAGGCCTGTATATAATAATAAATATTTTACATTAACTCTAATATCATCATTATCATAATAATAATAATAATAATAATAATAATAATAATAATAATAATAATAATAATAATAATAATAATAATAATACATTTATATTCACATTGACTGACAGTACATTGGTTCCGACAAGAATGCAAAAAAAGATATTCTAGGGTGAAGTATTGACTAGCAGTACATTGGTTCCGACAATAATGGGAAAAAATATCCTTGGGGGTCAAGTATTGACTCACCAAAGTGGAGATAGAGTGGTTATTCCACGAATGAGTTTGACCTCATCTGATCATAGAATACCGTTTAAATTTTCAAGACATTAGTTTCTACTAATTGTTTGTTACGCTATAACTATCAACAAGAGTCAAGGTCAATCTCTAAAACATTTTAGAGTGTTCCTGAAGGATCCAGTTTGTAGATACGATCAGTTATATGTTGCTTTGGGCCTCTGCACCTATTTTGACAAATCCATTTGTTTCTATTCTTTTGTCGTGTTTTATAACTTCTCTTGGTGATCTGTGGAAAAGTGTTAGCAGTACATGAGATATTATTGGGCCTCTGCACCTATCTTGAGAAATCTCTTTGTTTCTATTATGTTGTCGTGTTTTATAACTTCTCCTGGTGATCTGGAGAATAATTTTGGCAGTACATGTTCAATTATAGGAGAGTGAAGTATTGACTCGCGAATAAATGAGAAAAAATGTCCTGGAGGGTGAAGCATTAACTGGCAATACATTGGTTCCGACAAGAGTGATGGAAAAATATCCTGGAGGGTGAAGTATTGACTGAGAGTATATTAGTTCCAACAAGAATGGGAAAAAATGTCATGGGGGTGAAGCATTGACTCACGAAAGCAGTGGAGATAGAGTGTTTATTCCACGAATGAGTTTGACCTCATCCGATCATATAATACCGTTTAAATTTTCAAGACGTTAATTTCCATTAATTGTTTGTTATGCTATGACTATCAAGAAGAGCCAAGGTCAATCTTTAAAGCATGTTGGAGTCTTCTTGAAGGATCCATTTTTTTGATACAGTCAGTTATATTGTTGCATCACGTGTGATAAGGGTGAATTGTGTTATATAAGATATGCCTCTGCACCTTTTTTAGAAATCCCTTTATTTCTATTCTTTTGTAGTGTTAACTGCTCCTGGTGATCCGTGGAAAAGTATTAGCAGTACATGTCCAATGACAGAGTGTTGGAGGGTGAAGTATTGACTCGCGAAAAAATGGAAAAATATCCTGAGGGTGAATCATTGACTGGCAGTACATTGGTTCCGACGAGAGTGGGAAGAAATGTCTTAGAGGGTGAAGTATTGACTGTCAGTACATTGGTTCCGACAAGAATAAGAAAAATATCACGGGGTGAATAATTGACTGGCAGTACATTGGTTCCAACAATATTGTGAAAAATGTATTGGAGGGTGAAGTATTGGCTGGCATTACATTAGTTCCGACAAGAATGGGAAAAAATGTCCTGGGGGTGAAGTATTGACTAGCAATACATTAGTTCCGACAAGAATGGGAAAAAATGTCCTGGGGGTGAAGTATTGACTAGCAATACATTGGTTCCAACAAGAATGGAAAAAAATGTCCTAGGGGGTGAAGTATTGACTTGCGAAAGTAGTGGAGATGGCGTGCTTATTCCACGAATGAGTTTGACCTCATTTGATCATAGAATACTGTTTAAATTTTCAAGACTTCAGTTTCCCACTAATTGTTTGTTGTGCTATATACATCTACAAGAGCCAAGATTCATCTTTAAAGCATGTTGGGGTATTCATGAAGATTCAGTTTTTAGATTTATGCCTGCATATAATGTAAACATTTTACATTGAATGCCCAAAAAAAAGATTAAAAAATTGAAGTTCATGTAATGTAATCTTTTAGTGGTTTTATTTTTAATAACATACAATTTTGTGCTTATTTCTTTCATCTTTTACTTCGAAATAGTGAGGAGAACAATATTCTTTATTTTCTATTATATATACATTTTTTTAAAAAAATTCACATCCATGCGCATTGCGCGGGCGGTGTGCTAGCACAAATTGGTAATCATTTTAACTTTACATGACGAAATAATAATAATAATAATAATAATAATAATAATAATAATAATAATAATAATAATAATAATAATAATAATAATATTTTCTTTTACATTTTGAAATCAAAATAATAATAATAATAGAAATAATATAAATTAGATTTACATATAAAATTATATTATATATTTTTAAAATTTATATTCCTGCGGATAGCGCGGACGAGTGTTCTAGGATGATAGTTATAAGGCGATTCGGTTTGAAATTCTTAGTATCAAAGGATGATAGTTATGAAAGCAATTCCACGTTCAATGTTGTTTATAGAGAAGTACTACAAAAAAAATTGAACACGATACATTCATAATAATTTCGTTTGTCATTTTTTTTATTTTCTTAAAAATTTTCAATATTAGTTTTAATTTAATCACACAACAAATAATTTATTGTAGGTTTATATATATTATTAAATTTAATCAAATTTATACCTTTTGTTTTTTACATCTAGGAAAATAATTATAAAAATACTAATATAACAAAATTAGATCTACATTTAAATTTATTTTATATATTTTTTAAATTTACATCCCGCGGGTACCTTACCTCACTTTATGTTTTTAAAATTATCACCTTACCTCATATAATGTATATAACTCTCAAGTTTTCCTGTATTGATTGAATCAACAAAAGAGCAGCACACCATTCATTTCCTTCCAAACACAATAATATACACTACTTTTATTACATAAAGGATCAAAGCTGCATATTTCATTTAAAATTGTTAAAAATAGAAAAAATAAATAAAATTGCACCTATAAATGTATCCCATGTAAGAAGAAAGTTGATTTCGTTTTTTTTTTTTTTGTGTGTAAAATTAACAGTTATCGGATGGAACAAATCCACAAATAATGTTTTATTTAACTGAACAAATTCTAAAATTATAGAATTTTCATTGACGATGGTAATATATAAATTATATCTTGATTGTAGTATGAGTTAATAATAATATTAATTACTTATATATTACTTTTTATGTTAACATACAAATATATTACTTTCAAATTTACATCCCGCGGGTACCGCGGGCGGGTTGTACTAGTTAACTCCAATAATACTTGAGGGTTCGATTTCTCAATCGACCCTATCCCCTCCCCTTTATCTTTTTGTAATTTGTGTTATATGGACTCCCACCATTCATTTTTTTGACTAATGGCTTTGCCAAAAAAAATAATACTCCCTCCGTCCCGGTAGAAACGTCATGTTTGACTTTTTGACACTGTTCATTGTTCAACTTTGATTCAATATTATTATAAGTATAGATTTAGAAAAAAATAGTCGAATTTGGTCTTATTAGATTCGTCTAATCATATAATTTAAGAATATATATTTTATATAATTTGAACTTATATATATTTTGAGATATAAACGATTAAAGAAATGCATTGAATTATGTGTAAAAGTGAAAGAAGACATTTTAAATGGATTGGAGGGAGTAATTAATAAAACATGGCATTACCAATAGCATGTTTTGTAGAGAAAGCAATTCAAGGGCAACAATTTAAGCTTCGATTTTTTATCTTTTGCTGAACAACATATACACGCTGGGAAAGGGGTGGTAGGAGCTCATGCCACACATATTACAAAGGGACAAATGGGAGGGATAGGTGGGCCGGGGAATCGAACTCCCAACCTATAAGTAGGGGTGGGAATAGGTCAGACCGCACGACAGGGGCTATGGCCTGGCTTATTTTAGGGCTAGCCCGGCCTAGCCTTTTTATAAAATAGGTCAGGCCCGGGTAATTTTAAAAGCTTGTTTATATATATAGGCCTAGGCCGGACTTTATTAAAATGCCTCTTTAGCCCACTAGGCCGGCCTGTTTAAGATTTTTAGATAATTTTTTATAATTTATTAATATATTTTTATTTATTATTTATTTAATAATTAAATGAGTTTAAATAGATCATCCAGCCTATTTAACCAAAAAGGCCGGCTTGAGCCTATAAACTAGGCCGCCTTGTGAAAGTAAAATAGGCCTAAGCCATTCAAGGCCAAGCCTGGCCTGATCTGGCCTATTCACACCCCTATCTATAAGCTGGGAGTCGGGAGACTTGACCTCTACATCAAGTCACCACCCTTAAGCTTCAGATTTAAGAATCTATACTCCAAATCAGGAATGCTAAAAGCGGTTGAGAAAAAATAACTAGAAAAATGTTTTTTTCTTTTACCTTGATTCTTCCCAAAAAAAAAAATATCAAATTTATTAGACAACGGGTATAAGTTTAAAAGGGATATTACCACAATAAAACATATTCATAAATCATGTGTGGCTTGGGCTTCCAGTGTGGCTTGGGCTCCCACACACATTTGCCGACACATGAGTGTCAATGTTTAAAAAAAAAAAAATCATATTGGAAATATTGAAGCACATATGAGCAATGTTTTAAATAGTGGGCAACTGGGCAACTGGGCGGTGTTTTAGTCAGGCACTGATAGGGATGTAAACGGGTAGGGTAGGGTACGGGTAGGCCACCTCCACTCACTATCCGAAATATAATTATCCTACCCTTACCCTACCCTATTACCCTAAAATTAAATACCGGGTAGGATTCGGGTAATACCCATCGGGTATGCTGATTATCCGCGGGTAAACAAGTACCCTAAAACTTAAATATTACATAGTTAACCGACTCTACGCGACCCAACTTTAATAAAGAAAAAATTTATTTTTCACCATAAAAAAATAAATAAAATCTTCATTATTGCACAAGAACAAAATTTAAAAGAATATTTAAAAGAAACCGCTAAAGCAACATAAATAAATACTGTAATATTTAAGAATATTTAGTAAAAAATTCATAAATGTTTTTACTTCCAAATCTCAAACGTTAATAAATTTGAAATATAAAAATAAATAAATAAATAAACAAACATATAAATATATCTCAATATATAATATAAATTAAATATATATATATATATAGTATACATAGATAAATAAATAAATATATATATTTAATCGGGTAATCGGGTAGGGTAATCGGGTAATATATGAAATCCGTACCCTACCCGCAACCGATATGATTTATTTCGGTTTCGGGTAATACCCTACCCGATTACCCGATTATCTCTACCCTACCCTACCCGATACCCGATTACCCGATGGGTTATCCGACCCTACGGGTAAAGTTGACATCCCTAGGCACTGATATGGTTTTGTACCGATTTGGTGAGGCAAGGAATGTTTCTTTTCTCTTCTTCAGCTCTTTGACAGCTACACTGAATGTTTTCTGTAGCTTTTGTTAGGTTGGTTTTGTTTAGTCTGTGTTAACTCAACAAAAAATATATTAAGGCCCAATGGAGTCACATGTCAAAATTGTCCCGCCCAGTCAGTGAAGATATATCCGGAAGAGATGACGCGTAGGCCCAGTGAAGATATATCCGGAAGAGAGGACGAATCTTCAAAGTCCAGTCCAATATATCCGGAAGAGAGGACGCATCCTCAAGGCCCAGAAGATATATCCGGAAGAGAGGATGCGTCTTCAAAGTCCAGTATGATATATCCGGAAGAGATGACGCACCCTCAAGGCCCATTCTCTGAAGAGGAGAGGACACATCTCCAAAGAGATGGGTTTAGGGTTCAGGATGGAGGTCGTCCTTTAAGGATGAAGGCCGTCCTTTAAGAATGGAGGCCCAGTCTGAGAAGAGATGCAGAGTGGGATCAGGATGGAGGCCGTCCTTTAAGGAAACATATCAGAGCGAGATCAGAATAGAGGCCATCGTTTATGGAAACATATCAGAGTGAGGCACCGCGTAAGGAAGCAGATCAAGAAGAGATCATGCAGCGTCGTAGCTTGGAGACTCCTCACCCACTATATATGTGCGACGTAGTACTACTTGCAGAGGAGACCCTCCAATACTCTTCAAAGAGCGTCCTTTATTTTATTTTACTTTCTTCACAGCTTTCCTGCATTTTACTACTTTTCGTTGTTTCTTTCAATTCCTTTACAGTTTTCATTTAATTCCTGTAGTTTGTTTCTACTTTTCCTATAATCTTTCCCCCAAATTCTTCAATAAAAGAAAGATTCGGTTCCCCAAGATTTTTACTGTTAACAAATTGGCACGCCCAGTGGGACACGATTTGAGACCATATCTGCTTCATTAGTGCATGCGTCTTAGATCCGGAAGAATCATCGTTGATCTGGCACAAGAGTTTGAAGACATGTCCCTACAAGACCAGACAATCAAGCGAACATCGTTTGAGGACGCCATTGAGACGGCGAGCACCTCTCAACCACTACAAAGGATTATGCAGACCCCTACTTTGTCTGAGAAAATACGGCTATTGATAACGGAATCGATGGCCGAGTTTATGCCTTTGTTCACGATGCACCTAATGGACGTTCTGCGGCCTGCCATGGCCGACCAAACTGCCCGGATATGCGGTTCCTTGCGCGATGGAGGCCTCCCGGCACCCAGTACTACTATGGCGCCGAGCACTCCATACCCGGGACCGTCGGGAGGACAACAGAGAACGTGGGGAAATACATCTGGCCAGCTGCCACTCCAGGACTCCGGAAGCGTGGCTAGTATGTTCCCACACTCATACCAGACTGCTTACACTTTTACTCCAGCGGTACCCAGCATGCCGAATTTGGGTTACGCGGCACCTCCCGTGCCGGTTTATGCTCCCTCAAGCCCTTTAATGGCAACCAGCGCTACACCAGGCTTCATGGCGGCCGGACTTAGCATGGCGCCAAGACAGGCGGCACCTCATGTGCCACACATCCCAACCACACCTTATGTGGTGACGCCTCTCAACCCGGGCTGATGCCACCAACCCTAGAGGGGCAAGTGCCACAGCCAGGTGGAGTGGTGGCGGCTCCCATGGCACCAGTCGCCATTCCTACCCAAGCTGCTGCCATTGGAGGGCAGGCACCACAACCATGTGGAACACCCGCGACACCTGCCGCCATGCCTCCTTAGCAGGCACCAGTGATCTCACCGGAGTTGCTCGCAGATATGATGCAGCAGCACTTCGGGATTCAGCTAAAGCCGATGGAGCGGCCTACGTACCGGAAGCCATATCCTGACTGGGTAGACACCATGCATCCCTACCCAAGGGGCTTCAAGACGCCCGTGTTCACCACCTTTACAGGGGATGATGGCAAGTCCATTGTGGAGCATGTTGGAAGATTCACTACTCAGTGCGGGGAAGCAGCGGCCAATGATTGGCTGAAATTAAGATTGTTCTGCTCATCCCTCACCGGACATGCCTTCGTATGGTTTGCTTCCTTGCGGCCTAACTCAATTCAAAATTGGGCCGACCTCGAACGGGCATTCCATGATAGGTTCTACACTCCACTATCACTGGTAAGCCTTGCAGACCTTACTAATGCCAAACAGTATGCCGATGAGGCGGAAAGTACTTTTATCAATAGATTACAACGGCTGAAAGTCCGGTGCACCATAGCAATCCCGGATAGGGAAATAGCCAATATAGCAGTGGCTAATATATTGCCAAAACTAAAGGAACATTTAATTGTGCATGATGCGACTGATCTTGCCCAGCTGGCCGAGAAAGCGGCCCGCTTGGAAAAGTTCTTTGAGGAGCGAGATGAGAAACGTCTACCTATACACGGGACTCGTTTTGATGAATTAAAACACCACAAAGAGGAAGACGAATCAAGGGTAGTGGCCAAGGAGATAAACTTGGGTGATAAAAACCCTGGATAAGGACTCTGGAATGCTGTCGACAGCGGCCTTGGAGGCCGAGTAGTCGGTGACTGAGGATGGCGCCTGGCTGGGTATGGCGGCCTGACTAAGGATGTCACCCTGGCTGATAATCGAATGGCGACCTGAGAAGAAAAGTTGATCGAGGCCTGGAACAGACCAAGGTGGCGGCCTGGCACTCCAGGTGGCGGCCTCCGGCCGAGGCGATGGCGGCCTAGTGCAAGGGTGGCGGCCAAGGCGATGGCAGCTTCGAGCGAGAGGATGGCGGCCAAGGCGATGGTAGTGGCGGCCTCCAAGCTCTCAAGGGGTAGCGGCCTCCAAGTTCTCAAAGGGTGGCGGCCTCCAAGCTTTCAAGTGATGGCGGACTTCAAACTGTCACGTGATGGCGGCCTCCAAGATCTCGCGTGATGGCCTCCTCCAGGCTCTCGGATGGCGGCCTCGCGTGGAAGAGGGTGGCGGCCTTAGGGGTAGCGACCTTCAAAGGTGGAGGCCTTCAGGGGTGATGGCGGCCTTGTCAGGTTGCGGCCTCTCCGATGTATGTGGCGGCCTCTCCAATGTGTGTGGCGGCCTCTCAATAGAAGCAAGGCAGCGGCGGCCTCTCAATGGAAGCAAGGGACGGCGGCCTCATGCGAAGAGGAATGGCGGCTAAGGCAGTGGCGGTGGCCTCACATTGAGTGGCGGCTTTCCCGGACGAAGGTGGCGGCCTCCGGGAGCAGCAGCGGCGGTGGCCTCGTGAAGAAGACGGCGGTGTTCGAGGCGGCCTCCTGACGACAATCCTGGCGATGATCTCAATGGCGGCGGCAGTCGGAATTTTCTGGTGGCGGCCGGCAGCCGGAGTGAGAAGAGGATGAGACATAGTCGGCTTGGACCTCCAAATCCGAAGTTAAGCGCGCAAATTTATCTTAAAATGCTAATCAGACAAAATACGCGAGGGGGGCATCTGTTAACTCAACAAAAAATATATTAAGGCCCAATGGAGTCACATGTCAAAATTTCCCCGCCCAGTCAGTGAAGATATATCCAGAAGAGAGGACGCGTAGGCCCAGTGAAGATATATCCGGAAGAGAGGACGAATCTTCAAAGTCCAGTCCAATATATCCGGAAGAGAGGACGCATCCTCAAGGCCCCGAAGATATATTCGGAAGAGATGATGCATCTTCAAAGTCCAGTATGATATATCCGGAAGAGATGACGCACCCTCAAGGCCCATTCTCTGAAGAGGAGAGGACGCATCTCCAAAGAGATGGGTTTAGGGTTCAGGATGGAGGTCTTCCTTTAAGGATCGAGACCGTCCTTTAAGAATGGAGGCCCAGTCTGAGAAGAGATGCAGAGTGGGATCAGGATGGAGGCCGTCCTTTAAGGAAACATATCAGAGCGAGATCAGAATAGAGGCCATCGTTTATGGAAACATATCAGAGTGAGGCACCGCGTAAGGAAGCAGATCAAGAAGAGATCATGCAGCGTCATAGCTTGGAGACTCCTCACCCACTATATATGTGCGACGTAGTACTACTTGCAGAGGAGACCCTCCAATACTCTTCAAAGAGCGTCCTTTATTTTATTTTACTTTCTTCACAGCTTTCCTGCATTTTACTGCTTTTCGTTGTTTCTTTAAATTCCTTTACAGTTTTCATTTAATTCCTGTAGTTTGTTTCTACTTTTCCTGTAATCTTTCCCCCAAATTCTTCAATAAAAGAAAGATTCGGTTCCCCAAGATTTTTACTGTTAACAGTCTGGTACTGATATGTGTTGGAAAAAACGGCATAAACATCAAATGCCGCATTTGTTGAAGCCATCAAAGTAACAGTAAAGTCATCCAAGTTGAATTCCCATCTCCGGCGTCGAAAGTATTGAAGTCTTCATAAGAACAGTTTAGCATATGTTCGTTGTCTGTTGTATGTTTTCATTTCTATAAATAGTTCTTCGATTGTTGTAATTCTCAGAGCGAAGCAAAGCAAGAAATACAAAGCAAGCTTTAGCTAAACAACTCTCCGCTTTTGGTTATCCTTTTTAGATATCAAAAGTGTAAAGTGTCTTGTGTGTGTGAGATATCAAAATCTACAAATTGGTATCAGAGCCTGAGTGATCCAAACTCTGAGCAAAACATTTTGAGTATAAATACTCAAATTAAAAGAATTAAATTTACCCACCGTGGAGCTGTTGTCCACCACCTGCAACCTTTTTCCGGCGAACCATTTTCCACCTAGCCCAGCTTCCGCCGAGCTGCCTCTAGCGCCGCCGCCGCTATTGCTCAGCCCCTGCCGTTGTGTCGATCTGTTGCAGCTCCGATCTGCTCAATATATGCCGCTGGAGCTGACTGTGAGTATAAGTGGAATTCTTCATACCAACTAATGAAGTGATCTGCCGTGTTCAAAATCAATAACTTATTGAAGTAGGGCCCTTGAGTTGGTGGAAATTAATTGCTCAATTTTAATTGAGTGAGACAAAACATCAAATTGGAAGAAAGCAGCTATTGTGCCAAGACGTGTTAAAGCCAACTAGCAAAATTAATTTTGTAGTTGAGGCTTTAATTGGATTATATCCAAAATAGTATATATATATATATCTATATATATATTATTTGGATTATATCTATATATATATATATCTATATTATTTGGATTAAAAATATACAGGTCAAATGGCGAATATCACGGGACAAATGTCACTGCCGCAACTTACAAAAGCAAATTACGAGAAATGGAGTATTCAAATGAAAGCCCTTCTCGGAGCTCAAGATGCATGGGACGTGGTTCAAAATGGTTTTGAAGAACCAGAAATTACCGGCAAATTAACCGCAGCTGAACAGAAAGCATTAAAAGATGCGCGATCCAAAGATAGTGGAGCCCTTTACATGTTATTTCTTGCCGTTGATGAGTCAGGCTTCGAAAAGATATTCGGTGCCACCACTTCAAAAGTAGCGTGGGACATCCTTGAAAAATCATTCAAAGGTGCCGACCGAGTAAAGCAAGTGCGTCTCCAAACACTTCGTGGAGAGCTTGAAAGCATGAAAATGAAGGAGTCAGAAAACGTGTCCGACTACATCACACGTGTCCAGTCCGTGGCAAACCAACTCAATCGGAACGGAGAAGAATTGTCCGATGCCAGAATTGTGGAGAAAATATTGAGATCATTAACCAATGATTTCGAAAATGTTTTGTGTGCGATTGAAGAATCGAAAGACCTCAAAGTGCTCACTGTTGAAGAGCTCGCTGGATCTCTCGAAGCACAGAACAAAGAAAGAAGAAAAAGAAAGAGGAGTCACTCGAGCAAGAACTCCAAACCAAGGCGTCAATTAAAGATGAGAAGGTTCTCTACACTCAAAACTTTCGGGGGAGAGGACATGACCGTGGAAATCGTGGATACGGTCGTGGTATCCAAGGCAAAAATTATGAATGATACCATAGGGACAAATTTCAAGGAAGTCAAGCAAACTGGCGTGGAAGAGGACGCGCTCGAGGAAGAGGCGGTCGATCAAATTATTCCCACGTCAAATGCCAAAAGTGCCACAAGTATGGTCACCATGCCGAAGACTGCAACAATGATGTTTGTTACAACTGTGGCAAGATGGGACACTTTGTGAAAGAGTGTCGGGCCAACAAACGAGTGGAAGAGACAACAAACCTAGTCGTGGAAGACAAAGAACATGGTGGTTTTCTCATGATGGCACACAACGACGTCAACAATGACACATCCTGGTACCTAGATTCTGGAGCAAGCAACCACATGTGCTATGATGAGCACTTATTCAAAGAAATGCAGAAAATCGACCATGGGCATGTATCATTCGGAGATGCATCAAAAGTGCAAGTCAAAGGTCGAGGTACGATATGTTTCACACAGAATGATGGCTTGATAGGGACAATCCAAGATGTCTACTATGTCCCAGATCTCAAAAACAACATCCTGAGTATTGGCCAACTCGCGGAGAAAGGCTACTCAATCTTTGTAAAAGATCAGTCGCTGCACCTGAAAGACAAGCAAGGACGTTTGATAGCTCGAGTTGAAATAGAAAGAAATCGAATGTACAAATTGAACCTGTGAAGCTTGCATGGGAAATGCTTACAGGTCAAAGAAGAAGATAAAGCATCGTTGTGGCATCACCGCTTTGGCCACTTACATTATAATGGCCTGAAAAAGCTAGTGAAGATGAAGATGGTGAAAGGACTGCCAAGCATGGATTTTGGAGAATAATTTTGTGAAGATTGTGTACTCGGGAAGCAAACAAGGGCCTCATTTCAAAAGAAGGCCGAATATGAAGCTAAGCATCCACTCGAGCTGATCCACACCGATATAAGTGGACCAATTACTCCCGAATCTTTCAGCGGAAAGAGATTCTTCATCTCTTTCATCGATGATTTCTCCCGAAGGACGTGGGTCTATTTGCTGAAGGAAAAATATAAGGCATTCAAAGTGTTCAAAATATTCAAGGCGAGTGTTGAAAAAGAAACTGACAGATCCATCAAAGCAATTCGATCTGATAGAGGAGGCGAAGACACCCCGACAGCCTTCCGAGAGTACTGTGAACGAGAAGGCATAAGAACATTTCTGACAGCAACATACTCGCCCCAACAAAATGGAGTAGCTGAAAGGAAGAATAGGACCATCCTAGATATGGCTCGGTCGATGCTGAAAAGCAAGAAGATGCCCAAAGAGTTCTGGGCAGAACCTGTGATGTGCGCCGTCTACATACAGAATCGATGCCCACACATGAAGTTGAAGAATCGAACACCACTGGAAGCATGGAGTGGTAAGAAGCCTACTGTCTCTCATCTAAAGATATTCGGTAGTGTAGCCTATGCACATGTACCACATCCGCGAAGGATGAAGCTGGAAGATAAAAGCAAAGCATATGTTTTTATCGGATATGATGGACTGACAAAAGGGTATAAGCTGTATGACCCGATAAGCAAGAAGGTGACAGTAATTCGAGATGTGCGAGTGAATGAAGCAAGTGAATGGGACTGGAATAAGTCAAAGGAAGTTACCATCAAAGTTGCAGAATCGTCAGCCGTTGTTCTGACAGTTCTATCAACAGATCCTGAAATTGTTGAAGAAAAAGAAGAAGAAGATGAGCCACGAAAACCTCGAATGAAAAGACTCCAAGATTTATACGACTCTACAGAGGTACATCTTGTATGTTTGTTGGCAGATTCTGAAAATGTCAAGTATGAAGATGCCGTACTAGATGAAAAATGGAAACCAGCCATGAATGAGGAAATTGAAGCAATCGAGCGCAACAACACATGGGAGCTCACTGAATTGCCAAAAGGGAGTCAGGCCATTGGAGTGAAATGGATTTATAAGAAAAAGATGAATGCACAAGGGGAGATTGAACGATACAAAGCTCGGCTTGTCGCAAAGGGATACAAGCAAAAGGAATGAATCGATTATGATGAAGTCTTTGCCCCTGTCGGAAGAATGGAGACAATCCGGCTACTCATTTCTCAAGCTGCTCAGTAAAAATGGCCAATATTCCAAATGGTTGTCAAGACTGCATTCTTGAATGGTGTACTCGAAGAAGAAGTGTACATTGAGCAACCACCAGGTTATCTGAAACTTGTAGGAAAAACAAAGGTGTTGAAGTTGAAGAAGGCGCTTTACGGGCTAAAGCAAGCACTGCGAGCGTGGAATACTCGCATTGATGCATATTTCAAGGAGAATGTGTTTGAGCAATGTCCCTACGAGCATGCCCTCTACATCAAGAACAATGGAGGTAACATTTTATTTGTTGCTCTTTATGTTGATGACCTCATTTTCATGGGTAACAGTGATGAGATGATAGAAGACTACAAGAGAAGAATGAAACAAGAGTTTGAGATGACTGATTTAGGCTTGATGAAATTCTTCCTTGGCCTAGAAGTTAGACAAACCGAAAGAGGCATCTTTGTATCATAGGTGACATATGCGAAGAAGATCTTAAAAGACTTCAAGATGGAGAAGTGCAACCCTGTATCAACACCTATGGAACGTGGAGCAAAACTTTCAAAGTTTGATGGAGGAGAACAAGTTTTTTTTTTTGAGGAAAAGGATGTTTATTCCATTATGAAACCCAAACCAGGTCTAATACTGCAACATTCCGGCTACATATTTTACATCTTACAATTCACTGCGATTGAGAGCTAACATTCACCAGCACTAGCATTTGACACAAGCCACTAACAATTTGGACACATGGTCACAGCATCAAATCAACATGCCTCATCAATTTCCAAGCTCATAGTGATAGCAGATTTTTGTACAGAGAAATCAGCCAACTCATCGACGCCAACATCCTCATCTACGATCAAGAACAGCCATTCCGAGGATGTCAAAGGAACTCCCAAGAAAAGAAGCCCGATAGACAACCTCAAGACGCTTACTTTACATACATATCTCACATGCAAAAGAATTCAACATCATGGTATTGATTCAAAAGGGTTTGACAAGGTGAGAGACGGGCCAAACAGGGGTAAAGAATCTGGTGGGACTCAAGAGGGGCTAAGGAACCGTCTATCCAATAATCACACCGAACTCCAAGAGTGGTTTAACAGATTAAAACACGCCAACCATACCTCATAATAATGTCATACGCCGGAAAATTGAAATTCATTTCCACTCTCAACTCTGACCCCGTAGGCTGCTAGCCACCCCTTAATACTCAACAATAAGTCAAAACTCCCTTAATACTCCCATGATGAACTAGAGTATGTTTATTTGTTTCTATTTACCAAGGATTGCTCGAAACCTCTCTATGATCTTTTATCTTCTTTTTTTTTTATTTTTGTTTTTTTTCCTCATAACAGCAATACTCCCTAGTTCAATCACAAAAGAGTACTAGACAGGAAACGGTTAACCCCGTCTACTTTCAAAAACCTTCCAACCCCAAGAAACACTCTTCTTACAATCACACCAATAAGAGACTCACGCGTGAAAATTCGTAGACGGTTCCATAGACCCCAAAAGAGTTAAGAGTACAGTATGGCTAAGGACAGGAGTTAAGCATAGCATCAGACCGGAGGAGAACATGATTTGCATGGTTTGTATGGTCGGTTGGAAAAAGGCTTACTGGCTGAAAATGGGGTGTGAGTATTAGGGATGTGCTATCATATAGGTGTAAACAAAGCCCTACACGAGATCAATACCATAAGTTGAATATTTGCAAGTTCAACATGTATGATATAGCAAGATCTAAAGTGTCAGAAGAAGCATCACCATGCACATATCAAAGAGTTATTAAAGGATCAGATCTCACCGGATGATTTGTCGGTAGGCTTAGTGTATTCAGTGTTCGGATCTTTCAAATCAGCCATGAGAATATGGCGAAACCAGCAGGGACAAAGAACTCCGCAACATAATTACTCCACTCTTGACATGACTCTGCAGCACCTATCCAGCCCCGAAAACAACAGCAATCTCGCCATTATGTAGATCATCGGATGGCTCATATTTCCAAGACATTGACTTTCAAAATTCTGCGGCTGCCATCAACCTTAATTGTGAATCTGGTATGGACTGCCGCCAAACAGCTTTCTTCTCCTTTGTGTGTAAATTCCTTGCTCTTTTCCTGGAAACCAGCTCCTTATTGTTCTCAATTCTCATCCATATTTGCTCCAAGCTCCACTCTCAACAGTAAAGTGTATCAATTTAATTTTTGGATTGATAACAGACATTCCCCATCTCCAAGTTAGCCACGATCAGCAATGGACAAAATCAAACACCTAGGCTCCATTACAGAAACAGCGGCAACAGACTCCAGCACATCTGCCATATCTTATATCCCTCTAGGCTTTCATCTTCAACAGCAATTGCCATCAGCATCATGCCACGCCTGCCTTCCCACCTACTCCAGTATCATAACTTAATTCTTTCAATCTTCGGCGCTTCGAACAAAAAAGACTGCATAAGTCACCTGCAAAGATAAAAAGAAAGGTAATTTGAAAACCAAAATCAATTATGCCGTTTCCTTTGCTCCCCATGTAGCACCATTTCCTCCCACTCCTCAACTGCCTTATCCAACCAACCCTAAACCCAATCACAACATCCGAATAAAGTTTCTTTCATAATCTGAAAGCTAAAACCACTCTTCCAACGTTCCTCCTCCTGACGCCCCAACCTTCGCCCAGTGATCCGCTATTGAATTTCTCTCCCTCAATATATGTTGAAAACGAACCTCCCCGGCACATCTTAATACTGCCATTATTGGTCCAAGCAACCTATGAAATCTCCATGGAATCTTTCCTGGTGCCTCCATCCATTTCACAACATTAATTGAGTCGCATTCAAACACTATCTTCTGCAAAGGAAATCCTTGATCTCTCAAAAGAACCCGACACACCCTACTAATTGCTGTAACTTCAGCTTCTGAAGAATCCAAGATACCAATATAGTCAGACAAGATAAATATTACCTCCCCTTTATCATCACGTATAACCCCACCAATCCCCGCCGGTCCCGGGTTCCCAAGCGATGAGCCATCCGTATTTATCTTCCACCACCCTTTGTCCGGACGTATCCACACAAGCCCAACTCTAGGAGATTTTGCTAATGAGCCGCCAGCCACCACCAAAGTATCTGGGAAATTTGCTTCCATCCTGCCAACACTGTACCCATTCTCAAGACCTGCCGCTTTCCACCATAAACATGTTCTCCATTTAATTTCTTCAATGGCCGCTCCCTTGTCTAAACTTTTTCCTTTGAACACAACGTCATTTCTAGATTTCCAGATAGTCCATATAATTGACATACCCATGAGAATCCACCCTTCCCTTCTACTCGGCCTCAGATAGCAATCTAGCCACCAGTCAATCAATACATTAATTCGGTCTGGAATCCCCCATTTTATTCCGAACCAACCAACCCCCTCATACCATAAATACCTAGCAAATTCGCACCTGCAAAATAAGTGGTCCTCTGATTCTATCTCCAAACCGCAACATGGACATAAGGCTCCATCAATCGGAATGCACCCCCGCTGTAACAAAAGCCCTCTAACTGGCAATGCATGTTGGATCAATTTCCATACCATTAGTTTTATTTTCATTGGAACTTTAATTTTCCAAAACCTTCTCCACCAAATTTGTCTTACCGCCACATCAGTACCCATTGATCTCGTCCAGCAGGATTTAGTTGAAAACCTTCCAGTCCCCTCCTTCGTCCAGACCACTCGATCATCCACATATCGACTTAGCTCTGACCGACCAATCACCTCTAGCATCTCTCCCCACACCTCCTTTTCCCAATCAAACAGCATTCTCCTTAGTTGTATATTCCACCTCCATACTATTCCATCCCACGTGCCAAACTCATCAATTATTCCCCTCTTGTTGACTGCTAATGCATACAATCTAGGGAAGATTACCTTCAATGGCATCCCTTCCTCCACCCAAATGTCCTCCCAAAATCGAGTTGCCTTACCATTACCTACAATAATTTTAAGGCCCTCCCCCTGATCACCCTCCTCTAGGTTCTCCCAAGCATTGCAGATATATCCCCATATTGATCTGCTCTTTCTCACAGCTGGTACTAATGGAGCTCTCTTCCCGTAATATTTTGCATCTATAACCTCCTTCCACAACAAGTTCTCATTCCCGAACCGCCACTTCCATTTAGTTAACAAAGCCGAGTTCAACTTCTGAATATTCCATAATCCCAGCCCTCCCTCCTCCTTATGTTCACATATCCTTTCCCACGCAACAGAATGCAGTTTCCTGACTCCTCCAATTTCTTTCCAAAAAAATTCTCTTTTTAGTTTCTCCAATCTGTCTACCACCTCCCTTGGAATTTTAAAAATAGAAAGAAAGTACATCGGTAGGCTATTCAAGACTGATTTGATTAGACATATTCTACCCGCTTGAGATAAAAGTCCACTCTTCCAACCGGCCAATCTTTTTTCCACCTTTTCCAACACCGGCTGCCAAAGCGACACTCCATTAATCCTTCCACCAACCGGGATTCCCAAATATTTCATCGGCCAATTTCCCACTGCACAGCCAAAAAATTCCGCTGCATCAGTCACCATTTCAGGGGGGCAATTAATACCGTAGATGCTGCTCTTATCAAAGTTAATCCTCAGTCCCGTCGCCAATGTCAGACAACTTAATATTCTTTTTATAACAACTATTTGTGATATATCCCCTTCACAAAAAATTATCGTGTCGTCCGCATACTGTAGATGAGAAATCTCTGGACCACCAACACCCGACTGCAGCCCCTTAAGCAACCCCAATTCTCTAGCATTGAACATTAACTTATTGAAAATCTCTGCTACCAACACGAACAAGTACGGGGAAAGTGGATCCCCTTGCCTTAATCCCTTTTCCATCTTAAAGAAATCTGTAGGGGAACCATTTAATAACACAGCTGCCGATGCTGAGGATATACACTCCATGATCCATTTAGACCATTTTTCACCAAAACCCATAGCTTCCATCACCCGAGACAATGCCTCCCAAGACACGTTATCATATGCTTTGGCGAAGTCTAATTTAATAACAAAACCCTTTCGCCCGGCTGCTCGAGTAGCTTGTATAACTTCAGCTGCAATGAGTACCCCGTCCATTATCTGTCTTCCCCGGACAAACGCCATTTGAGTTGTTCCTACAAGCCCATCCAGAACCTCAAGTAACCTTCTTGCCAAAGTTTTAGCAACAATCTTGTAAACACTACCCACAAGAGATATCGGCCTAAACTCTCTAAATTCTATTGGGTTCTCCACCTTTGGAATTAGAGTAATGAACGATCCTCCCAATTCCCTAGGCAGTTTGAATTCCCTATCTAACCTGTGGAACACCTCCAAAACATCCTCTTTTACCAAATCCCAGAATTTCTTGTAAAAGCCAATGTTGAATCCATCCGGTCCCGGTGCCTTATCACTCTCGCAACTCCAAATCGACGACCTGATTTCTTCCTCTGAAAACCCTCTCTCCAACCACACTCTATCCCGCTCCCCAAGTTTACCCAGCCCCAATCTCCCAAAATTGAATAGCTCTCCATCATGTTTTTTAAAAGCTGACTTAAAGTGACAAAATGCTGCTTTCTTAATAGCACTAGGATCATCTATCGTCTGGCCTTCCCATTTAATAGCACCAATATGCCCCTTTCGTCTATGTAGAGCAGACATAGCGTGAAAGAATTTGGTATTCATATCCCCCTCTTTAATCCACCTAATACGTGATTTTTGGTACCAACGACGTTCTTCCGCCATATACAATTTTGACAGCTCTCCTTTTTTCTCCTTCCACACATTACTAGCCTCGGCCTCCACTGAGCCTATAGAGAAGCTATCTTCCAACACCCCTATGTCCGCCACTAGGTTTTGAATCCTCCTCTCCAAGTCCGCCGCCCCATAACCATCCCATTCCCGAATTTTTTTTTTCAACAGCCTGAGTTTCCCACATATCTTAGACCCTCTATACTGACTACTCCCTGCTCCCTCAACCCCCAGCACCACTCTTACCAACTCAACAAAACCACCCTCATTCAACCAATAATTATAAAACCGAAACGGTTTCGGACCCCAAGATCTCTCTCTCAATTCTAAATACACCGGGTAATGATCCGAAAGAATAGTTTCTCCCCGCCTTTGTACTATCTCCCCATTACCCGTGAGCCAACCCGGTGAAAGAAGAAACCTATCAAGTCTACTACACGCACGCCCGCCCCTCCCAATCCAAGTGAACCAACCAGCCTCCATAGGGATATTAACCAAACCCAATTGATCAATAAAGCCCCTGAAGTCTCTCATAGAACCTACATCTTCACTCTCCCCAACCCTCTCCCCCTCTGAGACTACTGCGTTGAAGTCCCCTGTGACACACCAAAGTTCTCCATTTGTAGTATTACACCTTTGAGAGATCAAGGCCCAGAACTCTGCTCTCTCACGCCTGCTATTCGGTGCATGAACCGAAACTATATTTACCACCCCACTTATGCCCTGTATACTGCCCCGAATCCACAAATAATTATGACTCTTCTCCACCTCACTGAAAGTGCTACCATTTACATCCCACGCTATCAATATTCCACCTGCACTTCCAACAGCCGCTTGATAACAAAAATTGCACCCCTTTGAACCCCATATCCTAAATACAAGCCTCTCCCAAACCTCACTCATCTTTGTTTCCTGACAACAAATCACTGTGGGCTTCATCTTCTTACACAATCTACCCAATGCCCTCTTACGCACACCTCCATTCAACCCTCGCACATTACAAGTAACTATTCGCATTTAACATAATCTCACAATTCACTACACCTACATACCATCTCTGCACCTACCTACCATCACTTCCCCCCTTCGAGCTCCTTCCTCACTCTATCCACTGCCTCCTCCCTACTCACCAAGCAGTCAAGTCCCAAGGCCTCGGCTAGATCAATGGTGGCCTCTGCCTCCATAAAATCTACCAACTTAACCCCATCCTTAGTCCTCATGGTAGTAAATTGCAATCGAGCAAACCCCTCCTCCCTCACTTCCCTGATTAAATTGCACGAATCCTTGCATCTTTGAGCCTTCTGACCCACCCTTCTGCCCCTCCTCCGACCTCGACTCTTCGGCCTGACCTTCCCCAAACACACCTTAGCCAACGCTTCTTCGACCATTCGAAACTCCAGACACGTTTGAGATCGATCACTCTCCATAACCCCGCCAGCCCCCTGTCCTGAAATTTCACTGGATTCACCAACGCTCTTATGTACTAGATCTGTAACCCCCCCCTCCTCTACTCTCGATGTATCTACAGCTTTCCCCTCCGATCGAAGATCATACCCCTCACGATTCTCATTCTCCACCCACTCCCTACTACCCCCAGAATCCCTTTTATTTCTGCTCCGATTTCCCTTCCCAGCTTCTCCCACCCTTTGTTGCTCACTAATTACTACATATTTCGAAGTACTGCTTTCTCCTATTGCATCTTTAGGCCCAACCCTATCATTCCCAGTAGGCCCATCCCTTTCAATCTCGGTAGGCCCATCTCTCAAGGACCTAAACTCAACCACAAAATCCTCTCCCTCTTCCACAGCCTCCGCATGCCTTAGCCCATATATGTTCAGCCCACAATCCCTAGGCCCAATTTCGCCCTCGCCCACACCCTTTGTATTTTCCCTCTGTTGCATATTATGACCCTCACCCCTATCACTTACTTCAAACCTCAACGTTCCTACATTCCCTCCGTCAATACCACCTTGGGACTCTCCACAAATAACTCCTTTTCCCACATCATTATTTCCTGTAGGCATTTTTGAAAGGTTCAATGATCCACCTACTGCATCTTGCGACCTTTCCGACTTCCCAGATTTAGAGGACCGGGACTCCCCACATTCTCCAATCTCCGATGGCATTCCGGCAATTCCCTCATCCTTCAAGCTTCCGGCATCTGTATCGACGACCTTTCTTGCTCCCTCTACTCCCACTATCTCATCGGCCACCACCACTGGCTCACTGTAGTTTACAACAATTCGAATCCGCATTACCTTATTTCCAACCTGAATCTTCACCCAACTTGGAACCTCAACATCGTCATTTAAGGCTACTAACAACCGAGCTCGATCAAATCTCTTCTTCCCCAGGGTTTCCCTGTCAATACTCACCACCTTGCCCCATCCATATACCATTTTATGGAAGTTCTCCTCACACCATACATTGAATGGAAGTCCGATCAAGTATATCCATACCAGATGCCTTCTGACTATGTTACCAGACTCCCACCTTCTTTTCCACAGGATGAATTTACCATCCCTTCTATCAAGCAAGTACATATCCCTACCCTCTATGCTCCTAAAGACCACCACCACCATAAGTCCACCAGCATAGATAATGTCTTCGCATTCAACAAACAACCTGTATACGCACTCCTGGAAACCGATGAGTTCCTCCAATTTGGACAGCTCTACCACCGCAGCCCGACCAAGCCATGCTGCGTCCCCATGCACTTCCTCTAGCTTGGCTACGTTTAACTTCACGTCCTTATTTCTGTCTGAATTCCAGTCAACACCACCTTTGATTACCTCCGCATACGTTCGTTCATCCCTCCATGCACCTGCGTTTTTTATCTCCCTGCACCCACCTCGTTCTTCCTCACCTGCAACCCTAACATGCTTCTCTCTCCATTCACACCTCTTGTACCTCTCATACCCCCCGTCTCCCTTCTTACTAGGTAATGCCCAATTAACCCTCAACTTATTTCCCATAAACATCCTCCCATTCCACTTCCATATTAACTTCTCCGCATCCAGTTTGTTATCAACCCTAAAAAATCCAAACTTGAAACCTTTCTCCGGCCATTTTCTACCCGGAAAAAACCAATCTCTAACTCTTACCACCTTGTCAAACTCTCGAAATAGAACTCTGCTATCCGCTTCAACGGGTATGTTACCAACGTATACACTAACCAGATTCCGTCGAGTACTATGGCTTCCACGACCTCTCCCGTCTTCCACGACCTCTCCCGTCTTCCATCTCCCGGCTTCCACGACCTCTCCCGTCTTCCCTCTCCCGTCTTCCATCACTCTTGTGCCTTTTGCCTCTTTTTGTTATGGAGGAGAACAAGTTGATCCAGGAAGGTACATGAAACTTTTGACGAGTTTCGCCAACACGAGTAATTTTCTGAAAATTCCTTTACTGGTTTGTTGCTTAAGGAGGAAACTGTGATTTCAAATGGTGCCTCGAGAGTCCCCGGCAACGGCGCCATGAAACTTTTGCTCTAGTTTCATTTTGCTACTGGGGGGTTGAAGAACCGTCTAAATACAGTTTCCAAGTTCGGATTTATTAAATGAAAAGAGTTATGATTGAGGGAAGGGGTTTAAGGATATGTTAAGATTTCCCTTTTTATTACTCATATAGGGTGTTCTAATCACAAACGACGCTGTGGTCTTCCCTGCCATGAAACTTTTGACAAATATCATGGTGCAACCGGGATTGACCTTCAGTCTGTCACCCTGAAAATCCCTGGTATCTGCACCATGACACTTCTCATAACTTCATGTCACAGAAGCACCTGCCATGTAGCCTTTGAACATCTTCCCACTGTATGAGTATTTTCCCAAAATATTGTGTTTTTATTTACTCGTGTCACGAAACTGTGCATCCCGAAAGCGCACGGAGTCAAAAATTGCAGTAATTTATAGTAAGTACCGGATCGTTCACTGGAGGATGTGCGATGGAAGCAGGGCCCACGTCGTTTACTAAGATTTTCCACTCGGTTACTCGTTTCAAGTTTTGCAAGGGTTTTCTAACAACTACTTGACATAAGTTAAACTAGATCATGAAAGCAATGAAAATTATTCTACAAAGCATGGTAAACTAGATCGAAGAAAGCGATTAAATCTATACTACGAAAGCACTATAAAATTATGCTACACTATCTGGAAAGCAAGTTTAAATATGACAGAAGGGACAGGGAGGAAATAATAAAGATTGGACGAGATTCAGATGAAACACAATTAAACTTCCATTTTTAATACACAGATCTTAGCTTGGGATAATCCTCCAGTTAGCTAACTCTCATGCTTTCTCCACCATGTTCCCTTTAACAGACAGGTACTTACGGTAAGAATTTACATGCTCTTAAGACAACAATTTCTAAGATACCACAGACTTATAACTCCCTCCACAGGCCTTGTGAAGTTGCATTACTTATCTATGGTGGACAAGCAACACCTAACATATCATTAGTTGACATGCCAAGTACTCCTATCATTCCCCCATGTCACACCCAAAGTTTCAAATCAAGCCCCAAACCATCCCATAACTCTCAAACCTTTTAACAGATGGACAGCCCCTAATTCTTCCGAGTGACCTCTACGAAAGCATTTAAAGGAAAGCAGTTAAGAAAGCTGTAAAGAAAGCAATTAAATCTATCACTCGGAATCGTTAAAAACGTCTCTTTCCGTTAGTATAAAAGAGCCCCTGGTCTTGGTGACCAGATGCAGATCAAGAACCCCCGAGATATCAATAAGCCACAGGGCTTACAACATCTGGGTAGTTATGAGATACAAACTAAATGAAACAGATCCATAAATGGACCTATTCCGGATGCACTCACTCAAGACTCAATTTTAGACTTTGGCAGAAGAAGATAGTAATCGAAGGAATACTCGACCTTACCTTATAAATTCACCAAGGCCTATATGTTGTTCTTCTAGTATTATTTATCACATCTCATCTACACCCAAGTGGATATTGACTTAATGCGATATCTAATATCAGATTTCCAACACACAGCAATTTTGAGAAGCAAATGAATGTTTGAAAATCATTCCCTAGACAGGTACTAAACTCTCAATTAAAACACAGATCCTTTCAGTCTATGTGAGACCTAATCGCTGACTCTGCTTCTAAGCTCTCAAAATCAATCCCCAGTGGAAGATGAATTAGTCATAACTGTTGAATTTATCCCTTACTCAGATCTGGATTTTATAAAGAAATTTTTGTTGGAAATTTATTATGCAACATCTGATTTATATCAAGTCTTCTGTGTCCAAGGGGAAGGATCCCCAAAATAATGATATGACCGGAACATCTACATAATAGTATCATGCATACGAGTATATGAAAAGGAAAATAAAATACCCCAAAATATATGGTGGGGTTAGACAGAATGCGATACACAAAGATGGATTAGCCTGAGATGAGAAGAAATCGGCTAAAAAGGGTGCCAGAGATAGTTGGGGTTTTCCGGACTGCAAACATCTGCTGTCCGGTTCCCAATTATCCCAGATGAATGATTGTAGACAGAAAGAATGCCAAACAACGGTGACCGCCGTCATTTAGTTTTCTTTTGTCTGTGAGTGGAAGAAAAACCCACATATTTCTTGCTGTAATATGCCTTAACTGATGTTGGTCGGCATCAGTTAATACTATTGCAACTTGAATTCAGGTTGAGAAATTAAGATAAGGAGAATGAAAACTGTATCTGATTAGGAATTGGCTGAGTGACTAATCGAAACTCTTAGTGAAGAGAACGCTCGCCGAAGCTTCCACCAACCACTAACCAGATCATGCAAAATAACAGATAATGATTGACACACAGAAGACGGGTTAGTCGATATCCCTGTGAAGGGACCTTTCACCAACATTAATCTGTGGTGTTTCTCATCATCCGTTCATACACACAATGAAAGAGAAAACATAAAAGTAAGAAAAAATTTTTGGTATTGTGTGGGTGTTAAGCACACAATAAGTGGACACTAATAGGTTGAAATGTGTAATGGATGGTAATCAGATGAATTGGGCTGAGGCCCAATACATCCATGCAACTTACACAAATCATGGAAGAAAAATATTTTTGGAGTTTTCAAAATAGAAGGGATAGTTCAATTCGAATTATTGGGGTAATTCGAATTGAGAATGCATGAAGGATGAAGTAGTACTTTACCCAATTGATCATTGCCAGAAATTGGAGCATCATCAAATTCGAATTATTGACCAATTCGAATTAATTCGAATTGGACAACTCGAATTGACGAAGTCCTTTTCTTGCTCAAATTGACTAAGGCATTTACCTCAAGGGGAAGGTGAGTTCGAATTGTCCAGCAATTCGAATTAATTCGAATTGGACAATTCGAATTGGTAAAAGATAGAAAATAAACTAAGGCATGAAGGGATGACAATGGATACAATGTGGTTTTCAAGCCAATTCGAATTGTTGAGCAATTCGAATTAATTCGAATTGGATAATTCGAATTGGTTGGAAACCACATGAAGAGAATAATTTTTGGGTGTGCAATTCGAATTTCTTAGGCAATTCGAGATAATTCGAATTGCCTCAATTCGAATTACACACTTTCAAACAACAACAATTTTTGTTCTCACGAGTATGGGTTAGGTGAACACTGTACTGTAATGATGGGTTTTAGATTTACTAAATCCCTCATCTCACATCAATGTCATTTCACAGCCACCCTAGTGAGATTTTCAAGAAATAAACAAATACGTGTCTAGTGGGTATTGGCAAAATTCAAAACCTACTGCTACAAACAAGGGATCAAAGATCAAAGACCCTAAAACATCTAGTTATCTAAGAACTGCGTGAAAAAACTAAGAACACTCAAGTTATCTAAGGCAGCATGAAATGAGATTAGGGCAGGAATAATAAAACCTAAATATAAATTTTAACAAACCTTAAGAACATCTAAAACCTAAGAACACTTATTTGAAGCTCTAAGGCACTAAATCAAGCCAAAAACCCACCAAACATGCATTTATTAAGTTTGAATGTCAACTAGGACATAATAAATGTAACCTAGTTGAAACAAACAAACATACTAAGCATTTATTTCTAGGGAAAGCATTAAAGAGTGCCAAAACAATTGAATAAAACCATTTCTGGAAATTTTCCTTGTATTGACACTTTGAAAGCAAAATAAAGAACCCAAAACCATCATTAGCTTGAAGGCAGGGTTTATTCTAACTAGAAAGCATGTAAAAATATGGAAAATGGCTACTCTAAGGGTTACACAAACTGCTTCTGTACTAAACTAAGTTCAAAGCATGTAAAGATTACACTACTTGCAAGAAAAATAAACTAAACTAAACTAAACTACCTACCTAACCCTTAAGGGGTGTGGAACCTCCTGCTGTTCTTTTTGTCCCAAGCTGCTTTTTGGCTAAAATTCTTGATCCTTTGATTCTGTTGTGGAAGGTCTGCTTTTATAGACAATCTTCAAAACCCTAGGCCCCCCAATGTTGTGCACAGCTTTCTTTGGATGAATTGTTGAGTGAAGTTCGAATTATCTCAACCAATTCGAATTAATTCGAATTGTGAGATCTCTTCCTTGAGCTGGGATTTTGGCCTTCAGTTATCAATTCGAATTGTTAGGATAATTCGAATTGATCTTTTCTCGAATTGGATGAGGGTTTCTTCTTGGCTTCCTTGCACTTGTTGGCAATTCGAATTGTTTGTGCTAATTCGAATTAATTCGAACTAGACAATTCGAATTGCATCTTCTTCTTGCCTTTGGGTTTCTTCTCTCTTCATTCCCTAATTCGAATTAATTCGAACTTGAACAATTCGAATTAGACTTCTGCATCCCTTCCAACACTTACCAATTCTTTGCTCTCTTTAGCAATTCGAATTGTTGTGCAATTCGAATTAATTCGAATTGCCTACAATTCGAATTATGCTTCAACACTTAACCAAATTTCAGTTGTGGGATTTTCAATCTTTTTCCCATCTTTTTTTTTTGGATTTTTGTGGGCTCTTTTATTCTTTTGCCCATCTTTTCATTCATTTTTCTTTTCTTTTTCCTTTTTTTCATGTTTTTGGATTTTTCTAACACAAATGCAATTAAAATTGCATATTTTGTGTCTTTTTGTTACCGGCTCGATGTTTTTACAAACTCGCATTAATCTGTCAAATTCAACTGCTTTCTTATTGAAATAAGATGGAATCACGATCAAAATGTCCGTCTCAGACACGGAAATGGATTGGAAATAATGGACAATTTTGGCCATTATCAACATCCTCACATTTAATACTGATCGTCCCCGAGCAGTCAGAGTCAGTGCTCCTAGGAGCTTGGACTCTGCATATTCAATCCATTTGCGTGGCCTCAGAAATTTCGTTCTTTTTATATTGGGATAAGACAATCAAAATTACAAGTATTAAACTCTCTTGGTTGCAGTGTTTAATGGAATGATACTTCTCACTTGAGTGAACATACAAATCAATCATTATTGTTAATTCTTCTTGAATATGTGTTTAGAAAATCACATTGGCTTAATTCTTGAATTTAGGCATGACATGAATCATTAATCAATCAAAGCAGAGCCTCACATATAGTAGAGTCGGAAATTTCACTCACTCTCAAAGTTGGCTTTTAAACAATACGCTCATAATCAAATTCAAATAAATTCTCCCATAAGCTTGCAACTGGACCAACTCGCCACCGGCTCATTTCCTCAAACCGAGATCCCGAGGTCTTATTCAAGGTTATAACGGGGCATACGGTTGTAACATTTGGTAGGAAAAGGAATTATTGGGCTAAAAAGTGACATGACACCATTCCACCATAGCTTGGCATGTTGCAGAATTTATGATCATCATTATTTCTTTCTTTCTTTTGTTTTTCTTTTTCTATTGCATGACATTAGACTTTGTCTAATTTGCTTTGTCATTTGCAATTTATTCTTGTTGAATAGATCTCAACTTCTTCTCTCTTTTTTTTTTTTTTGAATCGGTTTATAGCATACCGATTGATACATATTTGATGATCAAAAATTACACTGCCTTGATGGGATGGCTCATGTACACTTGGGCTTGATTTTCTTGGTCTTTTTGTAAGGCTAGGAGTAATATAGTGGCTTCAAAGAAAAATTAGGTTTAAAGGCTCAGATTGGTTGATCCTAAAGGGAAAATGTTTTTGGGTTTGGAATTCAAACGAAAGCCAAAATTTTGGGTTTTTCTAAGTGCCTCGATCATATGCTCGATTTCGGGAATATGGCATGGTCTTGAATCGGTCCCAATTGCAGGTTCTAGTGCCCTTTAATCGAATTGATTCACACAATCAAAGAAGTATTGAGTAAAAATGACTCGGCTCAGATCTCACAAGGGACGGTTTGATCATGACATGCTTTTATTCTCAAATTTAACCTTTGAAAAATCCTTACAACTTATTCAATCAAATTCTCATCATGAAAGTTTGTTAGTCTTTCAAGTGATCATATCATTGGATTTTTATAGCTCAAAACTTCAAGAATTTATGTCATGCATATTTTTAATTGTTTTATCCCAATGTAATAGTCTGAAAATTTCATCATCAGCCTAAATTCAACATGTGATTTAGGTGACAGATTTATGCTTGTTTTATGCCGGTTTGTTTAATTGAAAGCAGTAAAAAAGACACTGTGAGCATGCAAGCATGTCACAGCTTGTTTTTGGCGTGACAGTCACTTATTCATCTTGGACTGCCACACATCTTTTTTTTTTCGAATAATGGAGAACTCAAGACGAAATTCTCTTGTGGAAAGCAGTAAATGTACATCAGTTACAATAGATTTCCATGATGAGGATTGAAAGTGCAATCAATGAATGGAAAATCTAATGCATGATGTTTACAATGGGGCTCGCACGAATGTGATCACTTAGCTTAGTCCTTCTTCTCCGTGGGCTGTGTGGAGGATCCGGTGGCATCTCCTGGAGGTGATGGGAACTTGCTGAGGATGGTCTTCATCATTTCGGCTTGATTGTCGAACATCCTGGCTTGACTGGCGAACACTGCTTCGAACATTCTTCTATTCTTTTCCTCATTCTCAATCCTTTCTTGATGCTGCCTGGCTGCTTCCTTTCTGAACTCCTCTTCTCTCTCAAACATTCTCAGCCTAAACTCTTCCTCTTTCTGCATTTGTTTTTCGTGAGTCGAGACAATGGCATCGGCCAAAGACTTGACACTCTGCATCATTGATTCTCCCATTCTGCTCACTGCTTCTAGAGTTTGAGATTCAGCTGGGTGTTGAGACACAGTTGGACTTCTGCGCGAGGGTCGGACTGGATGTCTTCGTGATAAGCTTGGAGTGGAAACATCAGTTCCAGGATGAGTGGCAGTGGGAGCAGGTTCTGTTGGTGCGACTGCAGCTTCTTCTGTTGAAGGTGCCGCTTCAGGACGGTCCTTCTTCTTATGCCCTTTGCGTCCGGCTGCTGGTGTCCTAGGAGTGTATCTGGATTGAGCATCTGATTCTTCCGGCATAATGTATGTAACTGGTTCAGTTATCCTTGTCTTTGGGACTGGGATCGGCCGGCTCATATCAATAAGATCGCTCTCTGCAAAATCTGTTAGATCTACTCCCTGGGCTTCACAGATTCTCCTGATGAGGTTGGGATAGCATAAAGCAGCAGCTCTGGTGCCTGTGACTTTTGTTGTCATGACATGGAAAATCTGCTCCCCCACGTTGATCTTCAGTCCATGCCAAATCTTGGCAAAACCCTTCAACATTCGACCAGATGTTTCATGTGCATGCGGGTTTGGCCTGATCTTCGACATGTAGAAGTCATAGGAGGGTTGAAACTCCAGTTTCAGGTGCTTTGCTTTGAAGGGGATTTCACCAGTGTAGCTCTCAGCGGTAAGGGACCTAGTGATGTTGTCGTGATATTGCCTGTCAGCTGCCCTGCTTGCTCCCTTCTCGAAATGTTCAGATGTCGGAATATCTGACCTCCAGTTGGGTGTACCAAGGAAGTTGTTCAAGTAGTCTGCAGAGATGTCTACGTCAACTCCTCGCACCCAACTTGTCTTTTGTGTGGCATTAATGTTGCAGTAGAATTCCCGAACCAATTCTGCTATCCCGGGTTCAGCGTGATGCTTAAGGAACTCAGTCCATCCGTGGTTTTCTTTCAATGTGAGTAGCATTGGATGATCAATCAATTCTGGACTGAACCCTTTATCAGGGACAAATACTCCACTCAGTGCCATGTATCGTCCCGCATTCTGCTCATTCCCGTTGAACCTCCTCATTATGTCAGCATCATCTGTGATACGGAATTTTCTGAACTTCTTTGTAGACACACCCAGTCTGCCCCTTGAAGTTGAGTTGACCCAATAACCAGCCGAGCGCACTGATCCGGTTGATTCTTGGGTCCCTTCAGTTCCTGCTTGTTCTCCATCAGAGTCAGAATTTTCCCTTGGCTGCTCCCTCTGTTCGGTTTGCTCGTGCTGTTCTGATTCGACCTGTGTATTCGGTTGTGGCTCCTCCTCAGCTTGTCTCAACTCAGTCTCTTCACCTCCTTGAGTTTCTCTCTGCTCGTGTGCATTACAAGGATCTTCATGGAATACAGAATTTAGGAAATCCTCGGGAAGATAAGGATCGGTAACATGCTGATATTCTTGTTGTGATGCCTCAACTTCCCTCCCTATGTTAAGGTCTCCCAATTGTTCTTCCGTGTCATCTCCTTGCTCTATAGGAATATTGAGATCGTAATGGAGGATCTGCTGAAATGTCTTGTCTTTGAAGATATCTTCTATGGTATCCATCTCTGCTTGCTCACCTCCACTGCTACCTTCAGTTCTTACTGTTTCTTGCATTGTGGGTTGCGGTTGGGTAGCAGCTGCCGCTAGAGTTTGTGCAGTTATGTCATTCAAATCACTCGCAAGCTCGGCGAACTTCTTCTTTGATTCTTCAAATCTGACATTGCCCTCGTGCACCATTTCCTCTATCTCCTCTGTGGGCCGCATTGCCTCCATTGTTTTCTCAACATCCGCGTTTGCGTCATTTCTGCGAGCAGTTGATCTTTTTACTTGTTCCTCCTTCTCCCTTGCCCATTCTGCTGGCTCAGCTTTCACCTTAACAGGAACAACGTCGGTTCCGCTGATTATCTGACAATCATCATCCCCGACCTCAACCTGGGTTTCAGTGTCAGCTTTCTTCTTCTTCTCCAGCTCAGCCTGCAATCTCTCAGCAGCTTTTCTATTCTCCTCTTCTTCTCGGGTTTTTCTAATATTCTCCTCCATCTCTGCCTTCCTGGCGTCTTCTTCTGCTTTCTTGGCTTCCTCTTCAGCTGCCTTGGCCATTTGCTCTTTCCAAAGCCGATTTTTCTCGGCCCTTGCAGCTTCCATTTGCTGTTTCCATTCCTCCGTTTCTTTTGCCATTTCGACCTCAGCCTTCTCCTTCTCCCTTCTTGCCCTTTCAGCTTGTCGGGCCTCGTACTCGGCTTTCCTCTGTGCCTCAATCCTATCCATCTCAGCTTCCTCTTGAGCTATCCTTGCTGCTTCTGCATCGGCTTCTTCCTGAGCCTTCTTTGCCAATTCTGCATCGGCGTGCTCTTGGGCCTTACGCTGTTGTTCTTCCTTGGATAACTCAATGGCTTGATCCTTGCCTCTATCCTTTCGCTTGGGAGGCTCATCATAGAATTTGGGCACAGGGGGAATGATCGTTGGCTGATTCGGAGGTTCTTGGATTCTGATTTGAGGCTCAGCAGACTTTTCAGACTTTTCTTTATCTGCCAACCTTATCAGCTTTCTCTTCTTTTTAGGTGGCTCTGGTTCGGATTCAGTCTGGGAGGGTTCAGATTCGGCAAGCTCAGATTGCTCGGAGGTCGGATCAACATAGTCATCAATGATCTGTTCTTCATCCTCAACATTCAAGCCCAATTCCGGTCCTTTGATTTTCAGAAATTTTTGAATGAATTTAGGTTCAGACATGGCTGTGAGTTGCGCAGTCCATTTTAGTGTGAAATATCTGCCTAGGACACCTTGGAATCCCGTGTTATACTGCAGACGAGGCCGGTGTTCTTGACAGTGCCTCAGACCTTCTGCATCCATTTCACATAGCAGGTCGAGAAACCTCTTTTTCATTTCTGTGTACAAGGTGTCCACGATGTCTGCCTCTTTCTCCTTTAGATGTCCTAAGTCTCGGACTGGTGGAATGTTGAGATACTCTAAACACTTGTTTTTGCCGATGACTAAGATCTGTTTCCTCTTGCGTCCCATTCTGTCCCATGATCTGTTTTGAATCATTACAATGCATTCAGCTCTCATTAGCTCGAAATTGGGCATCCCCTTCATTGTGGTCTCTCGGGGCTCAACTGCCGGAATCCTTTGTGGTAAGAAGACTGGCAGAATCTCCACTTTTCCCGGTGGTATCACGAGTCCCGGTTTTAGTACAGACTCCCTGATGTCCTTTTCCCATTTTCCCCATGCAGTCATGTATTCCCCCCACAGTTTCCTGGCTGCTTTTGTTTTCTCAATGATCGAATCCAGCATTGGAGTGTGGTGGGCTTGTCCGTAGTTTAGTACCACCTGGAGAGAATCCCTGAAGTTGAATGTCATTTCAGTATGACGCTCTTTTGCATGCAATGTCAGCCATAGCTGCTCCTCTGGCCCGCAAATGGTCCCATTGTCGAAAAGTTCCTTCTTGTATGTAAATGGGAAGGTCTCCGGCATGGAGAGTACACCAGTTGACGCAACTAGGTATGGTGGAGGTGTCTTGGGGGCATAGAGCATTTTCACTTCCCTAGAAATGGGTGGTTGGATGAGGACTGGCTCAAAGGCTGCAGCTCTCCTATCTCCGAAGTAGATTTCAAGCATTCTGTTCCAATAAGCCTTCTGTCGTTTCATCCTCCAGACCATTCGCTCATAGTGAACTTTCGGCTCATTAAACCGCTGATCATACCTTGCCTCATCGAACTCTTGGTTCCAGAAGTTACATACATGTTGGCAAAAGTCTCTTTCGAGGCCTGTTGCTCTATCATTTCTTTCTTCCTCTGGGATCGTATTCCACCAATGGTCCTTCATTTCGAACCTCCATTCAATCTGGTGGTCCATAGGCAAGTTATGCTCATTCCTTATGGCCACCCTATTTTCCTCTGCCTCTTTCTTCAGCTTTTCGATTTCCAAGAAGGCACTATCTGGAGTTGTCTTTGGAAGACCCATCAGGGAATCTATAATGAATTGATCCCTGGAGAGAAGAGAGTTGGAACTATTTTTAACAGAAATTTTTTTTTTGATAAGTGGATCCGAGTTGAAAGTCAACATCCTCACATTTAGAGCTAAGCTTTAAATGTGAGTTAATTGGTTTCTAATCGAATTTATAGAAAGACAAGCATGGAGCTGGATTGTTAAATCTAACTCTTATTACAACAAAAATAAGGAAAGCAAGAGAGATAAGGATCTTGGATCCTTAGAAATTTTTTTCTTAGACTATAAATAGTCTAAGATGTTTTTGGGTGGTCAAAGGACCAAAAAGAGAAAATTTCGTAGGTTATTGAGCCTACGAAGGAATTTGATTTTTATCACTTAAAAAAATGATATAAATCATGTGAGGTAGGGAAGATAAGAGCTTAATGATGAAAATCGAATGCAAGCGATAAATTATGCAATTACTAGTATGTACAATGGACCATGACCAAAAATAAGAAATAAAAATAAAAGTAGACATGCATACATACAAAAGGCGATTTTTGGATTTTTATGAAGAGGTGTTGACTTGTTTATTTAATGAAATTGGGGGTGTGAGTGGTCCCCCATTTGGATTTTGTTTTGGAAAGTGGGTTTTTAAGGAATAAAACAAAACATTCCTTACAAGTATTTCCCACTTGTTCCAAGTTGACAAAGATCAAACACTTTAAACAAAAAGTATTCTGAAAATTTGTCTTTTTATACTTAAATGCCATGCCAAAAGTGTTGGAAAAATTTTGGCATGGTTTCGTCTGTACCATGTGTCCCGGATGTGCAAAAATCAACTTCTAGAATTGAGTTTTGCAAGGTGTGGGCAACATGTACCCGACAAAAGCATTTATTACCAAAATATTCATATAATATTATACATGCAAACACCAAAACAAACGAGAACAATTGATCCATCTATACTACTGTAATGTACTAATGTTATCAACAAAACTCATGCTGTTAAAAACATAAATTTTGCAGATATCATCTATATGCATTTTCAGTCATCATCAACAATTATCTATTGAAAAACAACACAGTGGCTGAAGAAAGCATGACCACAGTGTTAACCCTATTCACAGATTAGCAAAACACAAATACAGATAACACAAATACACACAAAGACACAAATGGAACAACAATACTGCAATATGAACAAAAATCAAATTTTTAAGGGTTTTGAGACCCTCATTTTCAAAATAAGAACATCCCCTTTACCACAGAAAATTCGAACCCTTAAATGGCAGTTAAGAGCACAAAACCTAGAGCCCTAGGTTCTGCTTAGTCGGTTTCTACCCCATTTCTGAACAAACCCAACACACTCCAACCACTTTCCGACTCTTCCCGTCATGAGAAACAAAAGCATTCCCCTTCCCACCCTCAATTTTGCACGGAAGATGAAAAGACAAAACTGTAAACTTGAAACCGAGCGCGAAAACGAAACAGAGATACTTACCCCCGACTCCCACTAGGGTTTGACGACGACGAAGCCATTTCTGAGTGATTTGGCCGGAGGAAAGCTTGAAAAGAGTGACTGGTTTCGCGAGGAAGAAGGGTTTCGTGAGAGAGAGAACGGGGGATTTTGGAAGTGTGAAAAGTGAAAATGATGGAAGTGGGAGGGAAAGAAGGGTATAAAAAAGATTCGGAAGGGGAGTTCGAATTATGCACTAATTCGAATTAATTAGAATTTGTGCATTCTGTGAGAGATGCGAATTGTTCAGGCCAATTCGAATTAATTCGAATTGGCATGAATGGCAAAATTACACACAAGTTCGAATTGTGAATCAATTCGAATTAATTCGAATTGACTCATAATTCGAACCTGGTGGTAAAGACCAACTTTGCAATGGGTTGCTTTTGTGAGCTAATTCGAATTATTGGTGTAGTTCGAATTAATTCGAACTTCCCCACAATTCGAATTGCTCATTTGCATAAGAGAATGCCTTTTGTATGCCAATTCGAATTAGTCAGGCAATTCGAATTAATTCGAATTGCCCTATAATTCGAATTGCTACACTTGGCCTACTAAAATATCCGAAAATTCTGCCTTGGGTGCCAATTCGAATTTGCATGGCAATTCGAATTAATTCGAATTGCCTGCATAATTCGAATTAACTAATCCGAATGTGAAAAATTTCCAAGGCAAAATGTCTTATGTGGTATGTTCCAAGCAATTCGAATTAATTCGAATTTTCTTGAAATGAAAATTAAACCACATTCAAGACTTAGGAAAGTTTTGGATTTTCAAAAATTTATGTTCATCAAGATGAACTTAGAATCTAAAACATATTGCTTGCATAATTTAGGTTGGGTTAACAATTTTATTTTATGAATGTATTCTGGATTTTAGATTTCTCTAAATTCCAAAATTAACCTCCATTAAATATAATGTTACCCCAACCGGGAACCTGGTTTTTGGAAGCTTTATCTTTCTTTTTGTTGGTTCCTCGAATTCCTGCAAAACAATTGTGAAAAGGTATTAGGTTTTCTCCAAATATCAACATCCTCACATTTAGAGTCTTAGTACTCTAAATGTTCACTTGATTTTTGGATACTTTGTCCCAATAAAAATAAGTGAAGAAAGTAATAAATAAGTAAGTAATTATATGTATAATATTTATTGAACATAAGCCGGTTCTGTTGTCATCTGAGCTTCTTTTTCGGGGTCGAACTGCCCAAGATACTCCTTCAGTCCGTGTCCATTCACCACCAGCTCTCCTTTGTCAGTTCGGATCCAGACAGCTCCACTTTCAAACACGTGCATCACTTCGTATGGCCCTTCCCATCTGGATTTAAGCTTTCCGGGGAATAGCTTCAACCTAGAATTAAATAACAAGACATTCTGGCCAACATAGAAGTGTTTAGATTTAATACGACGATCGTGTAACTTCTGGGTCCGCTCTTTATAAATCCTCGAGCTTTCATAAGCTTGCGCACGTATTTCCTCAATTTCATTGAGGTCCAACTTGCGCTTACTCTGAGCAACTCGTGAGTCAAAATTGAGCATTCGTACGGCCCAGTAAGCCTTATGCTCTAGTTCTACGGGCAAATGACAGGCCTTCCCGAAGACGAGTCTGTATGGAGACATCCCAATGGGAGTCTTGAATGCAGTGCGGTATGCCCATAAAGCATCATTGAGCTTACGTGACCAATCTTTGCGAGTTGTCCCCACAGTGGCCTCGAGTATGTGTTTGATTTCGCGGTTAGAGACCTCGACTTGACCACTGGTCTGGGGATGGTAAGGCGTGCCGATCTTGTGGAGAATCCCATTTTTGCTCATAAGATTTGCAAATGCTTTATTAACAAAGTGGGTTCCTCCATCTGATATGATCACCCTGGGTACACCAAATCTATTGAAAATGTTATTTTTCAAAAATTTGACGACCTGGTTGCCATCATTGGTTGGCAGTGCAACAGCCTCAACCCACTTGGAAACGTAATCGACAGCTACCAAGATGTAATGGTTCCCATCAGATGTCGGAAATGGTCCCATGAAGTCAATACCCCATACATCGAAAATCTCGAGAGTGAGAATTCCTTGTTGAGGCATCTCATCCCTCTTGGAGATATTTCCTAATCTTTGGCATCTGTCGCAAGCTTTAACAAACGCTTTGCAATCCTCGTAAATGGTAGGCCAATAAAAACCGCACTCGAGTACCTTATGAGCTGTTCGAGTGGGGCCATGGTGACCTCCATATTCCGATTCATGGCATTTCTTAGCGATTTGATAAGCCTCGTGCTCAGTTACACATCGTCTAATAATCGAATCTGCACAATGCTTGAAGAGGTAAGGGTCTTCCCAGAAGTAGTTAACTACATCTCGGTTGAACCTCGCTTTGTGGCCTCTGCTTTGAAATGGTGGGGTTATTCCGCATGCTAAAAAGTTAGCAATATCGGAAAACCACGGACAAGCTTGATCATGAAGATGCAAGGCAAACAGTTGCTCGTCCGGAAAATTCTCATTTACGGCTAGCTCATTTTTATCATTTTCTAGTCGAGACAAATGGTCAGCAGCACCATTGTCTCTGCCTTTTCTATCTTTTATTATAATGTTGAATTCTTGCAGCAAAAGTACCCACCTGATTAATCGAGGTTTGGCGTCTTGTTTGCTAAACAAGTATCTCAGTGCAGAGTGATCTGTGTACACTGTGGTTTTCGTACCAATGAGATATTGTCTGAATTTGTCAAACGCAAAAACCACAGCATACATCTCCTTCTCCGTGGTGGTGTAGTTAATTTGGGCCTCATTCAGGGCATGACTTGCGTAATGAATCACGCAATGCTTCCCTTCCTTATGTTGCCCTAGGACTGCACCCACGGCGAGATCACTTGCATCACACATTACCTCGAAAGGTATTGACCAATCGGGTGGTTGCACTATTGGAGCGGAAATCAACATTCCTTTGAGCGTGTCAAAGGCTTGAACACACGCTTCATTTATTACAAAAGGGTTTTCTTTACAAAGCAAGTTAGTGAGCGGCTTGGCAATTTTAGAAAAGTCTTTTATGAATCTCCGGTAGAAACCGGCATGCCCTAAGAAACTCCTAACTGCTTTTATTGAATTAGGCAATGGGAGGTTTGAGATGACTGAGACCTTAGCTCTGTCGACTTCGATACCTGCGCACGAGATGCGGTGACCCAACACTACTCCTTCGGTGACCATGAAATGGCACTTCTCCCAGTTCAAAACTAGGTTGGTGTCCTCACATCTTTTCAGAATCTGTGCAAGATTAGTCAAACATTCATCAAAAGTATCTCCATACACAGAGAAGTCATCCATGAAAACTTCAATGCATTTTTCGATAAATTCTGAGAAAATTGACATCATGCATCGTTGAAATGTGGCAGGCGCATTACAAAGTCCAAAAGGCATGCGCCTGTACGCAAAAGTTCCGTAGGGGCACGTGAATGTGGTCTTGTCGTGATCCTCGCTAGCTATTACAATCTGATTATAGCCAGAGTACCCATCCAAAAAGCAGTAGTACTCCCTTCCGGCCAACCTCTCCAGCATCTGATCAATGAATGGCAAGGGGAAATGGTCCTTCCTGGTAGCGGTATTGAGCTTCCGGTAGTCGATGCAAACTCTCCAACCGGTCACTGGATGCGTCGCCACTTCTTCTCCTTGCTCATTAGTCGTTACACAGATCCCCCCACGTTTCGGTACGACCTGCACTGGGCTAACCCATTTGCTATCAGAGATAGGATAGATGATACCAGCATCTAAGAGCTTGATAACTTCTTTCCTTACCACTTCCTGCATATGGGGTTTCAGACGCCATTGTGGTTGCCTTGAGGGCTTATACTCCTCTTCCATTAAAATTCTGTGCATGCAAACAGAGGGGCTTATTCCTTTTATGTCAGAAATGGTCCATCCGATTGCATGTACATATTTCTTTAGAATGTCTACCAGAGCTTTTTCTTGTTCTTGTGTCAGCTTGGCTGACACAATCACTGGTAGTCTTTTATGTTCAGCGAGAAAAACGTACTTAAGATGATCCGGAAGTATTTTAAGTTCAAGCTCTGGTGGGCATTCAACGGAAGGCAGTAATTTGCGAGAAATGGGTGGGAGAGAGAGATCAGATTTACCTTCAGGATCCTGTGTCAGTACAGGATCCACTTCCTCCTCAGCAGTGCTTTCCTCTTCCTCCGGGATGAACTCAACTCCATCGAATTCTTCAAGGTCCCCAGAGATAGGATCCTCGAAGTGGACAGCGTTGCAGCTCCTTGGTTGCTCCGCACCTTCAGGCTTCAGTACCTGTTTTGAAACTTTGCTTGGCTCATCAGTCACAGAGTCTATGCTCTCATCCTCACTCCTACTATCTATTACATTAAAAATGGAACAAGATCCCTCAGACGGGAACTTCTGCAGCTTTCCCATGTTGAAATTCAATTCTTCTTCTCCGACTCGGAGCTTGATTTGATTTGATCGAGCGTCTATAAGTGCACCACCGGTTGAGAGAAAGGGGCGGCCTAAGATCAGTGGCATCTCGTAGTCTTCCTCTATATCCAAAATAATGAAGTCGACGGGGAAGAGGGTCCCTCCCGTCTTGACAATTACGTCCTTCAGGATTCCGATTGGATGGGTAATTGATCGGTCTGCCAGCTGTAACTTCATTGTAACCGGTTCAATTGTCCCCAAGTGAAGACGTTTCACCATGGCAAGTGGCATGACGTTGATGCTCGATCCCAGATCGCATAATCCTTTTCCAACATTAGTTTCCCAATGTGGATCGGCAATGTAATACATCCTGGATCTTCCTTCTTCTCCGGTAGCACTCTTTGGATAATGGCACTGCAGCTGCTGTTCAAAATCACTACTTCCTCCTGCTCAACTTTTCTCCTCCCTGAAATCATTTCTTTAAGAAATTTAGCATAGACGGGCATTTCTGAAATCATTTCGACCAATGGAATAGTGATCTCGACAGCTTTCAGTCTTTCTAAAAACTTTTTAAATTTTTCATCTTGCTCCTTATTTTTAAGACGTGCCGGGTATGGCACCCTTGGCATGTACTTATTATTGTTTGTTTTTGATGGTAAAGAGAAGGAAGTTGTACCTTCAACCCTACCCTTTTCAGCTCCCATTGCAGCTTCAGCCTGCGAAATAGCTGTTTCTGATTTGTCCTTGACCAGTCCAATACCATCTCCTCCTTCGATCCTTTCACCTTCTTTTTCACCCTCCACTAGATCCTTTTCCTCCTCGGCAGTCTCTTTTCCATGTCCAACAATTCCTTTTAGAGTCTTGCCTCCCCGCAATGTGATTGCTTTACACTGGGGGTTAGCTTCAGTACTGCTTGGAATTGTTCCTTTCCCCCTGTTCTGTAGTTCCTTGGCCAATTGGGTGACTTGCGTCTCCACATTCTTGATTGATGACTGCAGTTGTTGATTTATATCCTTCTGATTGGCTATAAACTCAGTCATCAAGTTCTCCAAACGAGATGGTGGCCTTTGGTTATATTGCTGATTCTGATCAGGTTGGGATTGGAAATTCTGGAAATTCTGGCCTTGGTTCTGATTAGGCCTCTGTTGAATTTGAGGTTGGAAATTCTGATTCTGATTTTGAAAGTTCTGCACTCTTTGCTGGACGAATCCTTGGTTCTGAGGTCTGAAGTTTTGCTGTGGGTTTTGGAACTGGTTGGGCTGGTTTGGCTGCAACAAATGCGCGTTAAGTGCATTGTTGTTGGAATAAGAGAGGTTGGGATGGCGATTTTGGTAGTTCCCGGCATAATTACAGCTTTCGGTAGCTATCTGTTGGCATGTATCAGTTGGATGAGGTCCCTGACACAGTCCACAGACAACTCCCGATTGCTGGGTTTGAATTTGGTCTGATGAGGTTCCTGCCTGGGAAGCGTCTGTTCCCTTCCCTTTATCCTGGCTCAGCTGTATCGCAGCTACCTGTTCTTGCAATTTTTCAAAATCTATTTTCCCTTCACTTACAGCAAAGACTTTTCTAGGAGGATCCTCCTTCCTATCATCTGTGTTTAGGATGGATCTGTTGACAGACATTGTCTCAATCTTCTCCCAAGCTCGGTCCATAGGCAAGTGGAGTAAATGTCGTCCGCCAGCCGTGTCTAACATTGTTCTCCATGGATGGGTGAGTCCTCCGTAGAATTTCCTCAACTGCTCCTAGGGTGCGTACCCATGTTGGGGGCATCGCCTGATGAGGCCCAAGAATCTTTCCTTCGCATCATATAATGACTCGTCTGGCTTCATTTTAAAATCTCCAATCTTAGCTCGTCCTTCCTCAATCTTTGATTCTGGAAAATACTTCAGCAAAAAGCTCCTCACCAAGTCTGCCCAAGTACTCCACAGATTGATAGGCAATGACTTATACCAGTCCCTGGCACCACTGTATAAAGAAAATGGAAACAACATTAGCCTTATAGCATCAGGAGAGACTCCTTGATTTTTGATCGTGTCGCAGAGCTCCAGGAAGGTCTGGAGATGATCATGAGGGTCCTCATGATTTGCACCGCAGAACTGATTGTTTTGCACCAAATTAATGAGTGCCGGTTTGAGCTCGAAATTGCGTGCAGGAAAATGCGCTCTCCCAGGTCCATCCAGATAGGGCTCTACTATTGGTTGCATGAAGTCTGCTGCTGCTTGCTGCTGTTGTTGATTTCCTTGTTCAGCTTGGTTCTGGTACTGTTGGTGATAATTTGGAAATTGCTGGAAGTTATGTGGATCTTGTGGGTTGTTCTGAAACTGATCTGGATTGAAAGCTTGGTTTTGGTATTGTTGGTTTGGTATGTTTTGGTTTTGGTGAAATTGGTTTACGGGTGGTGGTGGTTGTTGGTGGAATTGCTGGTATTGCTGCTGATTAGGATTTGGTAGATTCTCCTCTTCGTTGGCACGATTAGGATGCTCTACCACTCCTCCGTCAGCTCCATTACCAGGGTTATTTGGTGGTTGGTCTATGGGTAAGATCGGGGGAATGTTCTGGTTTTCTGCCATATCTGATAGATCGCTGCTCGATGTTTCAGGTGAAGTGCGGGTTCGACGCTCCTGCTCTTTCCGTCTTCTGGCTTCTGCCCTCAGTTGGCGAGCGGTCCTTTCTATTTCTAGATCGAACGGTAGCTCCGGTAATGTGTTCCTTCTCCGTTGCATAAGCAGTTGGTATCAAGCTTTTGACAGTACCTGCACAACCCCCAGGTTAGTAACGGTTTAAGAATATATACAAGAACTATCTATGAGTAAATCAGGAATGTAATTCTCCTAGTAAACGGCGCTGCATCCTCCCCGGCAACGGCGCCATGAAACTTTTGACGAGTTTCGCCAACACGAGTAATTTTCTGAAAATTCCTTTACTGGTTTGTTGCTTAAGGAGGAAACTGTGATTTCAAATGGTGCCTCGAGAGTCCCCGGCAACGGCGCCATGAAACTTTTGACGAGTTTCGCCAACACGAGTAATTTTCTGAAAATTCCTTTACTGGTTTGTTGCTTAAGGAGGAAACTGTGATTTCAAATGGTGCCTCGAGAGTCCCCGGCAACGGCGCCATGAAACTTTTGCTCTAGTTTCATTTTGCTACTGGGGGGTTGAAGAACCGTCTAAATACAGTTTCCAAGTTCGGATTTATTAAATGAAAAGAGTTATGATTGAGGGAAGGGGTTTAAGGATATGTTAAGATTTCCCTTTTTATTACTCATGTAGGGTGTTCTAATCACAAACGGCGCTGTGGTCTTCCCTGCCATGAAACTTTTGACAAATATCACGGTGCAACCGGGATTGACCTTCAGTCTGTCACCCTGAAAGTCCCTGGTATCTGCACCATGACACTTCTCATAACTTCATGTCACAGAAGCACCTGCCATGTAGCCTTTGAACATCTTCCCACTGTATGAGTATTTTCCCAAAATATTGTGTTTTTATTTACTCGTGTCACGAAACTGTGCATCCCGAAAGCGCACGGAGTCAAAAATTGCAGTAATTTATAGTAAGTACCGGATCGTTCACTGGAGGATGTGCGATGGAAGCAGGGCCCACGTCGTTTACTAAGATTTTCCACTCGGTTACTCGTTTCAAGTTTTGCAAGGGTTTTCTAACAACTACTTGACATAAGTTAAACTAGATCATGAAAGCAATGAAAATTATTCTACAAAGCATGGTAAACTAGATCGAAGAAAGCGATTAAATCTATACTACGAAAGCACTATAAAATTATGCTACACTATCTGGAAAGCAAGTTTAAATATGACAGAAGGGACAGGGAGGAAATAATAAAGATTGGACGAGATTCAGATGAAACACAATTAAACTTCCATTTTTAATACACAGATCTTAGCTTGGGATAATCCTCCAGTTAGCTAACTCTCATGCTTTCTCCACCATGTTCCCTTTAACAGACAGGTACTTACGGTAAGAATTTACATGCTCTTAAGACAACAATTTCTAAGATACCACAGACTTATAACTCCCTCCACAGGCCTTGTGAAGTTGCATTACTTATCTATGGTGGACAAGCAACACCTAACATATCATTAGTTGACATGCCAAGTACTCCTATCATTCCCCTATGTCACACCCAAAGTTTCAAATCAAGCCCCAAACCATCCCATAACTCTCAAACCTTTTAACAGATGGACAGCCCCTAATTCTTCCGAGTGACCTCTACGAAAGCATTTAAAGGAAAGCAGTTAAGAAAGCTGTAAAGAAAGCAATTAAATCTATCACTCGGAATCGTTAAAAACGTCTCTTTCCGTTAGTATAAAAGAGCCCCTGGTCTTGGTGACCAGATGCAGATCAAGAACCCCCGAGATATCAATAAGCCACAGGGCTTACAACATCTGGGTAGTTATGAGATATAAACTAAATGAAACAGATCCATAAATGGACCTATTCCGGATGCACTCACTCAAGACTCAATTTTAGACTTTGGCAGAAGAAGATAGTAATCGAAGGAATACTCGACCTTACCTTATAAATTCACCAAGGCCTATATGTTGTTCTTCTAGTATTATTTATCACATCTCATCTACACCCAAGTGGATATTGACTTAATGCGATATCTAATATCAGATTTCCAACACACAGCAATTTTGAGAAGCAAATGAATGTTTGAAAATCATTCCCTAGACAGGTACTAAACTCTCAATTAAAACACAGATCCTTTCAGTCTATGTGAGACCTAATCGCTGACTCTGCTTCTAAGCTCTCAAAATCAATCCCCAGTGGAAGATGAATTAGTCATAACTGTTGAATTTATCCCTTACTCAGATCTGGATTTTATAAAGAAATTTTTGTTGGAAATTTATTATGCAACATCTGATTTATATCAAGTCTTCTGTGTCCAAGGGGAAGGATCCCCAAAATAATGATATGACCGGAACATCTACATAATAGTATCATGCATAAGAGTATATGAAAAGGAAAATAAAATACCCCAAAATATATGGTGGGGTTAGACAGAATGCGATACACAAAGATGGATTAGCCTGAGATGAGAAGAAATCGGCTAAAAAGGGCGCCAGAGATAGTTGGGGTTTTCCGGACTGCAAACATCTGCTGTCCGGTTCCCAATTATCCCAGATGAATGATTGTAGACAGAAAGAATGCCAAACAACGGTGACCGCCGTCATTTAGTTTTCTTTTGTCTGTGAGTGGAAGAAAAACCCACATATTTCTTGCTGTAATATGCCTTAACTGATGTTGGTCGGCATCAGTTAATACTATTGCAACTTGAATTCAGGTTGAGAAATTAAGATAAGGAGAATGAAAACTGTATCTTATTAGGAATTGGCTGAGTGACTAATCGAAACTCTTAGTGAAGAGAACGCTCGCCGAAGCTTCCACCAACCACTAACCAGATCATGCAAAATAACAGATAATGATTGACACACAGAAGACGGGTTAGTCGATATCCCTGTGAAGGGACCTTTCACCAACATTAATCTGTGGTGTTTCTCATCATCTGTTCATACACACAATGAAAGAGAAAACATAAAAGTAAGAAAAAATTTTTGGTATTGTGTGGGTGTTAAGCACACAATAAGTGGACACTAATAGGTTGAAATGTGTAATGGATGGTAATCAGATGAATTGGGCTGAGGCCCAATACATCCATGCAACTTACACAAATCATGGAAGAAAAATATTTTTGGAGTTTTCAAAATAGAAGGGATAGTTCAATTCGAATTATTGGGGTAATTCGAATTGAGAATGCATGAAGGATGAAGTAGTACTTTACCCAATTGATCATTGCCAGAAATTGGAGCATCATCAAATTCGAATTATTGACCAATTCGAATTAATTCGAATTGGACAACTCGAATTGACGAAGTCCTTTTCTTGCTCAAATTGACTAAGGCATTTACCTCAAGGGGAAGGTGAGTTCGAATTGTCCAGCAATTCGAATTAATTCGAATTGGACAATTCGAATTGGTAAAAGATAGAAAATAAACTAAGGCATGAAGGGATGACAATGGATACAATGTGGTTTTCAAGCCAATTCGAATTGTTGAGCAATTCGAATTAATTCGAATTGGATAATTCGAATTGGTTGGAAACCACATGAAGAGAATAATTTTTGGGTGTGCAATTCGAATTTCTTAGGCAATTCGAGATAATTCGAATTGCCTCAATTCGAATTACACACTTTCAAACAACAACAATTTTTGTTCTCACGAGTATGGGTTAGGTGAACACTGTACTGTAATGATGGGTTTTAGATTTACTAAATCCCTCATCTCACATCAATGTCATTTCACAGCCACCCTAGTGAGATTTTCAAGAAATAAACAAATACGTGTCTAGTGGGTATTGGCAAAATTCAAAACCTACTGCTACAAACAAGGGATCAAAGATCAAAGACCCTAAAACATCTAGTTATCTAAGAACTGCGTGAAAAAACTAAGAACACTCAAGTTATCTAAGGCAGCATGAAATGAGATTAGGGCAGGAATAATAAAACCTAAATATAAATTTTAACAAACCTTAAGAACATCTAAAACCTAAGAACACTTATTTGAAGCTCTAAGGCACTAAATCAAGCCAAAAACCCACCAAACATGCATTTATTAAGTTTGAATGTCAACTAGGACATAATAAATGTAACCTAGTTGAAACAAACAAACATACTAAGCATTTATTTCTAGGGAAAGCATTAAAGAGTGCCAAAACAATTGAATAAAACCATTTCTGGAAATTTTCCTTGTATTGACACTTTGAAAGCAAAATAAAGAACCCAAAACCATCATTAGCTTGAAGGCAGGGTTTATTCTAACTAGAAAGCATGTAAAAATATGGAAAATGGCTACTCTAAGGGTTACACAAACTGCTTCTGTACTAAACTAAGTTCAAAGCATGTAAAGATTACACTACTTGCAAGAAAAATAAACTAAACTAAACTAAACTACCTACCTAACCCTTAAGGGGTGTGGAACCTCCTGCTGTTCTTTTTGTCCCAAGCTGCTTTTTGGCTAAAATTCTTGATCCTTTGATTCTGTTGTGCAAGGTCTGCTTTTATAGACAATCTTCAAAACCCTAGGCCCCCCAATGTTGTGCACAGCTTTCTTTGGATGAATTGTTGAGTGAAGTTCGAATTATCTCAACCAATTCGAATTAATTCGAATTGTGAGATCTCTTCCTTGAGCTGGGATTTTGGCCTTCAGTTATCAATTCGAATTGTTAGGATAATTCGAATTGATCTTTTCTCGAATTGGATGAGGGTTTCTTCTTGGCTTCCTTGCACTTGTTGGCAATTCGAATTGTTTGTTCTAATTCAAATTAATTCGAACTAGACAATTCGAATTGCATCTTCTTCTTGCCTTTGGGTTTCTTCTCTCTTCATTCCCTAATTCGAATTAATTCGAACTTGAACAATTCGAATTAGACTTCTGCATCCCTTCCAACACTTACCAATTCTTTGCTCTCTTTAGCAATTCGAATTGTTGTGCAATTCGAATTAATTCGAATTGCCTACAATTCGAATTATGCTTCAACACTTAACCAAATTTCAGTTGTGGGATTTTCAATCTTTTTCCCATCTTTTTTTTTGGATTTTTGTGGGCTCTTTTATTCTTTTGCCCATCTTTTCATTCATTTTTCTTTTCTTTTTCCTTTTTTTCATGTTTTTGGATTTTTCTAACACAAATGCAATTAAAATTGCATATTTTGTGTCTTTTTGTTACCGGCTCGATGTTTTTACAAACTCGCATTAATCTGTCAAATTTAACTGCTTTCTTATTGAAATAAGATGGAATCACGATCAAAATGTCCGTCTCAGACACGGAAATGGATTGGAAATAATGGACAATTTTGGCCATTATCAACATCCTCACATTTAATACTGATCGTTCCCGAGCAGTCAGAGTCAGTGCTCCTAGGAGCTTGGACTCTGCATATTCAATCCATTTGCGTGGCCTCAGAAATTTCGTTCTTTTTATATTGGGATAAGACAATCAAAATTACAAGTATTAAACTCTCTTGGTTGCAGTGTTTAATGGAATGATACTTCTCACTTGAGTGAACATACAAATCAATCATTATTGTTAATTCTTCTTGAATATGTGTTTAGAAAATCACATTGGCTTAATT
>JAOANR010000004.1:16695525-16738025 GCA_030278955.1 Hygrophila difformis
GGCTGTAGCCAAAAACAAAAAAAATACAAGCCGGACAGAAGAGGCAGATCCCAATCAAGAGGCAGAGTGTCAAAGGACGAATGTATCTTTTGTCACGAGAAAGGACATTGGAAGAAAGACTGTCCTGAGCGGCAAAAGAAAAAGGGGTAAGCGGTAGCAGAAGCTTGTGTTGCTGATAGTGATGAGACAGAGTATTCTTTAGCTTGTGTCTCATCGGTAACGCGCACTGACGACTGGTTGCTAGACTCAGGATGCTCATTCCACATGTGTTTCCAGGAAGGAGTGGTTTGTCAACTTTGAAAGTGTTGACGGTGGAGTTGTCTACCTAGCCGAAAACGGACCTTGCCAGATAGCTGGAGTTGGCTCAGTATATCTGAAGAACCACGATGGAACAACCAAGGTGCTGACGGAAGTTCGGTACATACCGAAATTTGCCAAGAATCTCATATCCGTGGGAGTCTTGGAAGCTAAAGGCCACTCCATCAGCATTCAAAATGAGATTCTGAAAGTGATCTCGAGAGCACTTGTCGTCATGAGAGGTATAAGGAAAAATAACTTATACCACTTCCAGGGCAATACAGTGATTCGCATTGTAGCAACAGTATTAGAAGCAAACAAGGAAGAGGAGATGACCAAGCTATGGCATATGAAGCTTGGGCATGCTGGGGAAAAATCCTTGCAGACTCTGGCAAAGCAAGGATTATTAAAGGGTGCAAAGACTTGCAAACTTGAATTTTGCAAGCAATGTGTACTGGGAAAGCAAACGCGGGTGAAGTTCGGAACAACAATCCATAACACTAAAGGCATTATGGATTACATTCACTCAGATGTGTGGGGATACCAAGACGGCTTCTCTGGGAGGAAACCACTATTTTGTAACATTTGTTGATGACTTTTCCCGAAGAGTATGGGTGTATCGCATGCGAACAAAAGATGAAGCATTTGGGAAATTCCTTGCTTGGAAGAAAATGGTGGAGAACCAGACCAGGAGGAAGATTAAAGTGCTTCGATCTGATAATGGCACGGAATATCGAAATGATCCTTTTTTCGATTTGTGCAAGAAGGAAGGTATTTCCCGGCATTTCATTGTGCGGGACACGCCACAACAGAATGGTGTGGCTGAACGGATGAACCGAACCTTGTTGGAGAAAGTTCGATGTATGTTGTCCGATGCTAATTTGGGCAAGCAATTCTGGGCTGAAGCGGTGACATATGCGGGCCCTCTAATCAATCGACTACCATCAACTGCACTTAAAGGCAAGACACCTTTGGAGGCATGGTTTGGCAAATCTGCAAATGATTATGATTCTTTACGTGTGTTCGGTTCCGCTGCTTATTATCACGTGAAAGAATCAAAGCTGGATCCGAGGGCGAGAAAAGTTGTTTTCACAGTGATATCTTCTGGAGTAAAAGGATATCACCTATGGTGCCCGGAGATGAAAAAGGTGATCTTTAGCAGAGATGTTACCTTCAACTAATCGATAATGTTGAAAAAGATAACCAAGTAGCAGCCGGATAGTACTCCCCAGCTGGTGGAGCATTATCCTCAACATGTGGAGATTCAGACATTTACAACCAGAGAGGTGGATGGTCAACCAATAGAAAATGATGGTACAAGTACCGAAGAAGAGCCCAGAGAAAGTGAGGTTTTAACCCAAGAACCTCAGGAGCAACAAGATTTACCAATTGCAATTAGGAGGCCAACAAGAGAAATTCGGAGACCTGCTTCGAAAGTATGTTGGCCTATGCACTTCCTGTTATTGAAGAAGGTATACCACAAACTTTTCTTGATGCAAAAATTAGTCCGGAGAAAGAAAAGTGGAAGAAAGCCGTGGACGAGGAAATGCATTCCCTTGAAGCAAATCACACGTGGAAGCTAGCTAAACTCCCAGAGGGAAAGAAGGAAATTGGTTGCAAGTGGGTCTATGCTCAGAAAGAACGATTTCTAAAAAAGAATGACGTTCGCTACAAGGCAAGATTGGTAGCTAAAGGCTATGCTCAAAAGGAAGGAATTGATTATAATGAGGTATTTTCTCTATTGTAAAACATTCCTCTATTCGTATTTTGTTGGCCTTGGTAGCGCAGTTTAACTTGGAACTAGTTCAAATGGATGTCAAGACGACATTCTTACATGGTGATTTGGAAGAGGAAATCTAAATGAACCAACCATAAGGATTTAAAGTTGCTGGAAAATAAGATTGGGTTTGCAGGTTGAACAAATCGCTTTATGGATTAAAATAATCACCAAGGTAATGGTATAAGCGATTTGATCAATTTATGATTGGTCAGAAGTACACTAGGAGCAGTTTTGATCATTGCGTATATTTTTGTAAGCTACATGATGGATCTTTCATTTATCTTCTTCTATATGTAGATGACATGTTAATTGCTTCAAAACATAGAGGAGAGATAAACAGGTCGAAGTCCCAACTCAGCAAAGAGTTTGAAATGAAAGATCTCGGTGAAGCAAAGCAAATTCTCGGTATGGAAATAACGAGAGACGGGAAGAGGGGCACTCTGAGTTTGACTCAGAAGCAATATTTGGAGAAAGTACTACAGGGGTTTGGCATGACAAACAAAACCAAACCTGTAAGTACACTGTTTGCTCCTCATTTCAAACTTAGTGTTTCACAATTCCCGAAGACGAAAGAGGAACGAGAATACATGTCAAATGTTCCTTATTCAAATATGGTGGGCAGCTTGATGTATGCAATGGTGTGTACAAGACCTGACATTTCACATGCAATTGGAGTTGTGAGCAGGTATATGCATGATCCCGGCAAATATCATTGGCAAGCTGTGAAATGGATTCTAAGGTATATCTTGAAAACCTTAGATATTGGATTGATATTTGAGAAGACTAATGTTACTGGTCAACATATAGATGGGTACTGTGATTCAGACTATGCAGGAGATCTGGATAAATGTCGATCAAATATTGGATACGTATTTACTCTTGCAAACGCACCAGTTAGTTGGAAGTCTACCTTATAGTCAACCGTTGCTTTGTCAACAACGGAGGCAGAATACATGGCCATTACAGAAGCTGTTAAGGAAGCCATTTGGTTACAGGGATTGTTGGATGACTTGGTAGTTGGTTAGAAACATATAACAGTGTTTTGTGATAGTCAGACATTCATCTAGCAAAGAACCAGGTGTATCATGCTAGATGATATTCATCATTTTGTGCTTATATTTTATATGATTCCATATGGTTGATTAATGAGTATTGATCCATTTTGGTGTCTTATTAAAGTGTTTTGGATTGTAGGAGCTAAAATGAGCTTGGCTTGAGAAAGACATCAAATTGGTGATATTTTGGAGAAGCTTCAGGTTGTATGCCCATACGCAAGAGAAGTGGTCTGAGCTGCTGTACAAAGGTTGATGCTGATGTGTTTCCAGCTTGATTGATGATGTGTCCATGCGACTTGAATTGTGATGTGGACGAATTTGGAAACTTAATTCAAGGGATTTTGGGATCATGGAAAGCATATTGTGGCTGGGAACTTATTTCCAAAAGAGAGATCAAGATTTTGTAAAGAAGGAAACAAATTGGAAAAGAAGAGAACTTGTAGATTTTGGTTGATTTATTACATTTTCTTGGCGCTGCTGCTTTGGACGAATTTGAGGGACTTTGGAGAGATAAAAACCATTCGATTGTTGTTGTTTGGAGGGGAATTCATTCTGGAGGTCATTGACACGGCCTGGAGATGTGAAGATTGTTGAAGCTCATTCTTCTTTCTTCATTGAACATTGTGTTTGTCATGTTTTCTACTTTCTGCATTGTTACTTCTTTCATGTTTAGTGAGTAATTCCTATTATCTAGCTTAGGATTGAACCCCATGTTGGGATTGGATTGCCGTTGTGAGGCTTGATATGTTTTGAATGTTTAATTTCCTTTGACTATTAAGTATTTTCATGATTTCTATTTTCACGATAGTAATTCTTATGTTGATTGATTATGATGCGCACATAGTTGATTGGCTTAGGAATTTTACCATTATAATTAGATTGGTGTCCGTGTAATTGCACTTTAATCTAATTGAGTAACAACAAGAGGATACAACTCTAGGGAATCATGGAATCATTTGAGATATCACTGCGTAGGTAGATTAATCCATTTGAATTAGGCTTTTCAAGAATTTAATGCAATCAGATAAGTACTTCTATGGTCGTACCTAGGATCTTAATTCGATTAGGGAAGTGAATAACGGTCGTGCCTTGTTCACCGATTAAGTAAGGAAAAGTTTGTCACGGAGCGGTCGCCGAGTGACTATAACTAATTTATTTAATAGGCTAAGGAAATATTTGTCAATGATCAACAATAAATCCAATTCCAATCCAGCAAGTTCAAGTCCTAAGCTAGGTACCTTTATTTGATTGATTTCCTCAACTTTCCAGTATTCTCATGTTCACCGCCCCTGTAGTTATTTTTATTCACTCATTCTCTTTTATTTTATTTTTAGTAGAATTAGTTTCAATCAAAACCCCCCATTTTATTATTGTGATTAATCATAGTTAATATTTCGTTTGATCCCTGAGGAGACGACTCTACTCATCACTATCTATTTTATTTTCACAAGAGTAGAATTATTTATTTTTGTAGCTAGACGACACCTATCAAATTTTGGCGCCGTTGCCGGGGATTTCAAATTGATTTATTATTTTGTGGTTAATTGCTACTATATTATATTTACTAATATTATTTTTTCTGGTTTATGCCTCGATCTACTCGGACAGGTGAATTAATCTACGATCCGGAGATTGAGAGAACTACACGAAGATTGAGGAGAGAAACCAGGGAAGCTAAACTCGTTGCACGCCAAGGAGAACAGGCTGACCTGGATCTTGCACTTGAAGAAGTTGCTACATCTAGTAGTGAGCTAAGCGGCGACGAGAGTGAAGAGTTTGAACAAGAGATGGTTCAAGATCAACGCACTCTCTAGGAATTAGTTGCGCCTAACTTGGCGCAGCAACCTCTTTGCATTAACTTTCCTGCTCTTCCCGCTAATACTGATTTTGGACTTAAAACGGGTTTAATTCATTTGCTTCCTTTTTTTCATGGACTTTCAGGAGGAGCCGCATAGGCACTGCAAGAATTTGATGTTATTTGCTTGAGCATGAAACCAAGAGGCGTCATTGACGATCAAATCCGCCTTCATGCATTTCCTTTTTCCTTGAGGGATGCTGCTAAGGAATGGCTATACTATTTACCATCTGGAAGTATTGAAACATGGGCGGACCTACATAAGAAATTCCTGGAAAAATATTTCCCTGCCTCCCGAGCTTCTACCTTGCGCAAAGAAATTTGTGGAATCACTCAATCTCAGGGAGAATCTCTTTATGAGTATTGGGAACGATTTAATAAATTAATTACTAAATGTCCGCATCATCAAATTCCTGAGTCACTACTAATCCAATATTTTTATGATGGCCTTACAAACATGGAAAGGAGACTCCTGGATTCGGTGTAACACCCCGGTTTTTGGTCACCCAGGTCGGGATGTCACCGCCACACCTCACTAGTAAGACACGGTTTCTCCGGCTTACTAAAGAGATGCAAGGCTAGGTATTTCAGTGTTTAAAAATATTTAAAGCATTTGCAAACAGCCCATACAATATAGTCTCGAAAATAATAATAATATCATAGCGCAGCGGAAATAGTATTTAAGTATAATATTGCAGCGGAAATGTAAATACGACCAACATGGTCAAAACACGGGTTAAACAGGCTCGTTTATTCTAATGTGTAATGAAGGAATTTAAATAATAAAGTTTGCAAAAATATAGTTCCCCCATGCATGAATGTGCTCATGATCATTCCACATACTCTGTAAGGAAAAAGGAAAATAAAATGGTTTGGTCAGCACAACTTGCTGAGTAAGTTAACACATGCATGATCGTAGGGTTTAAAAGCCATTAATTTAATATTTACATAAAAGCATGATAATATTCATAACTAATTTAAATAAAGCCATAATTAATTTAAATAAAGCATTTAATAATTTAAAGAACAACAATTAAAATATTTAACTATCCCCATTACTCACAAGATTTAGTATTTCAAGTATTTCACGATTGCATCGCAATCTCGTCAAGTTTAGCCGGAAACCGGCGGACGCAGCCGTATCTGCCATACCCAGTACCACTCCGGAGCCTCGGGAAACCCATAAGGATATTCACGAGAGTGTATGCCATATATCTCATGCCATTTTGGCAACATATCTCAAATATTTCGCGTGGGGTCACCATCGTCCATATAGGCACGAAGTGAATCGTTAGGAGGGCATCCTGCAGAGCACTCACCCCCTAATTTTAGAGATCAAGTTTGTAAAGGGGATTTCCTAATTTTCAGATTTCACATGTTTATTTCAAAGAGTCTTCTACTCGTTTAAACCTTAAAGGCTAGTTTCACCGTTTCAACAATATTTCAAGATTTGACTCGGTCAACCACAGTTTACTCTAAAATTCATTAAAAATCGAGTTTAATTCCAAAAATTCTAAACTTTTACCACTGACTCAGAAACATCGAGATGAACAACTTTTGTGTTTTCACTTTTTCAATCCGAGATACCAAAACAGGTCAACTACATCAATTTTCGTCATAACATTAATCTGTCCGAATTTCGTGTACAGCAGTTCAAGATTATCAAGATCTAACATAGCAAATCAACTCCAAATTTAATGAAATTTTACAAAGACCTTCTTAAGACATTTATCTACAACTTTCATGTTCGGCTAAAGATCTAAATCAGTCTAGAACTAATGTCAAAAACGTGATCAAGATCGGACCTAAGTTCTGTCAAGAAATTCAAGATCCAAGTTTCAGCAGTTCGGTTCCAGGTGGATTTAAAATATCAAAATGTCTCTAAAAATTCTGAAAATTTTACAGTGGATAGATCTAAGCCTTAGGAACGTTTTTTGTGTTTTAAGTTTTTCCATTTGAGACATTTTAAGGTTCAGAAAAATTCGACAAAACTGTTGCGCCGGTAAAAATCATACGTTGACAGATTTTCGAAATCTTGTTTAAACTTTTAGGTTTGAATGTTTTATTTACTCCCAAAACCATGTAAGTATTAACTTACAGATTTGTAGATATCCGGGATCGTCTATTTCGAAGGCGTGGCTTCCAGTCCTCCGTCTATCCTCTCCGTTCGTCGGGTTTTACATTCTAGATCCGATTCGGGGCGTAGAAAGAAAAAGAAGAAGGTTAGGATTCATTTTTGAATCAAAACATAAGAGACGAATGGATCGGAACTTACCACGACATTTAGGAGACTCTGATTTCGTCCAAATCAGTCCCTCGCTTGGTTTCGTGCCTCCGAGGACTCCGGAATTAGGGTTTTCGACGTATAGAGAGTTGTAGGGTTTTGGAAAAGTGTTCGGAGGTTTCAAGAGGGCTTATTTATAGTTAAACAAGACCTAGGGGCGTCCAAGGTTTGCCTCTAAGAGTCTTAAGCCGAAAGGTGTTCAACTGAAGTCGGAAAATCCGGATTCGGGCGAGAAAATCTCGCACGGGCGAATATGTCAAACGGCGCGGTCGTGGCGCGCTCTCTTCCCTTTGGCCGCGCGGATACTGCGCGACACTCGCCTGGACTTCGGTCCGGGCGGGTCGTGCGATCCGTCATGCCTTTCCTCCTCTCTTTCGGACTTCTATCCCCCTATGCTCCCGTATTCCGATTTCCGGGGTATCTTCGGGTTTACGGAAGTAGGAACCCCGTATAATTTATGTTTGGACTCGAATTCTCGAGTTCATTGGTGTCGGGTTTCGGTGTACAATTTACTTATCTTTAATTAATTCTTTTTATTTAATTAATTTCCTTTTAATTCCTTTTTAAGTTAAATCCCATTTCCATATCTTTACTTATTTATTTATTTGCTGGATTTATCTATTTATTATATTTATTTTATTTATTGTTTATTTATTTAATTATTGTTTTATGTTGCAAAATTCTCGGGTATTACAGTCTACCCTCCTTAAGAATCAACTTCGTCCTCGAAGTTGTGTTTCGGCTTTTCTCGTGTTTTCTCATGCTAAGGTCTTTTGTTTGTTTTATTATGTTGTGACTGAACTTAGAATTAAAACTTCTAAGCTGCCTACGTACCCTGTGAAGGGATCAAGCCATAACGTAGTTCAAAAGTTTACAAAAATGCACGAAAAAAAATAGGTGGTATGACATCCTCTCCCCCCTTAAGATTGCAGTTATGTCCCCATAACTGTGTCGGTATCGGTTTGGAACAATGTCGGGTAGCGTTCTCTCATGTCGGATTCTACCTCCCAAGTTTTCGTCTCACTTTCGTGGTTCGACCAAAGAACCTTGATCATTTTGACGGTTTTGTTCCTCGTTACTCGTTCCTTAGTGTCGAGAATACGCACTGGGACTTCTTCATAAGTCAAATCCTCATCGAGCTCAATTATCTCCGGTTGAAGTACATGTGTCGGGTCCGGCACATACTTCTTTAGTTGTGAGACATGGAAGACATTATGAACTCGATCTAATTGTGGCGGTAAAGCCAGTCGGTAGGCTAAATTTCCGACTCGTTCTAGAATCTCGTAAGGTCCTATGTATCGAGGACTCAACTTCCCTCGTTTGCCAAAGCGCATCACCCCCTTCATGGGTGATATCTTTAGCATGACCCTATCTCCCACTTGAAATTCTAGGTCTCGTCGTCTCACGTCAGCGTAACTCTTCTGACGGTCTTGAGCGGCTTTCATTTTTCCTTGAATCACTTTGATTTGTTGAGCCATGTCTTCGATAAGTTGTGGTCCCACTACCACCGACTTATTGTTTTCTTCCCAGCTCAACGGGCTTCGACACTTTCGTCCATACAACGCCTCGAAAGGTGCCATGCCAATGCTAGCATGGTAGCTATTATTATAAGAGAATTCGATTAAGGGTAAATGGGATTCCCAATTTCCCTTAAATTCCAACGCGCATGCTCTCAGCATGTCTTCTAGTATTTGGATTGTTCTCTCGGTTTGACCATCCGTCATCGGGTGGAATGCGGTGCTCATTTTGATTTGAGTACCGAGAGCTTTTTGTAACTCCGTCCAAAAGTGAGAGACAAATCTACTGTCTCTATAGGAAATGATGTCATGTGGTACTCCATGTCGTCGTGCCACATTATCAATGTAGGCTCGGGCCAATTGGTCCATAGTCCACGTGTCCTTCATCGGGATAAATATGGCTGTCTTCGTTAGCCTATCCACAATCACCCAAATCTTGTTCATGCCTTTAGGTGATCGGGGTAATCCCGAGACAAAGTCCATCGAGATGCTATCCCACTTCCAACTTGGAATCTCTAGTGGTTGCATCAGTCCTAGGGGTTTATGTGGCACTGCCTTAACCTTTTGGCAGGTGAGACATTTCGCCACGAAGTCTGCCACTTTCTTCTTCATTCCCGGCCACCAACAGATCTTCTTTAGATCTTTGTAAAGCTTGTCGCCTCCGGGATGTACTGAATATGGCATGTTGTGCCCTTCCTCCATCAACCTTCGCTTCAACTCGGCACATTTAAGGGGCACGCACCATCTCCCTTTGAAACGAATGCTTCCATCCTCATGGACAGCAAATCCTATTGCCTTTCCTTCGGCAATATACCCCCTTATCTTCTCGAGTTTCGCATCGCCCGGTTGGGCGAGCTTAATCTCGTCCAATATTGGAGTTTCTACGACCATGGCGTTGATTGTTTCACTCACTGTGCCAGGATGCACAAGTTCCACGTCCAATCTCGCTAACTCCATGTACAATGCCGGCGGAATTACCAACGAGTTTGTCACGTGTTGGGTTTTCCGACTTAGGGCATCGGCTACCACATTCGCCTTCCCCTCGTGGTATGCTATCTCTAAATCGTAGTCTTTAATAAGTTCCAACCACCTTCGCTGTCTCAAATTCAACTCCTTCTGAGTGAATATATATTTCAAGCTCTTGTGGTCGGTGAACATTCGACACTTCCGCCCGTAAAGATAATGTCTCCATATCTTTAGAGCGAAAACGACTGCTGCCAACTCCAGGTCGTGTGTCGGATAATTCTCCTCGTGACGTTTCAGTTGGCGTGATGCATACACTATGACTCTCGAGTCTTGCATCAAGACACAACCTAAACCTTCCTTCGAAGCATCACTGTAAACTTCGAAGTCACCATTCTCTGATGGTAGTGTCAATACGGGTGTGGTTGTGAGTCGTTTCTTCAGCTCTTGAAACGCTGTCTCACAAGCCTCTGTCCACACGTATTTTACTCCCTTCTTAAGTAGCTGGGTCAAAGGTCGTGCGATTTTCGAAAAATCCTTCACGAACCGTCTATAGTACCCGGCTAACCCAAGGAAACTCCTTATCTCGGTTTGGCTCTTTGGAGTTGCCCATTCAGTTACGGCAGAGACTTTTGCCGGATTCACTGAAACTCCATCAGCGGATACTATATGTCCTAGAAATGCTACCTCCTTCAATCGCATTTGAACAACTTGCCGAGCAGTTGATCACGTAACCAGTACGAGGTAGGGAAAATAAATTAAAAAAATAAAAAAACATTTTCGTGGGCCCGCGCGGTGCCCGCGGGCGGCGCGCGGTGACCGCGCGGCCACAGCAGTTCAAAAAAAAAGGTTCCACTTCCGAGGCTTCTTCTAGTTTGCTCTCAAATTCGTTCTCTCATTCCCCAATTCTCCTATTGCCGGCTTCGATTTTCCATTGCAAGGTATGTGTCTACTGCTTCTACTTGTCAATTTCAGAATTTATGCTTTGTTTAGCTTAAATCTTTAGGTGAATTTCGAAATTAGGGTTTAGGGACAAAAATTGGGGATTTGTTGTTTTTAGACTTAATTTGTGCAATTAGCGAGTTTATGCGATACTTGGTGTTATTTTTGTTGATTAGGAAGTATTTGTGCAACAATGTGTACCTAGTTTGGGGAGGTTTTTACTAGACTCAATGCTTTAGGAAGAGTAGGAATTTTCTTGAGCTGTATTGGTATTGCGGGTATGAGCATGAGTTCGTTATTGTCGTTTTATGCCCTATTATGATGATGAGTTATTGCCTAAGCAATTGTTTCGATTTGAGGATGTTTCCCATGTGTTCACAAGTAAACTTTGAATTTAATTTATTGCACACACAACGTGTTCGACTAAATGTCCCAAAGAGTCTTGGGATTTGTTTGGGCTTATTCTTTGCTCGGTTATCCTCTTAGATCGCTCGTGTTAGAGCCTACACTTCATGTTCTTGTGTTTTCTAGCCTATACTTGATGTAATCGCTGTGTAGGATTTATCCTTATATTTGGTATTGGTTGGGTATCTGCAGGATGCTGCACTTTTTATGGGTTGTTTTGGCGTCAATCATGTGTCCCCCGAGGACCAGGAGACGGGTTACTCAGCGCGATGAGGCTGGCGCTAGCACTGCCGCTCCGGCGATGCCCGATTTCGATGGGAGCGAGTCAGAGGAGGACGAGGAGCAGCGGGGCCCTAAACTCATGGGTCTTCCCGACGAGGTGCGTCCCCATCGACACGATAGGTATCGGTTTGCTACTATGGCCTCTCAGGAGTTCTATTTCGATGAGCTTCGCCATATGGACGACGACAGGGTTAGTCCAGTTTTGGCCCTTCTTCAGTGGACTGGACTTGCGCGCTATCCCGAGGGCATCGCTTCTGGTTATTTAGCTATGGAGGTCATCGCCAACATTGGCGGTCTCGGGGAGAACAACGACTTGTCTCGAGTCTGGGTTCGGGGTCGCCATCTAGATTTCAGTGCTCGGGCGATCAACGTCTACTTCGGCCTTCCTGACGACGGCGTATTCCGGCCACAACCTGAGGGTCGTATACCCCCGCCTGCGTGGGGCGTTTTATGCACCTTGATGGCTCCTCAGCTCGAGCATGATCATGAGCTGCGGTTGACGAAGATGGACTCTCCGTGGCGCGAGCTTGCTCAGATATGGTTAGGCCGTGTTCGGCCGATTACCCGGAGCCATATTGTTATAGACCACGTCTATGAGACCATCTGCTTTATCGCCCGAGGTGGTAGGGTGAATGTTGGGGCTTGTATCGCAGACAACCTGAGGGGTATGCGCCGAGGACGAGGGAGTAGGGTGATTACCCACGTTCATCTTATTTGTGGTATGTGTGCGGCTCAGGGGATCCGTACGTCACCAGAGACGGATCCTTACGAGCTAGCCGCTGGCGGCTACTACCGTATCCCTACCTACGCCGCTTGCCGCAGTGCTCTACGACGTGGGGCTCCTCCAGCTATCCTCCGCCCGGAGCCCAATGGCGATGGTTTGATTCTAGTTGTCCCTCCTGAGCAGCCACCTCCACCTCCCGTGGTTCCCCAGCAGGGTGCGGAGGTGCCGCAGATAGTTCAGATGATGCAGGGTATGCAGCTTAGTATGGATGCGGGGTTTGCTCGTATGGACGCTGGGTTTGCAGCCGGGCAGGCTCGTTACGACGCTCTGGATGCCAGGATGGATCTATACCATGCTCGCATGGATACAATCACTACGAGGCAGCTGGAGCAGCAGGCCACCATGACCGACATGTATGCCTACATGCGTCAGATGGACGAGTATATGCGTCGTCAGTTCCAGCCTCCCGACCAGTGATCCTTCGTTTCTGCGTTTCCATCTAGGCTTGCAGTAGTAGTGTTTTATTTAGTTGTTTTCTTATGGACTGTACAAGGATGATCTTTCTGTTTATGTTTGGTAGTTCATGTTTCCATTGTATCCTTGCTTGGTGCTCTGATTTGACTATTATCGTTTAGAGAAAATGCGGAGGAAATATTTCGTTTCGTCTCTCCATCTCTTTTTTTTTTTTTTTCGATAGTTTAGGGCTGAAGGATTTCAAAAAAAAATCAACTTGCATTTATTCCTTAAAAGAAATTTAATACAAGTAATAGGATGCGCAAAATAAATGTACTATCTAAGACAAAGTATCTAAAAGATCTCTGCATCCTCTGGCAGAGTAGTGGGATCTTCCATTGGATCATCCTCATCAGAGACTTGGCCGGTGCCCAAGGGTCCATGAAACACTGGGGATGGTGGATCAATGGCTTCCGGAACTGGTTCCAGTGACTCCTCCAGATGGTTCTCCACGGGGCCCGGGTTTGGCGACGGGCGGACCATGTGGGGTCAGAGTCCAAGGGTTCCGTAGCGTCCACGGATAAGGCCGGATGGGCTCTCTACTGGGGGTGTTGGGCTTCGTGGTCCCATCAAATGGTCTTCCACAGGGCTATATGGTACTACTATATCAGTGAGGTCAAGCAGGTCCGTCCCTAGATCCTCGATTCTATCTATCATCGCATCGCTCCGTTCGGTGAGCTTTTGCACTTGAGTTTCTAAGTCTTTTATGCGATCTTGATCAGCGGCTCTCAGGTTCAGGAAGTGTTGGAGGTCAGCTTCCCTTAAGTCTCCCATTTGGTGCAGATTTGCCTCCAAGTGAGCTATACGATTTTTCATTTGTTGTATGGTTTGTTGGGAATCAAGGTGAACGTTCATCATTTTGATCATCAACTGCATCATATCTTGACTAGCCATCTAGCGCAGGCAAAAGATCTAAGTTAATATTCGCCAAGATTCTAGGTTAAACTTCGCCAAGATTCTAGGTTGAAATTCGCCAAGATTCTAAGTTAAAATTCGCCAAGATTCTAAGTTAAAATTCGCCAAGATTCTAAGTTGAAATTCGCCAAGATTCTAAGTTCTCTACATAAAAGAGATGCAATATGCAAATGCAAATGATGATTCCCCCCAAAAATAATTTAATACACTTTATATATATTTTTCCATGGGGTTTTAAATAGATATTTTCCATGGAGATAATATTTTAAAATTTAAAATAATAGTCAAAATATTAATAGTAGTTTAAAAATAATAAGGGTTTAAAAATAATAGTTTTCAAAAAAAATAGCCGGGCTCTGATACCAACATGTAACACCCCGGTTTTTGGTCACCCAGGTCGGGATGTCACCGCCACACCTCCCTAGTAAGACACGGTTTCTCCGGCTTACTAAAGAGATGCAAGGCTAGGTATTTCAGTGTTTAAAAATATTTAAAGCATTTGCAAACAGCCCATACAATATAGTCTCGAAAATAATAATAATATCATAGCGCAGCGGAAATAGTATTTAAGTATAATATTGCAGCGAAAATGTAAATACGACCAACATGGTCAAAACACGGGTTAAACAGGCTCGTTTATTCTAATGTCTAATGCAAGAATTTAATTAATAAAGTTTGCAAAAATATAGTTCCCTCATGCATGAATGTGCTCATGATTATTCCACATACTCTGTAAGGAAAAAGGAAAATAAAATGGTTTGGTCAGCACAACTTGCTGAGTAAGTTAACACATGCATGATCGTAGGGTTTAAAAGCCATTAATTTAATATTTACATAAAAGCATGATAATATTCATAACTAATTTCAATAAAGCCATAATTAATTTAAATAAAGCATTTAATAATTTAAAGAACAACAATTAAAATATTTAACTATCCCCATTACTCACAAGATTTAGTATTTCAAGTATTTCACGATTGCATCGCAATCTCGTCAAGTTTAGCCGGAAACCGGCGGCCGCAGCCGTATCTGCCATACCCAGTACCACTCCGGAGCCTCGGGAAACCAATAAGGATATTCACGAGAGTGTAGGCCATATATCTCATGCCGTTTTGGCAACATATCTCAAATATTTCGCGCGGGGTCACCATCATCCATATAGGCACGAAGTGAATCGTTAGGAGGGCACCCTGCAGAGCACTCACCCCGTAATTTTAGAGATCAAGTTTGTAAAGGGGATTTCCTAATTTCCAGATTTCACATGTTTATTTCAAAGAGTCTTCTACTCGTTTAAACCTTAAAGGCTAGTTTCACCGTTTCAACAATATTTCAAGATTTGACTCGGTCAACCATAGTTTACTCTAAAATTCATTAAAAATCGAGTTTCATTCCAAAAATTCTGAAATTTTACCACTGACTCAGAAACATCGAGATGAACAACTTTCGTGTTTTAACTTTTTCAATCCGAGATACCGAAACAGGTCAAATACATCAATTTTCAAATTAAAACGTAAGAGACGAATGGATCGGAACTTACCACGACGTTTAGGAGACTCTGATTTCGTCCAAATCAGTCCCTCGCTTGGTTTCGTGCCTCCGACGACTCCGGAATTAGGGTTTTCGACGTATAGAGAGTTGTAGGGTTTTGGAAAAGTGTTCGGAGCTTTCAAGAGGGCTTATTTATAGTTAAACAAGACCTAGGGGCGTCCAAGGTCTGCCTCTAAGAGTCTTGATCCGAAAGGTGTTCAACCGAAGTCGGAAAATCCGGATTCGGGCGAGAAAATCTCGCACGGACGAATCTGTCAAACGGCGCGGTCGTGGCACGCTCTCTTCCCTTTGACCGCGCGGCCACCGCGCGGCACTCGCCTGGACTTCAGTCCGGGCGGGTCGTGCGATCCGTCGTGCCTTTCCTCCTCTCTTTCGGACTTCTATCCCCCTATGCTCCCGTATTCCGATTTCTGGAGTATCTTCGGGTTTACGGAAGTAGGAACCCCGTATAATTTATGTTTGGACTCGAATTCTCGAGTTCATTGGTGTCAGGGTTTCGGTGTACAATTTACTTATCTTTAATTAATTCTTTTTATTTAATTAATTTCCTTTTAATTCCTTTTTAAGTTAAATCCCATTTCCTTATCTTTACTTATTTATTTATTTGCTGGATTTATCTATTTATGATATTTATTTTATTTATTGTTTATTTATTTAATTATTGTTTTATGTTGCAAAATTCTCGGGTATTACATTCGGCTTGTGGAGGGTCCCTAATGAAGAAGACACCGGTAGAAGCATGAGAAATGATTCAAACATCCGCTGAGTACACCCAACACTTTGGATCTCGGGATAAAGTTGTTGGAGTTAAAGAGGCATCTGCGGTAAATTCATCTTCTGTTCAACAACAACTTACGGAATTAACTGCCTTTGTTAGACAACTTGCTATAGGACAAGCCCAAGTTAAAACTTGTGGAATTTGTTGCCACACTGGCCATGCCATCGATGAATGTCCGACATTACAGCAAGAAGTTAATGTGAATGCTGCTGGTTTTATGCCCCGGGAGAATTATGATCCATTTTCCCAAACATTCAACCCAGGGTGGCGTGATCATCCCAACCTTCGCTATGGAAACTCCTCCAATAATTTCCAACCTGCTGACCAACAACAAAATCGCCCATCTCCTCAAGGCGAAGCAGGTATGTCTTTACACGATATAGTTAAATCCATGACATCTAACACTTTGCAATTTCAAAAGGAGGCGCGCACTAGCATTAAGAATCTTGAAGATCAAATGGCTCAATTGACCAGGGAGGTGCGCGAGTCCAGGGAGCGTCAAAAAAAGGGAAATTACCTGCACAACCTGAAATTAATCCACGCAATGTGAGTGCCATGATGCTACGCAATGGGAAGGAGTTGGCAAGACCTGAAGTTTTTAAGAGGAGTAAAAAAGATGAAGAATCACTGGAGAAAGAAATCGAGCAGGATGAGAAACTCTCTTCAAAAACTTTAGTCAATGCAAATTCTAATTCACCTTTTTCTAACTCTGCTCCATTTCCTAGCAGACTGGCAAGACCTCCGAAGAGCAACAAAAATAAGGAGATTATGGAGCTATTCAAGAAAGTTGAACTAAACATTCCTCTCCTGGACGCCATCCAGCAAATCCCACGCTATGCAAAATTTTAAAGGAGCTATGCACTAATAAGAAAAAGCTTCGGGGGGATGAAAAGATCATAGCTGGAGAGGTCGTGTCTGCTGTGCTTCAACACAAACTTCCACCAAAATGTGGTGACCCAGGTATGTTTCTAGTTCCCTGCAAAATTTGAAAAATAGAAATTAAAAAGGCTATGTTGGATCTTGGTGATGCAATTAATGTTATGCCTTTGTCTATGTATAAAAATTTGAATTTGGGTAACTTGAAAGAAACGAGAATTACAATTCAATTAGCTAATAGGACAAATGCTTATCCTGAAGGTATGATAGAAGATGTCCTAGTTCAAGTGAATGGATTGATTTTTCCTGTTGATTTTTATGTGCTTGACATGCATGATGATAATTCCCCAAATCCCTCTCCTGTCTTACTTGGAAGACCCTTCATGTGCACTGCTGAAACAAAAATTGATGTTAAGAAGGGCACACTTACTATGGCATTTGATGGGGAAGACGTGAAAATTAATGTATTTAATTATGAGCAATATCCCATGGAATCTAATGTTTTATATAGAGTGGATGTTCTTAATCATAGCATACAGGAAACCTTTGAGCTGAATGGAAAAGGTCCACAAAAGTTATTTGATGCCTCTCTTCCTCCCACCAAGGAAGAAAAGTGGATTCAAGCTTCAAGAGATAAAATATGTTTTCTGGATGCAAATGTGGTTGGGAAGCAAAAGAGGATGGAAGAGAAATCCAAGGGCAATAAGCCCCGACGTAAGCGCTACATTGCGGGATTTGGTGTTCAAAGGGAGGAGCTTGTTTCTTTGGTTGACTGCATTAAATGACCATTGAGCCATAGAGTGTCTAGCCAAAGACGTTAAACAAAGGCGCTTCTTGGGAGGCAACCCAAGTTTTTACTATTTTATTTCTGTCGAATTTTTGGTGTTCTATCATGACATTTCACTTGTTTATTATAGGAAGATGGAAAATTCTTGGTTCTCCAGCTTGGATAATGCAGAATTGGGGATTTTTGCTTGGCTACAGGTTGCGTGGGCACGCGCAAGCCATTTACTCATTGAATTTGCTAATTAATTTTGGAGGGGTGCCTGCTACAGGTCATATGGGCACGCACAATGATATTTTTCAAGGCACATCCATGTAATACCCGAGAATTTTCCAACATAAAATAAATACAATAAATAAAATAAATACAATAAATAAATAAATTCAGCAAATCAATAAATAAATTTAATCGAATAAGAAATGGAATTTAAATTAAAAAGGAATCAAAATTTCGAGAACCCGGGAAGCCGAAAACAATTTAGTCAAATAAATGGTCACACGTGAACCCAACATCGACGGACTCAATAACTCGAGTCCACATGTAAGTTTAGACCCGAATAAAATGACGATAGGAAATAGGAGCCCGAAGATATCCCGGAAATCCGAATCCGGGAACATAGAGGGATAGAAGTCCGAAAGAGAGGAGGAAATGCCCGACGGATCGCACGACCTGGCCCAGACCGCAGCCTGGACCGAGGCCGCGCGGTGGCCGCGCGCCCATAAGGGGATTACCGCGCCACGGCCGCACCAACTGGCAGAAACGACCCGTGCGAGATTTACTCGCCCGAATCCGGATTTTCCGACTTCGGTTGAACACCATTCGGCTCAAAACCCTTAGAGGCAGACCTTGGACGCTCCTAGGTCTTATTTACCTATAAATAAGCCCTCTTGAAAGCTCCGAACACTTTTCCAAAACCTTACAACTTTCTATACGTTCGAAAAACCCTAATTCCGGAGTCGTCGGAGGCACGAAACCAAGGCGAGGACTGTTTGGACGAAAATTTGAAAATCTCCAACGTCGTGGTAAGCTTCGATCCGATCCTTGTTCCATATACGATTCGAAAATGAATCCTAACCTTCTTCTTTTTCTTTCTACGCCCCGAATCGGATCTAGAACGTAGAACCCGACGAACGGAGAGGATAGACGGAGGACTGGAAGCCACGCCTTCGAAATAGACGATCCCGGATATCTACAAATCTGTAAGTTAACCTTACTATGGTTTTGGGCGAATTAAAATACATCTAATCTAAAGACTTAATCAAGAACTTAAAATCTGTCAACACGAAATCTTTAAAGGCGCAACGTTTGCATAATTTTTCCGAACCCTTAAAACTCTTCAAATGAGAAAACTTAAAGCATGAAAAACGTTCCTAAGACATAGATCTATCTTCTGTAAAAATTTCATAATTTTTCATTGTGTTTTGATATTCAAAAACGACCGTGAACATACCTGCCATCGATTTAGATCTTGAAACGGTGATAGATTCTTTATCCGAACTTGAGGTTGATTTTTACCTTAGATCTAGACCGATTTAGGATTGGTGCTAAACATAAGAGTTGTAGATCTATACGTTAAGAACACCTCTGTAAATTTTTGGAATTTTTCGCTAAGGTTTGATATCGGAATTCGACTCCAAACCGAACTGTTCTAAACTTAGATCTTGAAATCTTGACAGATTCTTGGCCCGAACGTGTTGGCGTTTTTGACAATAGATATAGGGTGAATTAGATCTTTTGTTGAACATGAAACTTGTGGATATATGGCTTAAGAATTCCCCTGTAAAATTTCATCAATTTTGGAGTTGGTTTGCTACGGTAGTTCTCGAAATTTAGGAACTGCTGGCGTAAAGATTCGGATAGATTTGTAACCTGATAGAAATCTATATTTTTGGCTTATTTCCTTAACCCGGATCGAAAAAGTTAAAACATGAAACTTGTTCGCCTCTGTGGTTTCAAGTCATCGGTCAAATTTCAGAATATTTTGACTTAAAACCAATTTTTAATTAATTTTGGAGTAAACAGTGGTTTTGACCAAGTCAAATCTTGAAAATCTTGTTGAAAAGGATTTTAAATGATATCTGAGCGGATAGCGTCCTGAAATAGTATATTTTGAGAAACTTACTAAATTTGTGAACTTGGTCTTTTTAAACAAAGAGAAGATTAAAACATTGGGGTTTATGACTAAGCTGGATACTGTCAATTTTGTCTACGGCTTGGGACATAGGAGCCCAAGTGTATGGCTAGTGGACATTAGAGCCCTAGCGACATATTGATTGTATGGTCAGTAGACGTAATGAACCTATTAAAAGATTGACCATGATACTCGTGGACATAAGAGCCCGAGCGTAAGGCTGGCGGACATAAGAGCCCTGGTGATGGTGATCTGTGAAGGAAACGAAGCGAGACATTTGTTTAAATTAAATTCCGGTTAAGTTGTGTTTTTAAATTTATGTCAATTCATTTAATTACTTACAAGCTATATTTATGATCTTATGAAATCCCTGTCTTTTAAATTATGCAATTAAATTATTATTAGATACATAAATTAAATTATGGGGTGCTATGCACATGTTTTCTTTAAATTTAATTAATGGCTTTGAAATCCCATAATTATGTATGTGTTAACTTACTCAGCAAGTTTTTGCTGACCAAATCATGTTTTTCCCCTTTTTCTTTCAGAGCTGAAGAATATGCATCATCATATGCATTCATGGGAATTTTGGGGAAATACTTTATTTTTAAATTTTACATTAGACTAGAATTGTATGAACGGGCCTGTTTAACCCGTATTCTGGCCGTGTTGGCTATATTTAAATTCCGCTGCATAATACATATGTAAATATTACTTTCCGCTGCAACTTTGATACATTATTTTTAAATTATATTACAATGGGCTGTTTGAATGTTTTAAATTCTGAAAAACCATAGCCTTGCATCTCTTTAGCAAGCTCGGAGAAACCATGTCTTGCTAGGGAGGTGTGGCGGTGACACCCCGACCTGGGTGACAAAAAACTGGGGTGTTACAATCCATCACTGCACTTGCTGCCACTGCCCATCCCCCCTTCTTACCTTCTTCAGGCACGTGCCTCCTGGCCGATGATGCACTTTTCAGGGATGCCCTTCTACCCTACATTTTTCCTTTTGCATTCTTCATTGCTTCTCTTATTTCATGCTTTCATTTTTCTTCATCTTTTCTTTATGGCATTGAGGACACTGCCAAGTTTAGGTGTAGGGGGATTGAACGTCACTTCCTGCACTTATCTCATCTCTATAAATGCACTCACTTGCATTCTTGTCAAAGTATTGATTACTGCTTGTTGCTTGAGATTTTGATCTAGTCGATGATATGATTGTCAATTGGTATGCCTGGCTTGCTAATTATGTCCCTATGGTGAGATTTGAGCCTTGTTGAGCCTTATTTTCTTCATTATTACATGCTCATTTTTCTTGATGTGGGAACATGAGAATTGCACCATTTCTGACTTTGCACAAAAATGCATGTGAACTCTTCATATTGTAGTATTTTAGCAAAATGATTTGGGCACTAGGATTTTACCCCATTGGCCTTATACACTTACCCACCTATATTTTTCCAACTAGTGAACCCCTCTAAGCCTTATAATCATTTTTCTTTGTTAAACACTAACCCCCTAGCCTTTAGCCTTTTAATTCTATTGAGCCACTTGGAATTGAGGATTAACTCTTGAGCTTGTTTGTCTTTTGTGTTGCATTGATGAGATGTTGTTAGAACTGTTATGGTTGAAGAAGCAGCTTGGTTGTTTGAGTTTGATTTGAACTCTGCCCCTTGTCTAAAAAAAAAAAAGATTTAGCAGGCATGTACCTTGTTCCTATGACCTGGTGTCAAGAACAAAAGAGTTGAAGTTTCGTCCGCAATGTTGGATATTGAAATTCCTCCCCTACCAAAAAAAAAGGAGAAAAAGGGGTAGAGACTTCTTGATTGTTGTTATCAATTGTTTTGATGTTTGATGGATATTTGAGAAGTTTATTGATTAGCACTTGATCCTTTTATGAACAAGTCTCTTGAGTTGATCCTCGGTTCCTTAGCCCTTGTTTCCTTTTTCCTACCCCAACCATGGCCCCGTTATAACCTTGAATAAAAACCCTTTGATTGCTAGTTGCTACTTTATGATTGTGGTTTGATTTGATTGATGTGCAACCTTATGGAATTGGTGTTTTTCTTCATTGTGTTTTGAGCATAAACACTAAGCCTATACACTTTAGAGTGAGTGAGCACTTCTATATATTCCCCATCCGGTGAGAGCATTGTTGGGCATACTTATTGTACAATTGAATTGTTGGCATGATTAAGATTGATATTGACTTGTGGTGTCTTTGTTTTGACTTGATGGCATGCTTGAGGGCAAGCATGGAGTACGTGTGGGGGGATTGCTATTCATCATTTTGTGTTTATATTTTATATGATTCCATATGGTTGATTGATGAGTATTGATCCATTTTGGTGTCTTATTAGAGTGTTTTGGATTGTAGGAGCAAAAATGAGCTTGGCTTGAGAAAGACATCAAATTGGTGACATTTTGGAGAAGCTTCAGATTGTATGCCCATACGCAAGAGAAGTGGCCTGAGCTGCTGTACAAAGGTTGATGCTGATGTGTTTCCAGCTTGATTGATGACGTGGACGAATTTGGAGACTTAATTCAAGGGATTTTGGGATCATGGAAAGCATATTGTGGCTGGGAACTTATTTCCAAAAGGGAGGTCAAGATTTGTAAAGAAGGAAACAAATTGGAAAAGAAGAGAACTTGTAGATTTTGGTTGATTTATTACATTTTCTTGGTGCTGCTGCTTTGGACGAATTTGAGGGACTTTGAAGAGATAAAAACCACTCGATTGTGCTGTTTGGAGGGGAATTCATTCTGTAGATCATTGACACGGCCTGGAGACGGGAGATGTTGCTGGAGACGTGAAGATTGTTGAAGCTCCTTCTTCTTTCTTCATTGAACATTGTGTTTGTCGTGTTTTCTACTTTCTGCATTGTTATTTCTTTCATGTTTAGTGAGTAATTCCTATTATCTAGCTTAGGATTGAACCCCATGTTGGGATTGGATTGCCATTGTGAGGCTTGATATGTTTTTGAATGTTTAATTTTCTTTGACTATTAAGTATTTTCATGATTTCTATTTTCACGATAGTAATTCTTATGTTGATTGATTATGATGCGCACATAGTTGATTGGCTTAGGGATTTTACCGTTATAGTTAGATTGGTATCCGTGTAATTGCACTTTAATCTAATTGAGTAAGAACTAGAGGATACAACTCTAGGGAATCATGGAATCATTTGAGATATCACCGCGTAGGTAGATTAAACCATTTGAATTAGGATTTTCTAGAATTTAATGCAATCGGATAAGTACTTCTATGGTCGTATCTAGGATCTTAATTCAATTAGGGAAGTGAATAACGGTCGTGCCTTGTTCACCAATTAAGTAAAGAAAAGTTGGTCACGGAGCGGTCGCCGAGTGACTATAACTAATTTATTTAATAGGCTAAGGAAATATTTGTCAATGATCAACAATAAATCCAATTCCAATCCGGCAAGTTCAAGTCCTAAGCTAGGTACCTTTATTTGATTGATTTCCTCAACTTTCCAGTATTCTCCTGTTCACCGCCCCTGTAGTTATTTTTATTCACTCATTCTCTTTTATTTTATTTTTAGTAGATATAGTTTCAATCAAACCCCCCCATTTTATTATTGTGATTAATCATAGTTAATATTACATTTGAATCCCTGAGGAGATGACTCTATTCATCACTATCTGTTTTATTTTCACAAGAGTATAATTATTTATTTTTGTAGCTAGACGACAGCTATCACTTGAACCAAGCATATCGACGTGCGGTACCATTTTTTGCAGGAAATAATTGAAGAAGGTGGAGTCAAGGTACAAAAGATCAAGACCACCGAGAATCCTGCAGATATGTTGACGAAGGTTGTAACAGGTATCAAGTTCGAACATTGTTTGAACTTGATAAATGTCTTAAGAGGTTGAAGTTGGCGCTAAAAAGCGCATTTGGAGGTCCTGCCGAATTTAGTGACGAGAATCTTGAAGGAAATACTGTGATTGAAAATTGGGACGGACCAAGGTGGAGATTTGTAAAAGTGGTCCACCCAAATTTATTAAGGGTAGGTATGGTCGGTGGGCACTGTTAGAATTGCAGTTGGATCGTTGAAAGTGCTGCTCTCCAATGTCTATAAATACGGGCATATCTCACATTCTGAAATGCACCCAGAAAAGCAAAGAGCAGAAAGCCAAAAGGCAGTGCTCCCTTGTGAGAGAAAGTCTAATTTTTTAGGCTTTTGTAAGTCTCCCTTGTCGAGTGGGTTTTGTGCGTCAGAAAGTTATTTCCAAAACCCTTTTGTAATATTTCTCCCTCATAGTGAAATAATCATTCGGTGGGGCCCGGAGGACTTAGGCAAATATGTGTCGAACCTCGTTAAATCTTTGTGTTCTCTTTATTGTTTAATTAATAGCTCCATTATTCGGGTATAATTTTGATGGAAATTAACCCGATTTTCACAACAGCGAGACTTGCCATCCATGTTGACATAAATCAGCCCTTAACTCCTCAGCTTATTGTGGAAGATTGTTTGTTAAACGTCGAATATGAAAACGTGAAATCAGTTTGTTTTAAATGTGGATATTATGGCCACTCCCAAGATCGCTGCCAACCACCTAAAGATGATGCCCCTGGCCATGAACCCCCCTAATCCGGCTCCATGAATCCCAGATACTCTACCTTCTACTCCCACCTTCAGCCCATGGATGATCGCCAAATCAAGAAGGGGTAGAAACCCAAATTTTAATTGTAATCCACAGATGAACACCCCCTTCGACCGGAATCGTTTCTCATCGCTCCCTTATGTCCCTGTGGAGGCCTTGTATCAAGCCAACAACCATAGCAGTCCTAAAGATCCCATGCACGAGAATACCAGGCACTCTCCTAGGATCCAGCCTGCTTCCAACCCGAGGCCCTACAGAAATTTTCCTTCTAAAGATGTTGATCCCTCCCGCCGATCTCGATACCCCATTCCAGTTGTCCCTCCTCAACCCCTTAAAAGCTCTCGTCCAACCAGTCATCTCCCCTCCCACACAGATACATCGAGTCCCCCCCCACCACCCCCCCCCCCCCCCCCCCCCCGCGGACTGTCCAACCTTTTGGAGCTAGGCTAAGTTTGTTGTGCTCCTCACTCTCACCTAAGCACCATACAGTGGTCTCGGTTGAAGACCCATCCACTAGTTTGAGTCGCAGATTTAAAGTTCATTTAACTGCCAAAGGTGGCCGGCCACCTGATTTCATAAGAGAAGAGGACCCAGAGTTCATAGAAATATCTGAGAGATGACCACTTAGAATTGGGAGATTTCCGTTTGATCCACGAGAAAGCAACACAGGCAGAAGATAAGCTCTTGCATAGTCTTCTCCCTTTGTATGGTGTTGAGCACCCAGTTAGATCCCGGATAGCATTTTTGATGTTTCAACGTCTTTGGAATGTACTCCCTCTGTCCCGTTAATAATGTCCCAAAACTTTTGGGCACGGTATTTTATGTGAGGATGGTTAATATTTAATATAGGGGTAGATTAGTATTTAAAGTGAGGGTAAATTATGAATTTATGTGATGTGATTTGAATGGATTTGAATTTTAAATTTATTTATTTATGTGTAATGTGATAGTTGTGTGTTTGAAATTTTAATATATTTATTATTGATGTGATGTGATGAGAGAGAGTTTGGTAATTAAAGTGTATAATTATTTCCTAAAAGGGAATGTGACAATTGTAATGGGACGGACCAAAAAGGAAAATGAGACAGAATTAGTGGGACGGAGGGAGTAATATCCTAAATAGTACTTTGAATAAATAAGCATCGACCCTCCATTTCTCAAAAAAAAAAAAAAAAAAAATTGAAAGTCTCTTATAATAGAAGTGAGGATGTACCATAAAGTATATCATATTTGATGAATCCAATTTTTGTTGCCAGTTTTTTTTTTTTTTTTTGCCATTCCGACTCCAGTCCATTGGGCGGGTAATAATAATAATAATAATAATAATAATAATAATAATAATAATAATAATAATAATAATAATAATAATAGAAATTGGATCAAATTTGGCAATATGGAAATGAACCTGTGACATCTGAGGTGACTCCACTATTAGAATAATATAATCACCCCTCAACATCATTTTTTATTTTTTATTTTTGCTGAACAACATATTAAGGTTATGAATGGGTTGTGGGAGCCCATAAAACAGAAATTATAAAGGGACAAATGGAAGGGATTGGGGTCGGATGGGGAATCAAACCATCAACCTAAATGTTAGAAGTCAGAGACTTGACCGATTGGCCACGTTTTCATCTCATTCATTTTCTATATCTAACATTCCAGTGCATTTCATTTCTATTTTTCGTTAAAATTTACTTATTTAATATAATATCTTGATTTTTTTACAGGTATTTTATTTCAATTATACATATAATTTTTTGTATATTTTTATCAAATAAAAAATTAAATTATATATAAAAATAAAAATTACAATATAAAACTACATTATCAAATGTCTTATACACAGTTTGCCAAAGTAGTATGGGGCTATGGCAGCTTAAGCAAAGATCTGGGTTCAAGCCTTTGTGTATGCAGAATTCTGCTTTCGAAGAGGCAACCCTTCAATGCCCACCAGATTCTCGAGTGATTCGTCGTAGGTCCAATGTGGTTTTAGGATACCCGGTACACGTAAAAAAAAAAAAGAATGAATAATACATTATTTTAGGATAGTCCGTTTTCTTTTCAAAAAAATCCAAATCGCTCCGTTAGTAAATTCTTGCCACCTAGAGTTCGCTAAGTTTGCTAATTTTTTTAAATTCGGTCAGAATTACATAATTAGTCCAAGGTTGCTGACGTGGCCAAAGTAAAGTTTTACATCCACCATAGCCAATCTGGAATCTACACACATAACACATCAGCTTAATAAATGTTTGAACGCTTCCATTACACATCATTACTCTAAAAAATGCCTACACCGGGTCAATTGGACCCTTTTTCACTAAGTTTAGGGACATAGTCTTCACTTGATTCGCGTTGAGCCCTTATTGGGGTTACTCAACCCACAAAGAACCAGCAACCATTCATTTGCACACATTATATCATAATTGATCTTCATTTTCTTGAGAAACACCAAAAACCACCAGACCTAAATAAGATCTACTGCGGTAGCTGCTGACCTGAATCCGATGACGTCCAGTGAAGGTACTGTCCAATCCGATGCGAGAATGGGCTTTGCTCAGATGAGGAGAGTCGCTTGACCTATTTTCCAAGAACATCAATTTCTTGATGTGGTGAAATGACTGAGATAAGGGTTGTTGAATGTATCCGAAATGGAAATGAAGGTGAGCTATATTATTGTTGTGAATGGTTGCTGTTTTTGTGGGTTGGGTAACCCCAATGAGGGCTTAATGCGAACTAAGTGAAAACTATGTTCGTCATCTCAGTGAAGAAGGGCTTGGTTGACCCGGTGGATGCATTTTTTAGAGTAGTGAAGTGTTATGGCAACCTTCAAACATTTACTTCAAATATCTATTAAGCTAGTGTGTTATGTGTGGGGACTCCAAATTGGCCACAGTCGATGTATAATGTGATTTACTTCGGCCACATATGCAACTCATGCTAATTATGTAATTAGGACCGAATTGAAGAAAATTAGCAAATGTAACGAACTGTATGGGGCAAAAATTTACTAATGGACCGATTTTTTGAAAAGAAAACCGACTTAAAAATCTTTTTTCCATATTTTTTTTATATAGTTGTCGACTGTCGTATAGACTATAGAGTTTGGTTCAACAAACATGCCAATAAATTTTTAAATACTCATATTACTATTTTTTTGAGAAACCATTGAAGGCCTGGACAGGGTGGTGGGAGCACATGTCACACAATTACAAACTTCCGATGCTCCCAATTATGCCCTTTCTATTCATCTTCTGGCTAGGGATCGACAAAAAATTTGAACCCAACCGTTGAACCGCTGATTTGAATTTAATTTTCGGTTAACTAGGGTGTTCGGTTCGAATACAAATATCTCAATACGAGTATTTGCTCGGTTCGGTTTTTCTACGGTTTCTAGGATTTTTTCCCCAGTTAACCGAACTGCATATTATTAAGTTTTAATTTTTAAAGATATATTTATATAAATTATATTTATATTAATTTTTAAATATATTAATATGAATCATGATATAATTATATATTGCATATGTTACTGTGCGGATTTTTCTAATCCGTACCATGCGGAATCAATTGTGTATCATTGATCTATTTTATCATCCAACAGTTGTAATGATTTGGAGGGGTAGTTTCGTAATTTCACGTGTTACGTATTGAATCTGTTGAATTCGCAATATAGGATATACAATTCAGCGACATGATATACACAACTCAGCGACGGAGCCAATACAATTCAACGACAAGAGATATGCAATTCAGTGACATTATTATATTCATCTCAGCGGCGTTTGAAGTTAGAGCCGTTTGAAGTTCATTGCGATTTTAAACGCATCTCACCGACGAGCATTCTCACAATTCAGCGACATGGCCAATGCAATATAATTCAGCGACATGGTCTATGCAATTCAGCGACATCATTGTATTCAGTTCAGCGACACAATTGTATACATTTCAGCGACATAGTTCTATGCATTTGAACGCATCTTAGCGACGGAGCATACACATTTCAGCGACATGCATGGCATATGGAATTCAGCGACAAGGCCAACACAATTCAGTGACTTGATATAGTACTTCTCAGCGACATGCTATAGTATATTTCAGCGACATATATGGTTATCTCAACGACATGTTATGCTTATCTAAGCAACATATTTTCGCTATTTTGGTAAGTAAAGAAACGGTTATATTTTTTAACAATAATACCCTTATCAATTTATGACCGTCCGATTGAAATCAATGGTCCACATTCACGTGCGGACATATTGACATTCCACACCTTAACTACACCCATTTTATACAGCTCTTTAACTCATATTATCACAAAAAATTATTCTTGTCACAAAAAATTATTCTTGATTTTTTATTTGATACACCCTCCGTCTCGCGAAGTTTAGTCTCTTTCTTTTGGACACGGTAATTTAGGTGGTGGAGTTTAATAGTTAAAGTGGTGTGGGTATTTGTATTTAAGACTCTAACGAATTTTGATATTGTTTATTGTTTTTTTTTTTTTTTGCGAAAAGAATGATTTTATTCCACCAATGATCAAAATTACATCATACAAAAGCTGAATCCGAAATAATTCGAAGCACCATCAGCCCTTACATCATACACCAGAGGCGTTGAATACGCATTACTCCAACACAGGCATTAAGTGTGCATGCCTATACTAACCACTTCATTTGGGATATGTGACATTTGTAGGTAGAAACAGAAAACTAGATGCCACCAAATCTTATGCCATAACTCAAGATTCCCACGTAGTAAATTAGAGCTGTACTCAAGAGACAGTTCGAGCCCAGAGCAGACCCTCTAGAGTGAAACCTCTTGAATGATGATTCAATTTCGCAATCCTAATAATTTACTGCAATCAACAAGTCTGCCCTACAAACATGATCCATAATCAACGCATCGAATCTAAGGGCCAAAAGGAAGCAGGGGCGAGGAAGTGACATGAGGAGGAAGAATAAAGGATGAAAGCTGGCAAGGGGCAAGGAACATAACAGATCTGGAGCACACCAATAAGAGGGGAAGTGTCATATAGAACAAAACAAGAAGAACCCCAATCCCAACTATAAATAAGAGATAAGAAAAGGGGGCTAGACTCTGCAACACCATTCCCATATATAATCAGCATACATTCCCAGCTGAAACCCCCTAACAGACACTTATGCCAAGGCTCCCTTGTAAGAATACAATGACATCCGGTTCTTACCATCCTGATATGACTCCTAAAACAACTTGCACCTCTTATAAATTTTTCTTTTACTGAATTTTTTTTTCTTTTTTCTTTCTTTTTTTTTTCTTTTTCTTTTTCTTTTTTTTTCTTTTTCTAATATTTTTTTTTCCGAACGATCCCAAAGAAGTACAAATCCATGAAGCACGAATTGTCAAACACAGCGCCTGATCTTTCCATTTGCAAGGCCTGAAGACAAATCAAAGAGAAACACTCGAAACCACAACTTACAAGCAAACCCCCACTCTCGCTCAGCCCAACCAGAGCATTACAACACCTAAGAATAGCCGATAACATATGCAGCATAGACAGCTCGGACAAACTAAAGGAGTAGTGGACTCGACACAGGTTGGCAACACAAAACAGCTCCAAATGGACTAAATAGTAGGAAGCCCCTTAACAGATAGCGGAGAGGTAAAAGGAAGGTAAAAAGAACAAAGAGATGATGCAGCAGCCCTTATTATTTTCAAATACGTTGACATGGAAGATGGTAGGCGGGACATGCATGATATAGCAAATTCCAGGATATCGAAATTGAAAACCACCCAATCATACTTTAAAGAGAGCATTATTAGGTTCAGATCGCACCAGGGAATATATCTGTTGGCTCAATCGGATGACTTTGTCTGTGAGCCGCACGTGGTCCGTTCAGCAACGCCCTGTTGGCAAGGTGGTGTCGGTATCTTCGTCATACTGTGGTCTAGCAGTGTCCCATCCAGTCACCAGCTTTGTTTGTTGAATCGTGTTGCTTTTTACCTGTTGACCAACTTTAGCCGAACCTCCTTCTATTTAGTTTGACCTCACAGTAGGGCCTTGTTCCTTCCTCTCCATGTAGATAACCTGTCCAAAAAAGAATCAAAGAAAGCCAAACAGATTAGCAGTGCCAAGGATCCACCCACGTTCCCCTCCGTGTAATTCCCTTTTCTTTCCAAACCACCTTCCAATCACATCTCCTACCACAGCCGACCTTGCCACTACCGTAACCATTCTCAAAACCACAGCTCCATCGGCTCTTCGCCTAAAGCTCCCCTTTTTGCCCAGAAGTCAGCCTCGTTATTCCGTTCCCTCATTATGTGTTGGGATATAACGACTCCTGCATGGTTGAACACGTCTAATATCGGACCCATCAAATCGGTAAACCGCCATGGCGTTGAATCAGGTTCTCGCACCCATTTTACTACATTCTTGGAATCGCATTCGAAACACAACCGGGTTAAAGGGAATCCTTGGTCCCTGATAAGAGCCTTGCATACCCGATTAATGGCTGTGATCTCGGCCTCTGAGGAATCCGCATTTCCAATGGAGTCTGATAAAATGATTATTATCTTGCCCGTTTCATCTCTAATTATTCCACCAATTCCGGCCGGACCGGGATTACCCAGCGAGGAACCATCCGTGTTTATCTTCCACCAACCCGAATCCGGACGTTCCCACACCAATCCTCGTCTGGCCCCTCTGATCCTCGCGTTACTTGTCTGTACCATACTGTCTGGGAAATTAAGCTCCACCCCTAACGAGTATGCTGCCCCTGTAAACCCAGACGCTTTCCACCACATCCCAACATGCCACTTTATCTCATCAATGGCTTCCTTAACTCCCTTTCTGTGCCCCTGGAAAATAAGTTCGTTTCGGAATTTCCATATCGTCCAACAAATAGCAGAACCTATGCAGAGCCACCATGTTCTTTTCTCATGTTTCAGTTTGACATTCATCCACCAAGCAATGAGACTGACAATACTACCCGAGTTCACTCCTACCACACCAAACCAAGCCATCCCTTTATACCATAACATACTGCCGAGTTCACATTGGCAGAATATATGATCAATTGTCTCTACCTCTTTCTCACAGAATGCACATAAAAGATTCGAACCTTGAATGCAGCCCCTTCGGCCAAGAACCTCCCAAACTAGTAGGGCTTTGTTGATTATCCTCCACAATAATAGTCTAACTTTCTGTGGGCACTTTATTTTCCATACTGTCTCCCAGATTGCAGACCATTCTACATCAGCCTCACTTGGCTCCTTTACCCAACAAGACCGGACAGAGAAACCTCCATTTGCCTCCCTAGGCCAGATAGCCCTGTCTGCCATGTACCTGTTAAGGCTCTTGCCATACAACACTCCCATCATATTGTTCCACAATTCTAACTCCCATCCGAAAAGTGTTCTTCTTAACTGAATATTCCATTCCCATTTAAACCCCGACCACTGACCAAATTCCGCTATTACCCCATCTTTGCACACTGCCAATGAGAAAAACCTTGGGAAAAGATTTTTCAATGGCCTACCTTCCCCAACCCATACATCATGCCAAAACCGGACCTTAAGCCCATTGCCCACTTGTATTCTGAACTCCTGCTGACCACCTGCCGAAACCTCCACCTGCCATGCACTGCTAATTCGAGACCAGACGGACCTGCCTAATACCGCCTTTGGTAAGACCGGATTAGTTCCTTTGTAATACTTTGCGTTGATCACCTCTTTCCAAAGTTGGTTATCCTCCCCAAACCGCCACCTCCATTTGAGTAGGAACGCTGCATTCAGTTTCTGAACATCCCAAATGCTGAGGCCACCCGACGATTTGTGGCGACAGATTCTCTCCCACCCTATGTAGTGCATCCGACGTACCCCATCCCATTCGTTCCAGAAAAACCTCCTCTTAATTAGCTCAATCCTATCCGCCACTGTTTTCGGAACTTTGAAAATTGAAAGGAAATAACTGGGCAAACTATTAACTACCGAGTTGATAAGGCATACTCTACCGGCTTGAGATAGCACTCTACCTTTCCATCCCGCCAATCGATTCTCAATTTTATCCAGGATGGGGTTCCATAATTCCGTACTGTTAAGCCTCCCTCCTATGGGAATCCCCAAATACTTCAGTGGCCAAGCGCCTACCCCACAGCCCAAGAGTAAAGCCGCCTCCTCTACCAACTCGTTAGAGCAATTAATCCCCGTTATGTTGCTCTTTCCAAAATTTATCCGAAGACCAGTTACCAAGGTCAAGCAAATCAGGATGCGTTTTACTGTGAGTACCTGTTGAAGCTCTCCTTCGCAAAAAATTATAGTGTCGTCCGCATACTGGAGATGTGTAATCACCGGTCCCTCCTTACATGATTTGAGGCCCGATAATAATCCCAAGTCTGTTGCCTTGCAAATTAGTTTATTCAGGATCTCTGCCACGAGGACGAATAGGAAAGGGGATAGCGGATCTCCCTGTCTGAGACCCTTCTGCAACTTAAAGAATTTTGTGGGAGACCCATTCACGAGCACTGCTGTAGTTGCATTAGTTATGCATTCTTTCATCCACTTAAGCCAATTATCACCGAATCCCATCGTCTTCATCACTCTAAACAAGTTCGCCCATGAGATGTTATCATATGCTTTGGCTAAATCTAGTTTAATAACAAACCCCGAGCGCCCCGAGCGAACTGTAGATTGGATGACTTCAGCTGCGATTAGAGCGCCATCCAAGATTTGCCGCCCTTTAATAAACGCCATTTGCGAGCTGCCAACCAACCCGTTCAGCACCACTTGAATCCGTCTAGCCAACACTTTTGCAATGATTTTGTAGATACTACCGACCAATGAGATGGGCCGGAATTCATGGAACCCTGTCGGATTTTTCACTTTAGGGATTAGTGCGATAAACGAGCCTCCTGCTTCTTTTGGGAGGCGACCACTGCGCTGGAATGTGTGGAAAACCTGTAGAACATCCTCTTTTATGGCTTCCCAATATTTTTTGAAAAAACCCAAGTTGAAACCATCCGGGCCCGGCGCCCTGTTCCCATCGCAACTCCATAGAGCTTCTTTTATTTCCTCAACCGAGAACCCCCTATCCAACCACTGTTGTTTATCCTTCTCAAGTCTGCATAGCCCTATATCATCAGCTTGAAATGCTACGTCCTGTTGTATGGTGAAGGCATCCCTGAAAAAGTCGAAAGCCAACTCTTTCAACTGCCTCGGGTCATCCACGACCACCCCATTCCTCCTCATTTCTCCAATGTGGCTTTTCTTCCTCTTCATCTTTGTGACAATGTGGAAAAACTTGGAGTTCTGATCCCCCTCTCTTATCCACTTGATTCTTGATTTTTGGAGCCACCGTCTTTCTTCTGCCAAATATAGTTTTGTCAAAGCATTCTTCTTCTCAAACCACAGATTTCTGTTATCTTCATCTGATATATTCCCTTGAAGACCATCCTCTAGCTCTTTAATCTCGGTAGATAGAGTAGATATCTTATTTTCCAGTGCCCCAGCACCATACCCTTCCCAAGAACGCAGCTTGTACTTCAGCTGTCTGAGTTTAGACCATAATTTTTATGTGTACATTAAGAATTAAAGAAATGCAAATGACTTTGTGTAGAAAAGTAAAAGTACATTGTCATGGGTGCAGATAGTAAAAGTAGGCACTTTTAATGGGGTTTTGTAACACCCGAGAAAAACAAATTCAAATTGTTTTGAACTACGTAATGACTTGATCCCTTCACGAGGTACGTAGGCAACTTAGAAATTTTAATTCTAAGCACAGTCATATAAAATCATTCCAAACCATAATAATAATAATGGATCATAATAATTTAAGCTTTAACATGCAAGAAGCTAACACCCAACTTCGAGGACGAAGTTGATTCTTAAGGGGGGTAGACTGTAATACCCGGGAAATTCGATTAAATTCGAGAACGAAAGAATTTAAATTCCGAGAACTCGTGGAGTTTATTGCACGGGAGTGTTACGAACATTAATCCGAGTTCATAACAAATTTAAGGTAGGAATTTTGATCCAGAAATGACCCGAAAAGTCGAACCGAAAACGTCGAGGATAGAAACCCGATAGAGAAAAGAGGAAAAGACCCGACGGACCACACGAACCGCTCGAACCGGCCAAACCGGACGTCGCGCGCTCTTCGCGCAGTCACGCACGGCCACCGCGCAAGAGGGGGTTGACGCGACCAAGGTTGAGCTCGCACGCGCGTCGCGCGGCCAAAGCAATACGAGCGCGTCATCACCACGCCAGAGGAGCAGGAGGTGTAAACTTTCCGTCCATGGAGATTTTCTTGCCAAAATTTCGATTCCTATCAATGGCAAGCCAATCACAGCCTTAGGGAAAGGCTTAATAACGGGATAGGGACGTCCCCTTACCCACTTTTACAGAAAACACCAATGCTCCCTTCTCTCATTCTTCCTCTCCAAGCCAAAACCTTTCAAGTTCACTTTCCGGCAAGGATTCTGGCAAAGACGAGATGATCGGGACGAAGCCTCTGCCTTCTAGGACCTTGGTAAGTTGTAGTGTAGTTTTTAATTCGTCTATAGATCCCAAAAACTCGAAATCTAACACTCTAATCCTTGTTACAATTTCACGTCGGGGGCGATAAAGAAGAGATCGGAGAAGTTGGTTGTTCGTTGAGACCCTAGGACGTTCGAAAAGCCCCTATAATGATCATATTCTCTAAATAAGTAAGTCAAGGCCTTACACTACAATTTTCGTGGTTTCTTGTTGTTTAAAATACAAGATCTAAACTCGAAACTAAAATCGGATTTCAAAAACCCTCTTTTCGACACATTTCTGTAATCCGACTAAAACCTTATTTTCGAGAATTCAAAACAAAAACTTTTCAACATAGATTTTATTCATAAGACCGTTATCTACCTTATGTCAAAATTTCAGCCATTTCCATAAAGATTTGATACCCCAAATTGCGACGTAAAGTTTCTGTGTGAAAATCGGACATTCGAAACCTTGACAGTTTCAATGGTCTAACTTGATGCATGTCTTTCACCCATTTCTGGACCGAACAAAACTTAAATTTGTAAACAAAAGTTGTAGATATTTATGTTTAGATTATGCATACAAATTTTCATAAAATTTGAAGTTGATTTGATATGTTAAAACGTAAAGATTTTAAAACTGTGTCGAACCGATTTTTGAAACCATGCTTTGACAGTGTGTTGAGGGCGATTTTTGAACACTTGACTCTCATTATTTCCAAAAACTTAAAATACAAAAGTTGTTCATTAAGGTGTCTTCTTTAACCTGTAAAAAATTAAGAACATTTGGACTTGAAATGAATTTTTTATCGGCATTGGAATAAACTGTGTCGAAATTGAACTTTCTAGTAGAAAACGCTTCTTGTAATAAACTCGAATTTCGACCAACTTCGAAACCTTATTTTGAGAAACTCGAAATATGAAAGTTGTTCGTAAAGGTATTTTTAAGCTATTGGGTCAATTTCAGAATTTTTGACCGTAAGATGAATTTTTAAATTAAAAAGGCGTAACATGTGACGAATTGGATTTTTTTTCAGACTTGAGAAAACTCAAACTATGAAATGCGACATCGAATCTTTTTACACGACAAAACATAAACTTTCAAAAATCCCGTTCACTAGGCTGAGCCGATCTTCATACAACTATCCTTGAGACTGTCTCGTTAGTGGTCTTCCTACTATCTGAGATTGCCTTATTAGTGATCTCGCGTGCTGTGTTTTATTTGGATTGCCTCATTAGTGGTCCTACGATTATTGAGAGTGCCTCGTTAGTGGTCTCTCTTTTATTTGGACTGCCTCGTTAGTGGTCCTACGATTTGAGATTGCCTCGTTAGTGATCTCCCTTGTGTGGTGTCCTCTTCTTAGTTGTCGGGATAATATTAAAAGACTTGTGGACGTATTTAATTAAGTTGTATTTACTTATCACGCTTTTAAATTACGCTTTTTAATTATGCCCTTAAATTATGTATTCTAGTCTCGTTTAATTAATTATGCCTTTCCGCTGCAAGTTAAATTATGAATTTTAAATATTTTCATTGAAGCGTGAAATATCTATTTTTAATTAAACACATGTAACCCCTTAATTGTTTTGTTAGGAATTGACTTACTCGGTATATTTTTATACTGATAATCCCGTTGTTCTTTTCCTTTTACAGAGTATGTCGAGTGATGCATGCTCATGCATTGGGGGAAATATTTCATGAACACTTTCATTTCCTGCATTTTTTAATACTGTCTATTCGGGCCTGTTAAACCCGAGGTTTGGCCATGTTGGCCGCGATTACTTTCCGCTGCATTACTTACTCTATTGCGTGCGTGAATGATTACTATCTCGTATTTTAAATTTAAGTATTATTATTCCGGACTCTTTATTTAAAATGTTTAAATTCTTTCAAGTACCCATAGCCTTGCATCTCTTTAGCAAGCTCGAATTGACGTGTCTTGCTAGGAAGATGTAGCGGTGGCATCTCGGCCTGGGTTACCAAATCCGGGATGTTACAAGTTGGTATCAGAGCCCGGAATATTTTTAAAGCTACTATTATTATTTTTAAACCATTATTCTTTAACTAGTATTGTTTTTAAACCATTACTTTTTAAATCCATTATTATTTTAAAACTATTATATTAAGCCCAAAATTTGTCTAAGTCCAATATTTAATTATTATGTTAAATCCAATTATTTTGGCCCAATATACTGGTCCAAACCTTTTTCCTTAATTTTTGAATTATCCATGAGGATAAATTTATTTTTAAAAACCCATGGATAAATAGAAACATGCATGAATTAAATTTTTATTGGGGGGATTGCATATGCATATGCATGTAGATTTAAACTCACGCACATCCTAATCTTGCTTGAATTGTGTTCTAACTCTAACCTACCTTGCTGACATTAGATGGCCGAACCAAACGTGAACATGATCAACCTCATGATGAAACTAATAAACGCCTACCTTGAATCACAACAACATATCAATTACTTCAAGGCTCGGGTAGGACAGTTAGAAGGTAACATGACCCATCTGGGTCATCTTAGGGAGGCAGACCATCACAACATAACCCGGCTGCAAAATCAAGTCACGCAGCTCCAAGCCCAAGTAGCTGAACTCCAAGACAAAAGTGATGACTTGGAGGAACAAGTAGGAGACCTGGGTTGGGAGATGACTAACCTAGCCAACCAAGCCGATTGAGCGGTCCTTCAGAACCCGGGACTTGCACCCAATGTTGCTGGACCCATTGACGTTTCAAGCGACGAGGACGATCCCATCGAGGATGCACCTACCTATTCCCTCTAGAATTAGGGATATATATTGATGCACTACTATTTGTATCTCCCTTTTAAACTATTGTCAGCACTACTATTTTTTTTTCTATTGCTTGTAACCAAATAAAATTTTCTATCGAGCAATAAAAATTACAAGCATGTATTTTCTAAATATATTTAAATTATCATCTACAATTTATTACACTATTTTTCCAAATACCTTATTGGACACAACCAAACAAAGGTACGAGTAATAAATAAACAATATATATATATAATAAATAGATAACGATCAAACAAGGGTACCTTCAACCCTAAACCCTAAAAACCCTAGGGTCTCAAATAAAAAAAAAACCTGAACAGGTTACTGTTCACGAAAAAAAAAAAAGAAAAAAAAACTCCCAACGACAACAAGTAGTAAACTGTAACACCCCGGATTTGATAACCCAGGCCGAGGTGTCACAAAGTGGTATCAGAGACCGGAATATTTTAAAGTTACTATTATTATTTTTAAACCATTATTTTAAACCTAGTATTATTTTTAAATTTATTATTATTTTTAAATTATTAGTATTATTTTGAGCCCAAAAATTGTATTTACTTAGTGTAATATTTTAAACCCAAAGATTAATTATTTTGGCCTAATACCCTTGTTTTTACTTAAGCCCAAATAATTTATTTTTTTTTTGGCCCAAACCTTTTTACCTTATTCTTTAAAAATCTATCCATGGAATAAACTTATTTTTAAAACCCATGGGTAGAAAAAAAAAATGCATGCATAAATTAAATTTTATTGAGGGGATTGCATATGCATACACACATAATTGCACTAACTCTTCTTTATGTGAATCAGCTACTCTAAGAAGACACTCTTAAATTAGTATTCGACATGACTTTGACTTAGGAGCGCTTGCTAATGACTAACTTTGCCTTAGTCCTAGATCTTGATCACTTAGAAACTCATCTTCGCGTGCTTCTATAACAGAAAATGGCACCTAGAAGAAAACTGAGGAAGGTAAGCCCAAACGGCACTGACACTTACCTTCCAAACGCACCTAACAACAATGAGATTCCTCCGAACGTAGGAGATCGAGCGCCTCCTATTCCCAACAACATGGATGAACGATTAAGGACGGTAGAAGAAGTACTCGTAGCATTAGGAAATGCCGAGGTGCATAGGGCACAAGCGGCAATACCTCCGCCAGTAGCTCGAGTCAACTAGTTGGCATTGGTAAACCCCTACAACCCACCCCATTATGACGGGCAAGAGGATCCGGCCAAGTTGGAGGGTTGGATCCGTACCTTTGACAAACTCTTGGACGCTATCAAATGCCCCGACAAGGAGAAGATACGTGTAGCGACCTACTACTTAGGAGGCAAAGCCGATGAGTGGTGGCAAAACCTTCAAACGAATTCAGAGGAAGATGAAGAATCCTACACCTGGGAAGGACTTAAGGAAGCATTGAGAGAAAGATTCTACCCACTGAGCACCAAGACCGCAAAGTACGAGGAATTCATCAACCTCAGACAAGGAGAGCAAACAGTACAAGAGTACTACACCAAATTCAAGGAATTGGTGCGATTTGCTACAAGGATAGTACCAACTGACTCTGACAAGGCTCAGAAATTCGAGATGGGTCTGAACCTTAGTATCCGGGAGATACTTGCAGTAGGACAATTCACAAACCTGCAGACGGTTTACGATCGAGCTGTAGCAATTGATCGAGTCCAGCAACTGAAGCATAAAGAAACCGGTGAGTCGAGCAAGGACTCGCAAGAGTTTGAGAAAAAGAATCGAAACATTAGCAATGGCAATTTTAAGGAGAATAAGAATAAAGGTTTCAATTATGGGAGAAACGGCATACGTCATACAGTCATACCACGTTGCCCGCAGTGCCACCAAGCCCATCTGGTGCGCGAATGCCCAAGGCGCGAGACTTGTTATAGATGTGGTGGGGACGACCACATGATTAGAGAATGCAATGTTCGTGAGGAGAGGATTGAGAAGAGGCTAGATTTGGTAAACCCTCAACCAGAAGAGCCATAGGACTACTGAACGACATCGATCAAGCTGACTTGCCAGCCCAATGAGGAAGGATCATAGGCAACGATACCCGAACATGTTTGCGAATAATACATAGGCAGTTATGGGGACATAACTGTAATCTTAAGGGGGGGAGGATGTAACGACCCGAATATTCTAGTCCGAATATTTTGTATTTCAAATAAACAAATTCAAACTGTTTTGAACTACGTAATGACTTGATCCCTTTATAGGGTACGTAGGCAACTTGGAAATTTCAATTCTGAGTTCAGTCGAACGATATAATAAAATAATAGAAACAACATCAAGAACAACAACACATAATGATACAATCACGCATTCAAACAATAGCACAAAATGGAAAGGACCTTAGTTCCAAGCTCACGAGAAGCTAACACGCAACTTCGGGGACGAAGTTGATTCTTAAGGGGGGTAGACTGTAATACCCGGGATTTTTATCGGCGTCCAAAGGAATAAATTTATTTCTTAATCAAATCGAGGTTGAAATATCTCCGAGAAGAAGAAAATAATTTATCACAATAAATTATTGCTCGGAAATGAAACGCCGATAGATTCAAAAAAAAATTCAAAATGGAATAAAGGAGGGAAAGGAAGCCCGAAGACATTCCATGAAATCGAGTCAAAAGAATTGAAACTAAATTCAAGAAAGAAAAGAATTTTAATTCCAGGAACCCGTGAAGTTGGAAATAAATTAATTAGATAAAGTGTTGCACGGGAGTCAAAAGACGACGAATTAGAAGCCGACGAATCCAAATGCAACGGACTCAAGATTTCAAGTACGGGATTAACTCGAGACGAGATTAATTTAAGATAAGAATTTATAATCCGAGAATGACCCGAAAAATCGAGCCCGAAAACGTAGGAGCACAGAAGTCCGAAAGAGAGGAGAAAAGGCCCGATCGGATCGCACGGACCCGCCCGGACCGAGGTCCAGGCGGAGGCCGCGCGCTGGCCGCGCGGTCTTTGGCCTAGGTGCGCGCCAAGGGTGCGTGACACCCCCAGAATTCGGCAACAACGCGTCCCGACGATTTTCTTGCCATATTTTCGACCCCCGACGATGGAAACTCAATCCCGGGCTATGGAAGGATATAGGGGACGACCATAGACTGCTCCCTAACCCTAATTTTCGAATTTTTACAGCCTCCAAACCACCTCTAAACTCTCAAACTTCTCTCAAACCGAAAACCCCATATTCTCTTGTGTTCTTGCCTTCCGATCACTTTCCGACGAACAAACCGGAGAAAGGAGGACGTGGATAGGAAGTATTCAGACCCTAGATAGTGGTAAGATGAAGTCTTGAACTTCATTTCATAGTTTTCGTCGGATTTAGATTCTAACTTATGGTTTTTATTCTCAAAAACACAAATCGGAGCCAAAGGAAGAAGAATCGACTTGAGGAGATTCGTTCGTGACATCCCGTGGATTCCGGACGACCCCGTGACCTCCTAGATATCATCCCCACTGTAAGTTAATGCTTACTTGGTTTTGGGTGACTTAAAATGCAACAAAACATAGAGATTTAGAAACTCAAAAATCTGTCAACGCGAAAAACCCCCGGCACAGTGTATTGGTGCGAATTTTTCGAACACCTAAAACTGCTCAAACAGAAAAACTCAAAACATGAAAAACGTCCCTAAGACATAGCTCTAGATTGTGTAAAAGTTTCATAATTTTTCATTGTGTTTTGATATCTGAAAATGGCCTCCAATGAACCTGCCCTAAAAGTCGAACTTGAAACTGTGACAGATTTGAAATTGGACCAAAACCCCTACTTTAAGAATTCAAACCGAAAAACTCAAAACTAGACTTTTGATCCTAACACATTAATCTAAGTTGTGTAAAAAGTTCAGCCATTTTCATCAACGTTTACTATCCCAAAACGATCCGAATACAAACTGCCTTGAAAAACCCTTTTGGAAATCTGAAGGTGTTGATGACCGAACTTGATGAGCCTGTTTCTATATTTTCGAGTCCGAATTGATCCTTGCAATCTAAATGAAAGTTGTAGATAATTATGTCTAGTATGTGCATATAAAATTTCAGAATTTTTGGAGTCCATTTGATATGTTAAAAAGTCGAATCTTTGAACGGTGTTGAATCTGAAACCTGACAGCACACTACTTATGTGAAAGACTTGATTTTTGACTCGTCGCCTTAACCCGGATCGAGAAACTTAAAATACAAAACTTGTTCATCTCTGTGTTTTCGAGTTACCTGTGAAATTTCAGAATTTTCGGACTTAAAATGAATTTTTAAATAATTATGGAGTAAGACAGCGACTTGTGTAAGTTATATTTTGAGAACTTGTGAAACTTGCGAAATGTGTTCTTACCTTGCGGGTTTGATTCCCCAAGGGCGATCGTTTGTTTTCCTGCGGGTTCGATTCCCCAGGATGTGTGTTGATTCCTATGGGTTCAATTCCCTAGGATGTATTTGAGTTCTTGCGGGTTCGATTCCCCAAGGGCGATCGTTTGTTTTCCTGCGGGTTCGATTCCCCAGGATGTGTGTTGATTCCTATGGGTTCAATTCCCTAGGATGTATTTGAGTTCTTGCGGGTTCGATTCCCCAAGGGCGATCGTTTGTTTTCCTGCGGGTTCGATTCCCCAGGATGTGTGTTGATTCCTATGGGTTCAATTCCCTAGGATGTATTTGAGTTCTTGCGGGTTCGATTCCCCAAGGGCGATCGTTTGTTTTCCTGCGGGTTCGATTCCCCAGGATGTGTGTTGATTCCTATGGGTTCAATTCCCTAGGATGTATTTGAGTTCTTGCGGGTTCGATTCCCCAAGGGCGATCGTTTGTTTTCCTGCGGGTTCGATTCCCCAGGATGTGTGTTGATTCCTATGAGTTCAATTCCCTAGGATGTATTTGAGTTCTTGCGGGTTCGATTCCCCA
>JAOANR010000004.1:16740525-16966929 GCA_030278955.1 Hygrophila difformis
CTAGGTAGCGACCCCGAACCCAGACTCGAGATAAGTCGATGTTCTCCCCAAGACCGCCAATGTTGGCAAATACCTCCATAGCTAAATAACCGGAAGCAATGCCCTCGGGATGGCGCGCGAGTCCAGTCCACTGAAGATGGTCCAAAACCGCACTAACCCTGTCATCGTCCACATGACGAGGATACATGCCTCTCTCCGGAACATAAGCCCTGTTCCGACGAAGCTCGTCGAAATAGAACTCCTGAGAGGTCATCGTCGCAAACCGATGCCTATCGTGTCGACGGGGACGTACCTCATCGGGAAGACGCCTGAGTCTCAGGCCCCGCTGCTCCTCGTCCTCCTCAGACTCACTGTCATCAGTATCCGGCATCACCGGAGCAGCAGTACTAGGGCCAGTTGCGTCACGCCGAGAGGCTCGTCTCTTGGCCCCCGGGAGAACCATAAGAGACGCCCAGACAACCCACAAGAAAAGCAACATCCTGCAAATACCCAACCAATACCAATTATAAGGTTAAATTTTACATAACAATTATAGAGCGGAAATACGCAAGAACATTAAGTATAAGCTCCAATGCGAGCAATCCAAGAGGATAACCAAACAAAGAATATGTCCAAACAAATCCCAAAACTCTTTGGGACTTTTAGTTGAACAAGTTATGTGCGCAATAAACCAAACTCAAAGTTTACTTACAAACACATGGGAATCATCCCCAAATTGAAAAGATTGCTTAAGCAACAACTCATCATCATAATGTGGCACAAAACAACACAATGAACTCATCCTCATGCCCGCAATACCACTACAAATCGGGAATTTCATATTCTTCCTAAAACCAAGAATCTAGTAAAAACTTCCCAAAACTATGTATACATTGTTGCACAAATACTTACTAAACAACAAAAATAGCGTCAAGTATCACATAAAGTCGCTAATTCGCACGAATCAAGTCTAGAAATTATAAACCCCCAATTCTAACACATAAACCCTAATCTCAAAATCCGTCCAAAAATCAAGTTATTCAAGGCATAAAAACTGAAATTGACAAGTAGAAGTAGTAGATACATACCTTGCAAAGCAAAATCGAAGCCGGAAATGGGAGAATTCGAGAATGGAAAAGCGAATTTGAGAGCAAATTGGAAGTGGTCTCGGATGTGGGAAGGGGTGAAATGGCTCGCGCGGGGCGCGAGCCCTTTTTTCCCGAACTGCAGTGGCCGCGCGGTCCCCGCACGCCGCCGCGCGGACACCGCGTGGGCCACGAAAAAAAAAGAGAGAAAAACAAGTTTTTTTTATTATTTATTTTAGTTATTATTACCTCCCAATATTCTACACAATCAACGGCATGACAAACTGTCCAAATGCGATTTCTGGTTAAAGGAAGTAGCATTTTGGACACATAGTATCCGTCGATGGAATCTGTAATACCCGTAAATTTTAGAATATAAAAATAGGAATTAATCCAATAGGAGAGAAGGTTTTGTTTCCTCGAACCCGTAGACGCGGAAATGCACGGAAGTCAAAGGACGACGAATTAGAACCCGACGGACCAAAACCGACGGTCTTAAGATTTCAAGCATGAAATCGAATTGAGACGGAATAAATTTATGATGAGAAGCATAATCTGAAAATGACCCGGAAAATCGAGCGCGGAAACGTGGAAGGATAGAAGTCCGAAAGAGAGGAGAAAAAGACCCGACGGATCGGATCGCACGGACCCGCCCGGACCGCAGTCCAGGCGGGGACCGCGCGCTAGCCGGGCCGGGTTTGGCCAAAAGGCGCGCCAACCCCGCGTGGCTCCACAGGATTTGGCAAGTTGCGCGTTTTCGGCGATTTCTTACCATAATTCGACCCCCCGACTTTGGAAAGCGGATTTTGGACGGGGGAAGGTGAATTAGGTCGAAGGAGGGGTGATTCCCACTCCATTTGTCAGCCTCCATTCACCCTAGAGCTCTCCCAAACTCTCTCCAAAGCCAAAACACCTTCCGGCGACTTCCCGACGACTTTCCGATCACTTCCCGGCGACGAAAACCGACGGAGGAGGCGTGGAATACAAGATCCTCAGTGTTCTAAACTATGGTAAGTCGTCCATAGGTTTCCATTTAAGTTTTTGAACCCGAAACCTCGATCTAACATTGGATTTCTTCTTCCGATTTGAAATCGTGGCCAAAGTCGGAAGCTTGACGTTGAGGAGATCCGTTCGTAGCAAATTTGGACGAGCCCGACGACCCTAGGACGACCAAAACACCCTATCACAGTAAGTTGAGCCTTCCATATCAATACGGGTGGTTTAGGGGCATCTGGTATAGTCGTAATGCAACGAAACGTAAAAACCAAAATTAAAAACCCCAATACGCGCAGTTTTTGAAATCTGTCTAAAACTCATATCTCGAGGATTCAATCCGGGAAACTCAAAACTAGACTTTTAATCCTAACACATAAATCTAGGTTGTGTAAAAATTTCAGACATTTTCGTTAATATTTGCTATTTTAAATCGCATCGAAAAGAAACTGTTTTGACAAAACGTGTTTGAAATCTGCCTATGAACATGTCCGAACTTAGTGAGTCTGTTTCTATAATTTGTAGTCCAATTTGATCTTTACAATCTAAATGAAAGTTGTAGATAATCATGTCTAGTATATGTGGTTAAAATTTCAGAATTTTTGGAGTCCGTTTGATGTGTCAAAAAGCCAATTTTACGAACTGTGACAAATCTGCTTCGGGACAGTAAACTGTTTCCGCATTGAACTCGATTTTTGACATGTTTCCTCAACTTATTTCGAGAAAGTTAAAACACGAAAGTTGTTCGTTAGGGTGTTTTGCATAGACTGTGAAATTTCAAGATTTTTCGGACTTAAACCGAATTTTTAAATTGAAAAGGCGTAAACTGTGACGCCAAGTTACTTTTAAATCGAAGGATTTTGAAATTTCGAAACGAACGATCAAATATTTGAAATACGATACATCTATACTTTTGAAAAACCCCGATACATTAAATCTAAACGATACATGAGATACTTAGGTGGAGGGTGAGTGCTCTGCAGGGTGCCCCTCTAGCCTTTCTCTTTGGGCCTATAATGGACGAGAGAATTTGATGAGATATTACGCCAATCGGCGGGAGATACATGGCCTACTCTCTCGGGTTGTCCGTATGGATTTCCCGAGGCTCCGGAGTGGTACTGGGTGTGGTAGATACGGCTGCGGCCGCCGGATCACCGGCTAAACGAGATACTTACGAAACGGCTGCGGCCGCCGGATCACCGGCTATACAAAACACTGAGAAATAGTTACGTAACGGGGAAATAAAGATTTAATATTTTTAAGTATTTATTTATTTTTGCATGTCTTTAAATTATGCATTTAAATTATGTCTTTAAATTTCATATCATGACTAAATTGTTATTGTGGATTAAATGCATGTTCAAGTACATAATTAAAATATTATTTCCTTTAAATTTTGTGAATGCATGTTAGGAGTGAAATTTTAAATTATCTAATTAAATCTCTTTATTGCTATGTTAGGATCGACTTACTCAGTATTTTATATACTGATAAAATTGTTGTTTTCTCTTTTCTTTTCAGAGTATGAAGATAATGCATGAGCATATGCATTGGGGGATGGAAAAACTTTAACATTGTTTTTATTGCTTTTATGATACTTGCATAACGGGCATGTAAATCCCGAGTTTTGGCCATGTCGGCCCACTTTACATTTTTCCGCTGCGATATATTATTACTACTACTATATGTGTGGATGATACTTAATATTATTTTTAAATAGATTCCGGACTTGTTTTTAAACCTTTTTGCAATACCTATAGCCTTGCATCTCTTTGGCAAGCTCGGAGAATCCGTGTCTTGCTAGAGAGATGTGGCGGTGACATCCCGGCCTGGGTTATCAAATCCGGGGTGTTACAGAATTTCAGTGGATCCGGCAAAAGTTTCTGCCGTGACAGAATGGGCAGCGCCAAAGAGCCCAACTGAGATAAGGAGTTTCCTTGGATTAGCCGGGTACTATAGACGGTTCGTGAAGGATTTTTCAAAAATCGCACGACCTTTAACCCAGCTACTGAAGAAAGGAGCGAAATACGAGTGGACGAGTGCGTGTGAGACTGCGTTTCAAGAGCTGAAGAAACGACTCACAACCACACCCGTATTGACACTACCATCAGAGAATGGTGACTTCGAAGTTTACAGCGATGCTTCGAAGGAATGTTTAGGTTGTGTCTTGATGCAAGACTCGAGAATCGTTGCATATGCATCACGCCAACTAAAACCTCACGAGGAAAATTATCCGACACATGACCTGGAGTTGGCAGCGGTCGTTTTCGCTTTAAAGATATGGAGACATTATCTTTATGGGCGAAAGTGTCGAATATTCACCGACCACAAGCGCTTCAAATATATATTCACTCAGAAGGAGTTGAATTTGAGACAGCGAAGGTGGTTGGAACTTATTAAAGATTATGATTTGGAGATATCCTACCATGAAGGGAAGGCGAATGTGGTAGCCGATGCCCTAAGCCGGAAAACCCAACACGTGACGAACTCGTTGGTAATTCCGCCGACATTGTACATGGATTTGGCAAGATTGGATTTGGAACTTGTGCATCCGGGCACAGTTAGTGACACGATCAATGCCATGATCGTAGAAACTCCAATATTTGATGAAATTCAACTCGCTCAACCGGGCGACGCGAAGTTGGAGAGAATAAAGAAGTATATTGCCGAGGGTAAGGCAATAGGGTTTGCTATCCATGAGGATGGAAGCAGTCGCTTCAAAGGGAGATGGTGTGTGCCTCAAAAGTGTGTCGAGTTGAAGCAAAGGTTGATGAATGAAGGTCACAACACACCATATTCAGTGCATCCCGGAGGTGACAAGCTTTACAAGGACCTGAAGAAGATCTGTTGATTGGCCGGGAATGAAAAAGGAAGTGGCAGACTTCGTGGCGAAATGCCTCACCTGCCAAAGGGTTAAGGCAGTGAGACATAAACCCTTAGGACTGATGCAACCACTAGAGATTCCAAGTTGGAAGTGGGATAGCATCTCGATGGACTTTGTCTCGGGATTATCCCGATCACCTAAAGGCATGAACAAGATTTGGGTGATTGTGGATAGGCTAACGAAGACGCCCATATTTATCCCGATGAAGGACACGTGGACTATGGACCAATTGGCCCGAGCCTACATTGATAATGTGGTACGACGACATGGAGTACCACATGACATCATGTTTGACAGAGACAGTAGATTTGTCTCTCATTTTTGGACGGAGTTACAAAAAGCTCTCGGTACTCAAATCAAAATGAGCACCGCATTCCACCCGATGACGGATGGACAAACCGAGAGGACGATCCAAACACTAGAAGACATGCTGAGAGCATGTGTGTGGGAGTTTAAGGGAAATTGGGAAGCTTATTTACCCTTAATTGAGTTCTCCTATAACAATAGCTACCATGCTAGCATTGGCATGGCACCTTTCGAGGCGTTGTATGGACGAAAGTGCCGAAGCCCGTTGAGCTGGGAAGAAAGCGATAAGTCAATGGTAGTGGGACCACAACTTGTCGAAGATATGGCTCAACAGATAAAGGTGATTCAAGGGAAAATGAAAGCCGCTCAAGACCGTCAGAAGAGTTATGCTGACGTGAGACGACGAGACCTAGAATTTCAAGTGGGAGATAGAGTCATGCTAAAGATATCACCCATGAAGGGGGTGATGCGCTTTGGCAAACGAGGAAAGTTGAGTCCTCGATACATAGGACCTTACGAGATTCTAGAACGAGTCGGAAATTTGGCCTACCAACTGGCTTTACTGCCACAATTAGATCGAGTTCATAATGTCTTCCATGTCTCACAACTAAAGAAGTATGTGCCAGACCCGACACATGTACTTCAACAGGAAGTAATCGAACTCGATGAGGATCTGACTTATGAAGAAGTCCCAGTGCGAATTCTAGACGCTAAGGAGCGAGTAACGAGGAATAAAACTGTCAAGATGGTCAAGGTTCTTTGGTCGAACCATGAAAGCGAGACAACAACATGGGAGTTAGAGTCGGACATGAGGGAACGCTATCCGACACTGTTCCAAACTGACACCGACACAGTTATGGGGACATAACTGCAATCTTAAGTGGGAGAGGATGTCACAACGTGCATTTTCCGTACATTTTTGTAACCAAACAAATTCAAATTGTTTTGAACTACGTTATGGCTTGATCCCTTCACAGGGTACGTAGGCAGCTTAGAAGTTTTAATTCTAAGTTCAGTCACAAAATAATAAAACAAACAAAAGGATTCATTCTTAACACGAGAAAAGCCGAAACACAACTTCGAGAACGAAGTTGATTCTTAAGGAGGGTAGACTGTAATACCCGAGAATTTTGCAACATAAAATAAATAAATAAATAAATAAAATAAATAAACAAACAATAATAAAATAAATAAATAAATAAAATAAATAAATAAACAATAAATAAAATAATAATAATAATAAATAAATATAATAAGTGAATAAACATAATACATAGACAAGGAAATGAGAAATGGAATTTAATTTCCGATACCCGTAAAGCCAAAGATAAATTAATCAAATAAATTGTACAAGTGTACCCGACACCGATGGACTCGAGAATTCGAGACCAATATTAAATCTAGACCCGAGTAAGAAATTTAGATTGGGAATAGGAGCCCGAAAATATCCCGAAAATCCGAATCCGAGAACATAGAGGGATAGAAGTCCGAAAGAGATGAGGAAATGCCCCACGGATCGCACGACCTGCCCGGACCGAAGTCCAGGTGTGGGCCGCGCGGTGGCCGCGCGGTGTTTGGCTAAACGGCGCGCCAACCCCGCGCCACTCGACAGATTCACCGGTTGCGAGATTTACTCGCCCGAATCCGGATTTTCCGACTTCGGTTGTATTCCTTTCGGCTCAAGACTCACCAAGGCCGACCTTGGATGTCCCTAGGTCGTGTCTATCTATAAATAACACCTCTTGGCAGCCCCGAACACTTTTTAAAACCCTACAACTCTCCATACGTTCGAAAACCCTAATCCCGGAGTCGTCGGAGGCACGAAACCAAGGCGAGGACTGTTTTGGATGAATCCGGAAGTCTTCTATCGTCGTGGTAAGTCTGATCCATTCGTCTCTTACTTTTTGATTCGAAAACGAATCCTAACTTAATCTTTTTCCTTTCGACACCACGAATCGGATCTAGAACGAAGAACCCGATGAACGGAGAAGATAAACGGTGGACTGGAAGCCACGCCTCCGAATCGACGATCCCGGACGCCCAAAGATCTGTAAGTTAATCTTACTATGGTTTGGGAGGATTTAAAATACACTTAACCTAAAGATTTAAACCAAGAACGTAAAATCTGTCAAAACGAAATCTTTAACGGCGCAACATTTTGCATGATTTTTCTGAACCCTTAAACCTGTTCAAACGAGAAAACTTAAAACACAAAAAACGTTTTTAAGACATAGATCTAGATACTGTAAAAATTTCATAATTTTTCGTTATGATTTGATATCTGAAATTGATCTCAAACCGAACTGCTTTGAATTTGAATCTTGAAATCTGGACAGAACTTAGGTTTGAACTTGTAGACGTTTTTGACATTAGATCTATACCAATTCAGAACTTTAGCCGAACATGAAAGTTGTAGATATGTATCTTAGGTATCTCTCTGTAAAATTTCATCAAATTTGGAGTTAGTTTTCTATGGTAGATCTTGAAATCTTGAAACTGGTGTTGAACTTTTTGGACAGAATATCATCCTGATAGAAATTGACGTTTTTCACTTACTTCCGTATCTCGGATCCAAAAACTTAAAACATGAAACTTGTTCATCTCTGTGTTTTCGAGTCACTGGTCAAATTTCAAAATTTTTGGACTTAAAACCGAGTTTTAGTAAATTTTGAAGTAAAATGTGGTTGACCGAGTCAAATCTTGAAGTCTTGTTGAAACAGTAAAACTAGCCTTTAAGGTTTAAACGAGTAGAAAACTCTTTTGAAATAAATACATGAAATCTGAAATTTAGAAAATCCCCTTACAAACTTGATCATTTAAAATTAGGGGGTGAGTGCTCTGCAGGGTGCCCTCCTAACGATTCACTTCGTGCCTTTATGGACGATGGTGAATCGCGCGAAATTTTGAGATATGTTGCCAAAACGGCATGAGATATATGGCCTACACTCTCGTGAATATCCATATGGATTTCCCGAGGCTCCGGAGTGGTACTGGGTATGGCAGATACGGCTGCGGCCGCCGGGCTACCGGCTAAACTTGACGAGATTGCGATGCAATCGTGAAATGCTTGAAATACTAAATCCTGGGTGTAATGGGGATAGATAAAAATATTATTTATTTTCATTTAAATTATTAAATGCTTTGTTTAAATTATTTATGGCCTTTATTTAAATTATGCTAAATGTGTTGTTAATTAGAGCCATGAATTAATTATGCAAATTGGTTAGACAATTAAATTGAATTATCTATGATTTATTATTATCATGCTTTTATTTAAATATTGATTAATGGCTTTGAAACCCCACGATCATGTATGTATTAACTTTTTTTTAAGGAAAGATGGTTTTATTCCATAGAGTGATTAATATTGGAATACTATCAGGTTACAAACCAAACTGTGAAATAGACCCCTAAGGAGGCAGGTCCCTCAAAATCCTAACAGCCAAAGTAACGAAAGACCCAAAGCACAAGCTGCTAAACAAAGATTAACTAAAGTGAGCATCTACACCTTCCAATTCCAAGTTTGGGATAGGTTCCCTGAGCTCCACACAGTCAAGTCAAGTAATGCAAGCACCATCATCTCTCCTAGTTAACACAGCATCAAGAGTTTGCAGCAGCATCGAACTGGACAGTCACTCCACTCTATCTAGGATCTCTAGTGCCGATCTACTTTACCTTCGCAAGCTCATCAGTCTGCCTGGCCACTCACCCTGCCGCATACCGAACTGCTACTTCTTAAATCAATCAGGAAAAATTTGGCAAGGTCAGCATCAACTTCTCCCTTCAGTTAGTAGTAACATTTACCATCTCAACAGCCATTCCACCCTCCGCAGCATCTCATGGGCCTCCTCCGCATCGGAACGGTGGCTCAAAGGACAATCCCATTAATTTGTTACATAACCACATCTCACTTGCAAAGTACTCGAAACCAAGGCATCGGAACGCAAGGGACAGATATGGTTTAAGACAGTGGCCAAAGGTAAAGGATAGGAGGGGTGTGAAGGGGTGAGAAACAGTCAAAAAGAGAGGATAAGGAGCCGCCATGTGCAAATATATAACATATAGAGTTTCGAGAATTTGCCATCTCTCAATGTATATATTCAACCAACAAGTAAAGACATCCAAACCATTTGCAATACTACTCCAAGTATCAAGAGACACAACTCTACTGACACCGCTAACTATATAAGAGCTATTTCCGATTAAATTCGAGAACGAAAGAATTTAAATTCCGAGAACTCGTGGAGTTTATTGCACGGGAGTGTTACGAACATTAATCCGAGTTCATAACAAATTTAAGATAGGAATTTCGATCCAGAAATGACCCGAAAAGTCGAACCGAAAACGTAGAGGATAGAAACCCGACAGAGAAAAAAGGAAAAGACCCGATGGACCACACGAACCGCTCGAACCGGCCAAACTGGACGTCGCGCGCTCTTCGCGCGGCCACCGCGCGAGAGGGGGTTGACGCGACCAAGGCTGAGCTCGCGCGGCCAAAGCAATACGATCGCGTCATCACCGCGCCAGAGGAGCAGGAGGTGTAAACTTTCCTTCCATGGCGATTTTCTTGCCAAATTTTCGATTCCTATTGATGGCAAGCCGATCACAGCCTTAGGAAAGGCTTAAGAACGGGATAGGGACATCCCCTTACCCATTTCTACAGAAAACACCAACCCTCCTTTCTCTCATTCTTCCTCTCCAAGCCAAAACCTTTCAAGTTCACTTTCCGGCAAGGATTCCGGCGAAGACGAGACGATCGGGACGAAACCTCTGCCTTCTAGGACCTTGGTAACTTATAGTGTAGTTTTTAATTCGTCCATAGATCCCAAAAACTCGAAATCTAACACTCTAATCATTGTTACAATTTCACGTCGGGGGCGAAAAAGAAGAGATCGTAGAAGTTGGTTGTTCATTGCGACCCTAGGACGTTCGAAAAGCCCCTATAACAATCCTATTCTCTAAACAAGTAAGTCAAGGCCTTACTATACATTTTTCGTGGTTTCTTGTTGTTTAAAATACAAGATCTAAACTCGAAACTAAAATCGGATTTCAAAAACCCTCTTTTCGACCCATTTCTGTAATCCGACTAAAACCTTATTTTCGGGAATTCAAAATAAAAACTTTTCAACATAGATTTTGTTCGTAAGACCGTAATCTACCTTGTGTCAAAATTTAGCCATTTCCATAAAGAGTTTATACCCCAAATTGCGATGTAAAGTTTCTGTGTGAAAATCGGACATTCGAAACCTTGACAGTTTCAATGGTCTAACTTGATGCATGTCTTTCACCCACTTCTAGACCGAACCAAACTTGAATTTGTAAACAAAAATTTGTATATATTTATGTTTAGATTATGCATACAAATTTTAATAAAATTTGAAGTTCATTTGATATGTTAAAACGTATAGATTTTAAAACTGTGTCGAACCGATTTTTGAAATCATGCTTTGACAGTGTGTTGAGGGCGACTTTTGAACACTTGACTCTCATTATTTCCGAAAACTTAAAACACAAAAGTTGTTCATTAAGGTGTCTTCTTCAACCTGTAAAAATTTCAGACCATTTGGACTTGAAATGAATTTTTAATCAACGTTGGAATAAACTGTGTCGAAATTGAACTTTCTAGTAGAAAACCCTTCTTGTAATAAACTCGAATTTCGACCAACTTCGAAACCTTATTTTGAGAAACTCGAAATATGAAAGTTGTTCGAAAAGGTATTTTTAAGCTATTGGGTCAATTTCAGAATTTTTGACTGTAAGATGAATTTTTAAATTAAAAAGGCGTAACCTATGACGAATTGGATTTTTTTCAGACTTGAGAAAACTCGAACTATGAAATGCGACATCGAATCTTCTTACACGACTAAACATAATGATAAAGGCCAGAAATGTCCATTATTTTCAATCCATTTCCGTGTCTGAAACGGGCATTTGATCGCATTCCGGTCTTATATTAAATAAGAAAGCAGTTGAATTGGACGTATTTATGCATAATTGTAAAAATAATAAGCTGGTATGAAAAATGCATAAATATTACACATTTATGTTAGAAAAATCCAAAAACATGAGAAAAAGAAAAGAAAAGAAAAAGGAAACAAAAAGATGGGAAAAGAAATGAAAACCCACAAAAATTTGGTATTTTCAGGAAATTACGACGCTAGCCACAACTACGACGCTAAGCATGTATAGCGTCGTAGCCAGGTATAGTGTCGTAGGCAGAAATCGAGGCAGAGTTTGAAGGAAGAACTACGACGCCAAGCGAGTGTAGCGTCGTACTCAAGTCTGGCGACATAATGAGGATAGCGTCGTAGGCTGTCCATTTAGAGGCAAAGAGTGTTTTCGAAGTGGAAGACTACGACGCAATACCTATAGCGTCGTAGTAAGGATAACGACGAAGCCGAGCATAGCGTCGTACCAAGCCTCAGAATTCAAATTTGAAGGCCTGGGGGCCCATGGGCCTAGCGTTTCACACTTATATAAGGAGGGGTTGACTCCCATGATCAGTCACTTCATACATTCCCCAACTTGAAGACACTCCCGTTCTTGAGAGGTGTGTAGATAGGGTAGTTAGTTAGGTTTTTATTTTTTGTATTATTTACATTCCATGTCTTAGCTTAGCTTTTAATCTTTGTAGATTAGTGTTAGTTTAATGTTTTTCAGCTTAAGTTTGCCACTTTTTCCTTATTTCAGTTTTGTTAAACTCTTTGTTTAGGTTTGAAATACCCAAATGATGGGTATTATCAAACCATTTCTTATAAAATGGGAAGTTAAGCATCAAAAAGAGTCCCAAATCATGAAATGGGAATGATTCCATGGATTTCTTGCTTTACTTTTGGTTTAATGACCTTTGGTCATTTTATTCTATGTTTACATGTGGGTTTACTGTTTTATTCATATTTGTGGGTTCTTATGCATGTTCTCATGGTTGAAAACCCTCACTTTGGTTTGTGGTTCATATGTGCTTAGTTTTAGTTTATTCTTCTTTCATTTTTATGCATTTTAGCTTATTTTTCATACCTGTTTTGTTTCTGACAGCATTTGTGAACCATAAACTTGAAAATAGGGTTTGCAATCGCATAGATTGCATTACCCGCACAACACTTCTGTTCTGGGCTAGCTACGACGCTAACCGCCCTACGACACTATCCTAGGATAGCGTCGTAGGTGAGGTTTTACGTCGTAGCTGCCCCAGACTTAAGCAAAAATTTGTCGTACGATGCTAGAGCTACGACACTATCCTAGGATATCGTCGTAATTTTTGTCTAAGGTCGTGGGACCCCAAAATACTTTCATTTTCACAAAAACCCATCTACGACGCTACACCCACGACGCCATTCTAGGATAGCATCGTAAAATCCGTCTAGCGTCGTAATCGGCATTTTTGCCAAATTTTCCAATTCTCCATTCTCTACACTAATTAATTGAACTCTTAAGTCAATAATTAAAGATCATGATTAGCAATGATTAAGATCAATAATTACTATGATTAAATGATCTTTGTTCAATTCTCACTAAAACTCTTTTATATAAATAAAACCTTTAATGCCTTAAGCAGATAATTCGGACTGTAATTAATTATGGTATGAAGGATTATTTAAGTCATTAATTATGGAACCTTGCATGAGAAACCAATGTCTCTCATACAAGGCATCATCTTTTATTTTACTTATTTTCCTTTTGTCCTTTTCGTGATGTGTGAATGAACAGTAAAAGATATCACAGAATAACGTTGGCGAACGGTTCCTTCACCGGGAAATGAAGTAGCCCATAGTCTGTATATCAATTATTGTTTGTTATTTTGCATGGTTTGGATAATGATTATTGAGGTCAGGCGAACGGTCCTTTCATCGGGAAATGAAGTAGCCACTCAGCTAATTATTATCCAAATACAGTTTTATTTTCCTTATTTTGATTTCCAAACCCAAATTCTAATCTGAAATATGAGTCAGTCAATATCTGTCAATATTAACTGTCGAGCATTGCAGATAAGAAACATGTAGGTTTTTATTAGAGTTCGCAGACAGTAGAAACCCAATTACTACACTGCCATTATAAGGCTTCTGCTGTCTAAATTCATTCCATCGGAGTAATTGGGAAATTGGATAGCAGATGTTTACAATCCGCCCGATTATTCTGCCACCATTTTGCCTCACGGCTCCCTCATATCTGTCTCTCGTTCTGTCTAAACCCACCATTATATTTTGGGTTAATTAATTTTACACTTCCATATATCCGTATGCATGCTATTATTATGTAAATATTGTGGTCATAATATTTTGGGATCCTTCCCTTGGACATAGAAGGCTTGACTTTTTAAACAGATATTGCATATTGCATATTAAATTTCCAACAAAAACTCATTTATAAAATCTGGATCTAAGTAAGGGATAAATTCCTCAGTTATGACTAGTTCATATTCTGTTAAGGGCTGATTTAGGGGAATTAGAAGCAGAGTCAGCGATTAGGTCTCACTTAGACTGAAAGGGTCTATGTTCTTAATTGAGAGTCTAGTACCTGTTTAGGGAATGGTTTTCAAATCTTTTATTTTCCAAAATTGCCTTGTGTTGGGAATTTAGTCTTAACTGCCACACCGAGATGGAATTCACTTAGATTCAAATACAGTGTGATAGGTAATTCTAGAGGAACAATACGTAGGCCTTTTTTATTTTCTAAGATAGGGTTGAGTTCCTTTCAACTGCTATCCTCTCCTGCTAAAGCCGATTTTTGAGTCCTGAGTGAGAGCATCCGGAACAAACTAAACTATTAGTTCGTTTCATTAGTTTGTATCTCATAATCACCCGGGAGGACGTGACACTGCGAGCAGTTCACCGAAATTCGGGAATTCTTGATCCACATCCGGTCATCCTGAATGGGAGCTTTCTTTTACTACCAGTACGAAGTGTAATACCCGGGATTTTTACAGCAAAATAAAAATTTATTTCCGAAAAGAAAATAATTTATTACAATAAATTATTGCTCGGAAATGAAACGTCGATAGATTCAAAACATTAAAATGGAATGAAAGAGGGAAAGGAAGCCCGAAGAAATTCCATGAATCGAGTTAAAAGAATTGGAATTGAATTCAAGAAGGAAAAGAATTTTAATTCCAAAAACCCGTGAAGTCGGAAATAATTTAATCGGATAAATTATTACACGGGAGTCGAAAGACGATGAATTCAAACTCGACGGATTCAAGATTTCGAATATGAAATTCATTTGAGTCGAAATAAATTTAAGAAAGGAATCGTAACCCGAGAACGACCCAAAAAATCGAGCCCGAAAACGTAGAAGCACAGAAGTCCGAAAGAGAGGAGAAAAGGCCCGACGGATGCACGACCCGGCCCAGGCCGCAGCCCAGGCCGGAGCCGCGCGGTCTCCACGCGGTCTTTAGGGAGAAACCGCGCCACCTGCGCGCCAGAGCAGCAGCAGCTGCCAAACGCGATTTCGGCGATTTTATTGCCTAATTTTCCGACCCCGACTAAGGAAACTCGATCCCAGTCGGGGGAAAGGCAATTAGGTCGACCTAAGACTGCTCTCCCACCCCATTATCCAAATTTCAAACCCTCCTCTATCCAAAAACTCTCCCAAAAACCAAAAACCCAAGTTCCGACCTCCCGACGACTTTCCGGCGAGGATTCCGGCCAAGAGAACGATCAAGACAAAGCCCCCTGCCTTCTAGGACGTTGGTAAGGTGTTGTGCAGTTTTGTATTCGTCTATAATGTAGTAAATTCGAACCTAACCATCGAAACTTTCGTACGAGTTCACTTCGGGGGCGAAGAAGAAGGACCGAGAGAGCCCTGTGACGATCCTAAACTCTAACACTGTAAGTTAACTCCTTGTGTATAAATTTTGGGTGACTAAAATCGATCGAATCAATAGATCTAAACAAAAACGTAAAAATCGGACTTAAAAACCCCAAACCGCGCAGTTTCGGAAACCCCACGAGTTCGACTCTTTCGAGTGTTTAAAACAGAATGGCCAAAACATGAACTTTGTTCCTAAGATCATAATCTCGATTGTGTCAAAATTTCAAGAGTTTTCATCAACGTTTGACCCCCGAGATCGAATCTGGTTTATTCCTGCGTTTTACTCCAACCGAAGACTGTGTACAGATTTGCGCATCCGACTTCTTCGACGTTTTTCTAATTTAATCCTTCAAAACTAAACTTTTATGTAAAAACAAAAGTTGTAGCTAACTGTCTAAATATTGTGTCCTTAAAATTTCACGCATTTTCGTTAACGTTTGCAGACTCAAAAACCCTCGGAGATAGACTGTGATTTAACTGAAAACTGGACAGATTACGTAGTCGAACTTGCTGTGCATTTTTCGATCCTTTATGGTCAAAACTAATCTTGGGTGAAAACATAAAAGTTGTAGATGATGGTGTCTAGTTTATCCCTGAAAAATTTCATAATTTTTGAACCACGTTTGATATGCCAAAAAGTCGTCAAAAGTTGAATCGCCGAATCTGGAATCCTGACAGTTTTTATGACCCGACTTGATGCATATTTTTCACCCGTTTAAAGAATGAATTAGACTTGCATTTCTAAACAAAAGTTGTAGGAAATTATGTCTGGATTATGTTATAAAATTTTGCGAATTTTGGAGTTCATTTGATATGTCAAAACGGACGATTTCAGAAACTGTTTCAACTCGATTTTTAAACCCGCACGTAAACAGTGTGTTGTGGTCGATTTTTGAGCATCTAAAATTCATTATTTCCAAACTCTTAAAACATAAAAGTTGTTCCTTAATGTGTTGTGCATCTCCTGTAAAAATTTCGGATCAATTGGCTTTGAAGTGAATTTTTAATCGGCGTCGCATGAATCTGTGACGAAATCAGTTTTTGAGACAGAAATTATCTTTCGTAAAGAACTCGAAATTTGACTCACTTCAAAACCTTATTTCCGAAAACTTAAAACATGAAAGTGGTTCGTGTGTGTGTCTTCGAGCTACTGTGAAAATTTTAGAATTTTTGGTGTAAAGAGGAATTTTTAATTAAGAAAGGCGTAAACTGCCTCGAATCGGATTTTTCGAACTTGAGAGAACTCGAACTATGAAACGCGATATCGATCATTTGATAACTTTGAAATACGAACTTTTCGAAAAATCCCGTTCACTAGGCTGAGCCGATCTTCATGCTATCATTATCTTTGAGACTGTCTCGTTAGTGGTCTACATGCCTGTCAAAACGACAGTTGAAATACATGCCTGTCAAAACGACAGTTGAAATACATGCCTGTCAAAACGACATTTGATATACATGGCCTGCCAAATGGCAGTTGAAATACACGGCTTGCGGGAATGGCAATTGAAATACATGGCTAGCCAAAACGGCAGTCAATACTGATATGGCTGCGGCCGTCGGTTCACCGGCTATCTGGTTACGACTATTGAGATTGCCTCGTTAGTGATCTCCCTTGTGTGGTGTCCTCTTCTTAGTTTATGGGATAAAAATATAAAAGACTTGTGTGAGTGTTTAATTATGCTTAAATCTTATTTACCATGTTTTTTTTATTATGCTTTTAAATTGCGCTTTTAAGTTAAGTCCTTTAATTTTGTATTCTCGCCTTGAATAAATTAATCATGTTTTCCGCTGCAAGTAAGATTATGAATTTTTCAATTAAGCCTGAGTAAAAGTATAATTTTTAAATTAATCAAATAATTTTTTTTAAACCCCTTTATCGTTACGTTAGGAATTAACTTACTCAGTATTTTATATACTGATAAAATGTTGTTTATTTTTCCAATACAGAGTACGGAGCATGATCATGCATCGGGGGATCACTTTGGACATTTAGTTATTTACTTTACATGATTTGCATACGGGCTTGTTGACCCGAGTTTTGGCCATGTCGGCCCTATCTTTAAATTTTCCGCTGCAAATTTATTATTATAAACGTGTGTGGATGATGTTATATTATTATTTTAAGCAATTCCGGACTTGTTTTTAAAACTTTTTCCAAAACCTATAGCCTTGCATCTCTTTAGCAAGCTCGGAGAAACCGTGTCTTGCTAGGGAGGTGCGGCGGTGACACCTCGGCCTGAGTTATCAAATCCGGGGTGTTACTGTAATACCCGAGAAATTTGCAACATAAAATAAATAAATAAATAAATAAATAAATATAATAAACATAATAAATGGATAAGGAAGCATAAAAGATGAGAAATGGAATTTAAATTTAAAAGGAATCAAAATTCCGAGAACCCGGAAAGCCGAAGACAATTTAATCGAATAAATGGTTACACGGGGACCCGACATCGATAGGCTCAATAACTCTAGTCCAAATATAAATTTAGGTCCGAATAAAATTAAGATAGGAAATCGGAGCCCGAAGATACCCCGGAAATCCGAATCCGGGAACATAGGGGGATAGAAGTCCGAAAGAGAGGAGGAAAGACCCGACGGATCGCACGACCCGGCCCAGACCGAAGTCCGGGCTAGGATGGCGCGGTGTCCGCGCGGTTTTTAGGGGTTTACCGCGCCAAGGGCGCGCCACATGGCAGAATCGGCCGTTCCGCGATTTTCTCGCCCGATTCCGGATTTTTCGACTTTCGGTTGAACATCTTCGACTCTAGACTCTTAGGGTCAGATCTTGGACGCCCTAGGTCTTAAACATCTATAAATAAGACATCCTAAGAGCTCCGGATACATTTGAAACCCTACGAAATCTTTCTATACGTCGAAACCCTAATCCCGGAGTCGTCGGAGGCACAACACCGAGAGGAGGAACTGACTTGGACGAAATTTGGAGACCCCCGTCGCTGTGGTAAGCCTTGATCCATTCTTTTCCACATGTGATTCGAAAACGAATCCTAAATTCGATCTTTTTCTATTCTAAATCCCCGATCCGAATCGAGAGCGAAGAACCCGACAAACGGAGAGGATAAACGGAGGACGGGAAGCCACGCCTCCGAATCGACGATCCCGGACGCTCAACAATCGGTAAGTTAACGCTTACTTTGGTTTTGGGTTGTTAAAAGATTCGAACATATAGATCTAATGGAACCCTATCTAAAATCTGTCTACACCGGCGCAGCGTTTTTGTTGAATTTATTCGAACCCCTTAAAGCGTTCAAACGAGAAAACTTAAAACACGAAAAACGTTCCTAAGACACTGATCTAGCTCCTGTAAAAATTTCGTAATTTTTCATCGTGTTTTGATATCCGAAACCGATCGTAAACGAGCCTGCTTTAGATTTAGATCTTGAAACGATGATAGATTCTTTATTCGAACTTGTTGGCGATTTCTACCTTAGATCTAGACCGATCTAGGCTTGGCATTGAACATAAGAGTTGTAGATCTATATGTTATAAGAAATCCATATAAGAGTTGTAGGCTTGGCTTGGTGATGATTTGATATAAGAAATCCACCCCAAACCGAACTGGTTTAAAATCGGATCTTGAAAACTGGACAGAACATAGATTTGAAATTGTTGACGTTTTTGACTATGGTTCTAGGCCAAATTGGATCTTTAGCCGAACATGAAAGTTGTAGATAATTGTCTTAAGATGACCTCTGTAAAATTTCATCAAATTTAGAGTTGAATTGCTATGGTATAATTCGAAATCTTTAAACTGAGTTATATGAAATTCGGACAGAACAGTACTTCTGTGAAAATTAGTGTTTTTGACCTATTTAGGTATCTCGGATTGAAAAACTTAAAACACGAAAGTTGTAGATCTCGATGTTTTGGAGTCAGTCGTGAAATTTCAGAATTTTTGAAATTAAATCTGATTTTAGACGAATTTTAGAGTAAACTGTGGTTGACCGAGTCAAATCTTGAAATCTTGTTGAAACGGTGGAATTAGCCTTTGAGGTTGAAACGGATAGAAATACTTTGACATACGATACACGAAACGAGAAGATTAAAATATTGCGGGTTATGACTAAGCTAGATACTGTCAATGTTCTCTGCGGCTTGGGACATAAGAGCCCAAGTGTATGTCTAGGTTGACGTAAGAGCCCTAGCGAAACACTGATCGTATGGCTAGCGGACGGATTAACTCTAATTAAAAGATCGACCATGATACCTGTGGACATAAGAGCCCAGGCGTAAGGCTGGCGGACATAAGAGCCCTAGCGGTGGTGATCGGTAAAATAATCGAAACGAGGAGTTGGGAGAATTCCAAATTAAATCTGTATTAAATTGTGCTGTTAAATTTATGGCCACATATTTAATTACGTTGCAAGCTATATGATGATCTTATGAATCCCTATTTCTAAATTATGCGATTACATGAATTATTATGCACATGTTTTCATTAAATTTAATTAAAGGCTTTGAAACCTCATAATCTTATACGTGTTAACTTACTCAGCACGTAGTGCTGACCAAACCATTTTTATTTTTTTTTCTTCCAGAGTTGAGAATTATGCATCGTCATATGCATATACGGGAAGCTTGGGATGATATATTGTTTTGAATTTTCTTTTGTATTAGACTAGATCTTGCATGAACGGGCCTGTTTAACCCGTATTCTGGCCGTGTTGGCTATATTTAAATTCCGCTGCATTATACTTATGTAAATATTATTTTCCGCTGCAACTTTGATGTACTACTTTTAATTTGTATAAATGGGTTGTTTAAATATTTTAAATTCTGAAAAACCATAGTCTTGCATCTCTTTAGCAAGCTCGGAGAAACCGTGTCTTGCTAGGGAGGTGTGGCGGTGACATCCCGACCTGGGTGACCAAAAACCGGGGTGTTACAGAGTGGTGTCAGAGCCCGGATATTTTTAAGCTAGTATTTTTAAACTATTATTTTTAAACCATTATTATTTTTAAACTATTATTAATATTTTGACTATTACTTTAAATTTTAAAGTATTATTTCCATGGAGAAATTTTTATTTTAAAACCCATGGAAAAAAAAAAAGAAAAAAGATATATATATATATATATATAGTGCATGAATTATTTTGGGGGGGGAAATCATCATTTGCATGTGCATATTGCATTGCCTAAACTTAGAGAACTTAGAATCTTTGCGAATTCTAACTTAGAATCTTTGCAAATTGAACTTAGAATCTTGGCGAAATTAACTTTGTAACACCCCGGTTTTTGGTCACCCAGGTCGGGATGTCACCGCCACATCTCCCTAGTAAGACACGGTTTCTCCGAGCTTACTAAAGAGATGCAAGGCTAGGTATTGCAGTATTCAAAACATTTAAAGCATTCAAATAGCCCATACAACATAATTCGAAAATAATAATAGCATAGCGCAGCGGAAATATTTAGTTTAGTACAATATCGCAGCGGAAAATATAAAAGGGGCCGACATAGCCAAAACACGGGTTAAACAGGCCCGTTCATAATATAGTCTAAGTACGAAATTTAAAAGCAAAATAAGTGTTCCCCAAAATCCCATGCATGAATCGTGCTCACACATGCTCATTCCACATATTCTGTAAGGAAATGAATAAAAATGGTTTTGGTCAGCAAAATTGCTGAGTAAGTTAACACATGCATGATCGTAGGGTTTAAAAGCCATTAGTTTAATAATTTAACAAAGCATGATAATAACATAATATTTAATTTCATCTAATCCATATCCAATAGCATAATTTATCTCAGGCTCTATTTAATGACACATATCACATGATTTAATCATAAAAGCCATAATTTAAATAAAGCGTTTAAATAATTTAATTGGACAATAACATAATTTAATCTAATTTAATTTAATTTAGAATCCCCATTACATTCCCGATTTGGTATTTCAAAGTTTCACGATAAAATCGCGATGTCAACAAGTTTAGCTGGTAGCCCGGCGGCCGCAACCGTATCAGCCATACCCAGTACCACTCCGGAGCCTCGGGAAACCCATACGGATATTCACGAGAGTGTAGGCTCTATATTTCGCCGTTTAGACAATCCATATCTCAAGTTTAGCGCGCGGGGTCACCATCGTCCATTACGGCACGAAGTGAATCGTTAGGGGGCACCCTGCAGAGCACTCACCCCTAATTTTAATTTATCAAGTTTGTAAGGGGATTTAGTTTTTAAAATCTGCCTTCCATTATATTTATTTAGAAATAATATCTCAATTCGTTTCAACCCTAAAGGTTAATTCCATGTTTCAACAAGATTTCAGGATTTCGTTTCGGTAAATCACAGTTTACTCCAAAATTCGTCTTAAATCAGATTTAATTCCAAAAATTCAAAAATTTCACATCTGACTCGGAAACATCAAGATCTACAACTTTCGTGTTTTAACTTTTTCAATCCGAGATACCTAAGCAGGTCAAAATCGCCAATTTTCGCATAAGAACAAATCTGTCCGAGTTTAATGCACCACAGTTTAAAGATTTCGAATTCTACCATAGCAATTCAACTCCAAATTTAATGAAATTTGACAGAGATCATCTTAAGATAATTATCTACAACTTTCATGTTCGGCCAAAGATCTAAAACAGCCTAGATCCTATGTCAAAAACGTGATCAAGATCATTCCTAAGTTCTGTCCTAGATTTCGAGATCTAGATTCCAACAGTTCGGTTTCGGTGGGTTTTGTCATATCAAATCAACTCCAAAAATTCTCACAATTTTACAGTAGCTATATCTAAGTCTTAGGAGCATTTTTTGTGTTTTAAGTTTTTCCGTTTGAGTTCGTTTTAAGGTTCGGAAAAATTCAACAAATCTGTTGCGCCGATAGAAGGTAAGAATTGACAGATTTTCGGTTTCTTGTTAATCTTTTAGTTTTGAATGTTTTAATTCATCCCAAAACTATGTAAGAGTTAACTTACAGTGTCTATGAACGTCGGGGATGTCTAGTTCGGAGGCGTGGCTTCCAGATCACCGTTTCTCCTCTCCGTTCGTCGGGTTCTACGATCTAGATTCAATACAGGGTGTAGAAAGAAAAGAATCGAAGTTAGAATCCATTTTCGGATTGAAACGTGAAAAGATTTGTCGGACTAGAGCTTACCACAACGTTCGGAGACCTTGGATTTTCGTCCAAAGCTGCTGCCTCCGTTTGGTGCTTCCCGTCGACTCCGAATTTAGGGTTTCGAACGTATAGAAGGATGTAGGGTTTTGTAAACTTGTTTGGGGCTCCCAAGGGGCTTATTTATAGAATTCTCAATCCCTAGGGCATCCACATCTGACCTAAAGGTCTTGGGTCGAGAGATGTTCAACCGAAAGTCGAAAAATCCGCGTTCGGGCGAGAGATTCACGCAACAAACGAATCTGTGGGGTGGCGCGGTCGTGGCGCGCTAATCGCCCTCCACCGCGCGGCCACCGCGCCGACTTCGCCAGGACTTCGGTCCGGGCGGGTCGTGCGATCCGTCGTGCTTTTCCGCCTCTCTTTCGGGTTTCTATCCCTCTATGCTCCCGAATTCCGATTCCCGAGGTATATTCGGGTTTCTACTTTCTCTCTAAATTTATTCTCAGTCTAATTGGATGTTTTGGACTCAAATCCTCCTCGAGTTCATTAGTGTCGGGTTTTGGTGTACCATTTATTTACCTTTAATCCATCCTTTTATTTAATTAAATGCCTTTAATTCCTTTTTAAGTAAAAATCTCATTTCTCATTTCCTTATCTTTATTTACTTCTTTTATTTGCTGGATTTATTTATTTATTTATGATATTTATTTTATTTATTATTTATTTATTTAACTATTGTTTTATTTTATGATGGAAATTCTCGGGTATTACAGTCAACCCTCCTTAAGAATCAACTTCGTCCTCGAAGTTGTGTTTCGGCTTTCCTCCTGCTAAGATCTTGTGCTTGTTTTATTGTTTTGTGACTGAACTTAGAATTGAAACTTCTGAGCTGCCTACGTACCCGGTAAAGGGATCAAGCCATAACGTAGTTCAAAAGTTTACAAAAATGCACGAAAAGTTAGGGGGTATGACATCCTCTCCCCCTTAAGATTGCAGTTATGTCCCCATAACTGTGTCGGTATCGGTTTGGAACAACGTCGGGTATCGTTCCCTCATATCGGATTCTACTTCCCAAGTTGCCGTCTCACTTTCGTGGTTTGACCAAAGAACCTTGATCATTTTGACGGTTTTGTTCCTCGTTATTCGTTCCTTAGTATCGAGAATACGCACTGGGACTTCCTCGTAAGTCAAATCCTCATCGAGCTCAATTATCTCCGGTTGAAGTACATGTGTCGGGTCCGGCACATACTTCTTTAGTTGCGAGACATGGAAGAAGTTATGAACTCGATCTAAGTGTGGCGGTAAAGCCAATCGGTAGGCTAGAGTTCCGACTCGTTCTAGAATTTCGTAAGGTCCTATGTATCGAGGACTTAACTTCCCTCGTTTGCCAAAGCGCATCACCCCCTTCATGGGTGATATCTTTAGCATGACCCTATCTCCCACTTGAAACTCTAGGTCTCGTCGTCTCACGTCAACATAACTCTTTTGACGGTCTTGTGCGGCTTTCATCTTCCCTTGAATCGCTTTGATTTGTTGAGCCATGTCTTCGATAAGTTGTGGTCCCACTACCACGACCTTATCGTTTTCTTTCCAGCTCAATGGGCTTCGGCACTTTCGTCCATACAACACCTCGAAAGGTGCCATGCCGATGCTAGCATGGTAGCTATTATTATAGGAAAACTCAATCAAGGGTAAATGAGATTCCCAATTTCCTTTGAATTCCAACACGCATGCTCTCAGCATGTCTTCTAGTGTTTGGATTGTCCTTTCGGTTTGTCCATCCGTCATCGGGTGGAATGCGGTGCTCATTTTGATTTGAGTACCGAGAGCTTTTTGTAACTTCGTCCAGAAATGAGAGACAAATCTACTGTCTCTATCGGAAATGATATCATGTGGTATTCCATGTCGTCGTACCACGTTATCAATGTAGGCTCGGGCCAATTGGTCCATAGTCCACGTGTCTTTCATTGGGATGAATATGGCTGTCTTCGTTAGCCTATCGACAATCACCCAAATCTTATTCATGCCTTTAGGTGATCGGGGTAATCCCGAGACAAAGTCCATTGAGATGCTATCCCACTTCCAACTTGGAATCTCTAGTGGTTGCATCAATCCTAAGGGTTTATGTCGCACTGCCTTAACCTTTTGGCAGGTGAGACATCTTGCCACGAAGTTCGCCACTTCCTTCTTCATTCCCGGCCACCAATAGATCTTCTTCAGATCTTTGTATAGCTTGTCACCTCCGGGATGTACGGAATATGGCGTGCTGTGCCCTTCCTCCATCAACCTTTGCTTCAATTCGGCACATTTAAGAGGCACACACCACCTCCCTTTGAAACGGATGCTTCCGTCCTCGTGGACAGCAAATCCTATTGCCTTTCCTTCGGCAATATACCCTTTTATCTTCTCGAGTTTCGGGTCGCCCGGTTGAGCGAGTCGAATCTTGTCCAATATGGGAGTTTCTACGACCATGGCATTGACCGTTTCTCTCACTGTGCCAGGATGCACAAGTTCTAACTCCAATCTAGCCAACTCCATGTACAATGCCGGCGGAATTACCAACGAGTTTGTCACGTGTTGGGTTTTCCGACTTAGGGCATCGGCTACCACATTCGCCTTCCCCTCGTGGTATGCTATCTCTAAATCGTAGTCTTTAATGAGTTCCAACCACCTACGCTGTCTCAAATTCAACTCCTTCTGAGTGAATATATATTTCAAGCTCTTGTGGTCGGTAAACATTCGACACTTCCGCCCATAAAGATAATGTCTCCATATCTTTAGAGCGAAAACGACCGCTGCCAACTCCAGGTCGTGGGTCGGATAATTTTCCTCGTGGGGTTTTAGTTGGCGTGATGCATAGGCTACGACTCTAGAGTCTTGCATCGAAACACAACCTAAACCTTCCTTCGAAGCATCGCTATATACTTCGAAGTCACCATGCTCTGATGGTAGTGTTAATACGGGTGTGGTTGTGAGTCGCTTCTTCAGCTTTTGAAACGCAATCTCACAAACTTCGGTCCACTCGTATTTTGCTCCTTTCTTTAGTAGCTGGGTCAAAGGACGTGCAATCCTTGAAAAATCCTTCACAAATCGTCTATAATATCCGGCTAATCCAAGGAAACTCCTTATTTCCGTTGGACTTTTCGGAGTTGCCCATTCAGTTACGGCAGAGACTTTTGCCGGATCCACTGATACTCCATCAGCGGATACTATGTGTCCGAGAAATGCCACTTCTTTCAGCCAGAAGTCACATTTGGACAATTTGCCGTATAGCTGATTTCTTCGCAAGATTTCTAACACTTGATGTAAGTGTTTTGCATGCTCTTCCTCGCTCTTTGAGTAGATCAGGATGTCGTCGATGAACACTACGACACACTGGTCTAACAATTCTCGGAACACGTTGTTCATGAGATTCATGAACATGGCCGGAGCGTTTGTTAACCCGAAGGATAACACTGTGAACTCGTAATGGCCATATCATGTTCGAAACGCCGTTTTTGGAATGTCCTTCTCGGCAATCCTCAATTGATGATACCCAGATCGTAAATCGATCTTCGAGAATACTGAAGCTCCCTTCAGTTGATCAAACAGATCCTCTATTCTCGGTAGGGGGTATTTATTTTTAATGGTCACTTGGTTTAGTCCTCGGTAATCTATGCAAAGACGTAGTCCTCCGTCTTTCTTCTTGACAAATAAAACCGGTGCTCCCCAAGGGGATGTACTCGGTCTTATGTAACCTTTTCCCAATAGCTCCTCGAGTTGTTCCTTTAACTCCTTCATTTCCAGTGGTGCCATCCGGTACGGAGCCTTCGAGACAGGCTCTGTCCCCGGAATGAGATCTATGGTGAATTCAAGATCTCTCTCGGGTGGCATGCCCGGAACGTCCTCAGGGAATACGTCCGGGTATTCTCTTACCACTGGTATGCTATCAACCTTGTTTTCTTCCGCCTCAAGGTTGTGCACATAGCACGCATATAGTTCATACCCCTTACGCATCAAGTTACTTAGTTTAAGTGCACTGACGATTTTGTTACTTTTCTTAGGGGGCTGAGAGTAAAAGATAACTCTCTTTCCCCTACTTTTTGACAAGGTGATCTTTTGCTTTTGGCATTCGATCACCGCTTTATACTGGGATAGCCAATCCATCCCCAGTATGATGTCAAAGTCTCTTAAGTTAAATTCTACCAAGTTCGCGAAGAATTCTACGTTCTTTATCACTACAGGAATCCCGTTGTATCGTTAACCAATCCATCCCGTTGTATCACTACTGGGATAGCCAATCCATCCCGTTGTACGTTTCGCCCGTTTTGGTTTTGAGGCTGTTCTTGCCCCGCGACTAAGTCGTCCCTCTTTGTTATGTTCTCGAGCCTGGTTCGGCAATCCCGTCGAACGTGACCCATTCGACCGCATCGGTAACAAGCGCCTTGTTGCGGGCATCCCCTTGCCAGATGTGGTCGTCCACATCGCGGGCAAGGCGGTACCGGATCTTCTTGGTTGAACCTCCTCCCAGTGTTGTTTTGTTGGGGCCTATTCGACCCTCTGCGCGGCTCGTACCTCCCAGTGTTGTTCTCGTTTCTTGAGTCTCGGCTTCTCTTGTCTTGAGGACCCCTACTGGACTCCCCACTCACCCTTCTTTTCAGCTGCTGCACACGTGCTACCGCCACAGCGCGGTCATACACAGCTTGCAAATCGGGGTAGTGTACCCCCGCGATCACCTCGCGTACGGACAGGTTTAGTCCCATCTCGAACTTCTGTGCCTTTTCCGCATCAGTAGGCACTAGCCTTGGTGCGAACCTCACCAGCTCCTTGAAGCGTGTATAGTATTCTTGCACCGTTTGGCTTCCTTGCTTCAGCGACAGGAACTCTTCGTACATGGCAGCTTTAGTACTCAAGGGACAGAATTGATCCCTGAGTAGTTCCATCATCTCCATCCACGAGTAGGGCTCGTCATCTTCAGTCAGTTTGGCTTGCGTTGCTTGCCACCAGTCGTCCGCTTCGCCTCCCAAGTAGTATGAAGCGACATGTACCCTTTCTCCTTCCGGACATTTGACCGCTCCCAGCAGCTTGTCAAAAGTCCGGATCCATTCCTCCAGTTTAGCTGGGTCCTCCTCACCAGCGTAGTGGGGCGGCTGGTAAGGATTCACCATTTCCAGGTAGTTAGGGCGAGCTTGGGGCGGAGGTACCGCCGCAGCTTGACCCTGGTTGACTTGCGCGTTCCCGAGCGCAATCAACACTTCCTCTATCGTCCTAAGACGATCGCCCACATTGTTCGGTGCGGGGGCGTCCTGCGCACCTTGGGGTTGTTCCTCATCAGGTTGAATTGGTTCAGTGACGTTTGGTGGTGTTTCAGTAGGTGTTTCAGTGGTGGTTTGGGGAGCGGGTTGGGTTCTGCCTCTTCCTCTTCCTCTGGGTGCCATTCTAGTACAAATGGGATAGATTAGGACTGGTGAATTTAGCATATAGTCTAAGCAATTTCTATAAATGTATATGTGTGTTAGCAATTTAGCACGTGGTGCTTTGTTCGAATTAAGAGGCATACGATGCCTCGGGGGTTTTATTTTAAAATTTCCCTTCCGATTTAAAAAAATAAATCAATCGGGCATTTTATTTCCTCAAAAGAAATTTTAGTACAAAAGTAGAAATATTTTCCTAGCAAAATTGTATCTAACAATAGAAGCTCTAGTGTCTCATGACGTCTCCCGGTGGGGTAGCAGGATCTTCCTCCGGATCTTCCTCCTCCGAACTCGGCGGTAGTAGGTCGTCAAAGATAGTGTTTAAGTCTTGCCCGTGGGCATCGATGTATTCTTTTAGTATTAAGTTTTGCGTAGTGAGGGTTTGGACTTGGCATTCGAGTTGGTTTATGCGGTGATGATCCACCTCTCTCAAGTTGCCCATGTGGCGTAAATCGGCCTCCAATTGAGCCATGCGGTACTTCATTTGCTCTAGGTTTTGGTGGGAATCGAGATGAACACTCATCATCCTGACCATCAACTGCATCATGTCTTGACTAGCCATCTAGCGCAAGCAAGAGATCTAAGTTAATATTCGCCAAGATTCTAAGTTCAATTCGCCAAGATTCTAAGTTCAATTCGCCAAGATTCTAGGTTCAATTCGCCAAGATTCTAAGTTCAAGTTTCGCCAAGATTCTAAGTTCAAGTTTCGCCAAGATTCTAAGTTCATAGCAGAGATGCAACATGCAAATGCAAATGATTTTCTTTTCCCCCCAATAATAATTTAATGCACCACATATATATATTTTTCCATGGGTTTTAAAATAAAGATTTTTCCATGGAAATAATACTTTAAAATTTAGAAGAATAGTCAAAATATTAATAATAGTTTTAAAATAGTAGTGGTTTAAAAATAATAGTTTAAAAAAATAGCCGGGCTCTGATACCAACTTGTAACACCCCGGTTTTTGGTCACCCAGGTCGGGATGTCACCGCCACATCTCCCTAGTAAGACACGGTTTCTCCGAGCTTACTAAAGAGATGCAAGGCTAGGTATTGCAGTATTTAAAACATTTAAAGCATTCAAATAGCCCATACAACATAATTCGAAAATAATAATAGCATAGCGCAGCGGAAATATTTAGTTTAGTACAATATCGCAGCGGAAAATATAAAAGGGGCCGACATGGCCAAAACACGGGTTAAACAGGCCCGTTCATAATATAGTCTAAGTACGAAATTTAAAAGCAAAATAAGTGTTCCCCAAAATCCCATGCATGAATCGTGCTCACACATGCTCATTCCACATATTCTGTAAGGAAAGGAATAAAAATGGTTTTGGTCAGCAAAATTGCTGAGTAAGTTAACACATGCATGATCGTAGGGTTTAAAAGCCATTAGTTTAATAATTTAACAAAGCATGATAATAACATAATATTTAATTTCATCTAATCCATATCCAATAGCATAATTTATCTCAGGTTCTATTTAATGACACATATCACATGATTTAATCATAAAAGCCATAATTTAAATAAAGCGTTTAAATAATTTAATTGGACAACAACATAATTTAATCTAATTTAATTTAATTTAGAATCCCCATTACATTCCCGATTTGGTATTTCAAAGTTTCACGATAAAATCGCGATGTCAACAAGTTTAGCCGGTAGCCCGGCGGCCGCAACCGTATCAGCCATACCCAGTACCACTCCGGAGCCTCGGGAAACCCATACGGATATTCACGAGAGTGTAGGCTCTATATTTCGCCGTTTAGGCAATCCATATCTCAAGTTTAGCGCGCGGGGTCACCATCGTCCATTACGGACGAAGTGAATCGTTAGGGGGCACCCTGCAGAGCACTCACCCCTAATTTTAATTTATCAAGTTTGTAAGGGGATTTAGTTTTTAAAATCTGCCTTCCATTGTATTTATTTAGAAATAATATCTCAATTCGTTTCAACCCTAAAGGTTAATTCCATGTTTCAACAAGATTTCAGGATTTCGTTTCGGTAAATCACAGTTTACTCCAAAATTCGTCTTAAATCAGATTTAATTCCAAAAATTCCAAAATTTAATATCTGACTCGGAAACATCAAGATCTACAACTTTCGTGTTTTAACTTTTTCAATCCGAGATACCTAAGCAGGTCAAAATCGCCAATTTTCGCATAAGAACAAAATATAAAAGCAGCCGACATGGCAAAACACGGGTTAAACAGGCCCGTTCATAATATAGTCTAAGTACGAAATTTAAAAGCAAAATAAGTGTTCCCCAAAATCCCATGCATGAATCGTGCTCACACATGCTCATTCCACATATTCTGTAAGGAAAGGAATAAAAATGGTTTTGGTCAGCAAAATTGCTGAGTAAGTTAACACATGCATGATCGTAGGGTTTAAAAGCCATTAGTTTAATAATTTAACAAAGCATGATAATAACATAATATTTAATTTCATCTAATCCATATCCAATAGCATAATTTATCTCAGGCTCTATTTAATGACACATATCAAATGATTTAATCATAAAAGCCATAATTTAAATAAAGCGTTTAAATAATTTAATTGGACAACAACATAATTTAATCTAATTTAATTTAATTTAGAATCCCCATTACATTCCCGATTTGGTATTTCAAAGTTTCACGATAAAATCGCGATGTCAACAAGTTTAGCCGGTAGCCCGGCGGCCGCAACCGTATCAGCCATACCCAGTACCACTCCGGAGCCTCGGGAAACCCATACGGATATTCACGAGAGTGTAGGCTCTATATTTCGCCGTTTAGGCAATCCATATCTCAAGTTTAGCGCGCGGGGTCACCATCGTCCATTACGGCACGAAGTGAATCGTTAGGGGGCACCCTGCAGAGCACTCACCCCTAATTTTAATTTATCAAGTTTGTAAGGGGATTTAGTTTTTAAAATCTGCCTTCCATTGTATTTATTTAGAAATAATATCTCAATTCGTTTCAACCCTAAAGGTTAATTCCATGTTTCAACAAGATTTCAGGATTTCGTTTCGGTAAATCACAGTTTACTCCAAAATTCGTCATAAATCCGATTTAATTCCAACAATTCCAAAATTTCATATCTGACTCGGAAACATCAAGATCTACAACTTTCGTGTTTTAACTTTTTCAATCCGAGATACCTAAGCAGGTCAAAATCGCCAATTTTCGGATAAGAACAAATCTGTCCGAGTTTAATGCACCTCAGTTTAAAGATTTCGAATTCTACCATAGAAATTCAACTCTAAATTTAATGAAATTTGACAGAGATCATCTTAAGACAATTATCTACAACTTTCATGTTCGGCCAAAGATCTAAAACAGCCTAGATCCTATGTCAAAAACGTGATCAAGATCATTCCTAAGTTCTGTCCAAGATTTCAAGATCTAGATTCCAACAGTTCGGTTTCGGTGGGTTTTCTCATAGCAAATCAACTCCAAAAATTCTTAAAATTTTACAGTAGCTAGATCTAAGTCTTAGGAGCGTTTTTCATGTTTTAAGTTTTTCCGTTTGAGTTCGTTTTAAGGTTCGGAAAAATTCAACAAATCTGTTGCGCCGATAGAAGGTAAGAATTGACAGATTTTCGGTTTCTTGTTAATCTTTTAGTTTTGAATGTTTTAATTCATCCCAAAACCATGTAAGAGTTAACTTACAGTGTCTATGAACGTCGGGGATGTCTAGTTCGGAGGCGTGGCTTCCAGATCACCGTTTCTCCTCTCTGTTCGTCGGGTTCTACGATCTAGATTCAATACGGGGTGTAGAAAGAAAAGAATCGAAGTTAGAATCCGTTTTCGGATTGAAACGTGAAAAGATTTGTCGGACTAGAGCTTACCACAACGTTCGGAGACCTTGGATTTTCGTCCAAAGCTGCTGCCTCCGTTTGGTGCTTCCCGTCGACTCCGAATTTAGGGTTTCGAACGTATAGAAGGATGTAGGGTTTTGTAAACTTGTTTGGGGCTCCCAAGGGGCTTATTTATAGAATTCTCAATCCCTAGGGCGTCCACATCTGACCTAAAGGTCTTGGGTCGAGAGATGTTCAACCGAAAGTCAAAAAATCCGCGTTCGGGCGAGAGATTCACGCAACAAACGAATCTGTGGGGTGGCGCGGTCGTGGCGCGCTAATCGCCCTCCACCGCGCGGCCACCGCGCCGACTTCGCCTGGACTTCGGTCCGGGCGGGTCGTGCGATCCGTCGTGCTTTTCCGCCTCTCTTTCGGGTTTCTATCCCTCTATGCTCCCGAATTCCGATTCCCGGGGTATATTCGGGTTTCTACTTTCTCTCTAAATTTATTCTCAGTCTAATTGGATGTTTTGGACTCGAATCCTCCTCGAGTTCATTAGTGTCGGGTTTTGGTGTACCATTTATTTACCTTTAATCCATCCTTTTATTTAATTAAATTCCTTTAATTCCTTTTTAAGTAAAAATCTCATTTCTCATTTCCTTATCTTTATTTACTTCTTTTATTTGCTGGATTTATTTATTTATTTATGATATTTATTTTATTTATTATTTATTTATTTAACTATTGTTTTATTTTATGATGGAAAATTCTCGGGTATTACAAACTTAGATCTCTTGTTACACCTATATAATCTTGAGGCATGACATCGAACTAGAAACAATAACTAGAGACTGATCTTGCCGTAGTTCTAGATCTCATTCATCTATGCGCTCGCCTAAGCATAACAATCCTCGGCCTTAGCCATTCCTACCCGTGTACGAATTAGAAAATTCCCTTATGTGGAACAATACAAATCAAGTTTTTATTAAAACACTCCTGATTCCAAAAATCTTGTTTGGTTTCCCAAACAACAAATCCATTTCAAACGCATGGCTCATTTAAACCAAACCCGAACCCTCTTGAGAATAACGTATAGACAGTTATGGGGACATAACTGAAATCCTAAGGGGGAGAGGATGTGATACCCCGCAATAATTTATTTTTGGAGTTCAAATTGTTTTGAACTACGTTATGGCTTGATCCCTTCACCGGGTACGTAGGCAGCTTAGAAGTTTTAATTCTAAGTTCAGTCACAAAATAATAAAACAAACAAAAGACTTTAGCACGAGAAAAGCCGAAACACAACTTCGAGGACGAAGTTGATTCTTAAGGAGGGTAGACTGTAATACCCGAGAAATTTGCAACATAAAATAAATAAATAAATAAATAAATAAATATAATAAACATAATAAATGGATAAGGAAGCATAAAAGATGAGAAATGGAATTTAAATTTAAAAGGAATCAAAATTCCGAGAACCCGGAAAGCCGAAGACAATTTAATCGAATAAATGGTTACACGGGGACCCGACATCGATAGACTCAATAACTCTAGTCCAAATATAAATTTAGGTCCGAATAAAATTAAGATAGGAAATCGGAGCCCGAAGATACCCCGGAAATCCGAATCCGGGAACATAGGGGGATAGAAGTCCGAAAGAGAGGAGGAAAGACCCGACGGATCGCACGACCCGGCCCAGACCGAAGTCCAGGCTAGGATGGCGCGGTGTCCGCGCGGTTTTTAGGGGTTTACCGCGCCAAGGGCGCGCCACTTGGCAGAATCGGCCGTTCCGCGATTTTCTCGCCCGATTCCGGATTTTTCGACTTTCGGTTGAACATCTTCGACTCTAGACTCTTAGGGTCAGATCTTGGACGCCCTAGGTCTTAAACATCTATAAATAAGACATCCTAAGAGCTCCGGATACATTTGAAACCCTACGAAATCTTTCTATACGTCGAAACCCTAATCCCGGAGTCGTCGGAGGCACAACACCGAGAGGAGGAACTGACTTGAACAAAATTTGGAGACCCCCGTTGCTGTGGTAAACCTTGATCCATTCTTTTCCTCATGTGATTCGAAAACGAATCCTAAATTCGATCTTTTTCTATTCAAAACCCCCGATCCGAATCGAGAGCGAAGAACCCGACAAACGGAGAGGATAAACGGAGGACGGGAAGCCACGCCTCCGAATCGACGATCCCGGACGCTCAACAATTTGTAAGTTAACGCTTACTTTGGTTTTGGGTTGTTAAAAGATTCGAACATATAGATCTAATGGAACCCTATCTAAAATCTGTCTACACCGGCGCAGCGTTTTTGTTGAATTTATTCGAACCCCTTAAAGCGTTCAAACGAGAAAACTTAAAACACGAAAAACGTTCCTAAGACACTGATCTAGCTCCTGTAAAATTTCATAATTTTTCATCGTGTTTTGATATCGAAAACCGATCGTAAACGAGCCTGCTTTAGATTTAGATCTTGAAACGATGATAGATTCTTTATTCGAACTTGTTGGCAATTTCTACCTTAGATCTAGACCGATCTAGGCTTGGCGTTGAACATAAGAGTTGTAGATCTATATGTTATGAATACCTCCGTGAAATTTCAGAATTTTTCGTGATGATTTGATATAAGAAATCCACCCCAAACCGAACTGGTTTAAAATCGGATCTTGAAAACTGGACAGAACATAGATTTGAACTTGTTGACATTTTTGACTATGGTTCTAGGCCGAATTGGATCTTTAGCCGAACATGAAAGTTGTAGATAATTGTCTTAAGATGACCTCTGTAAAATTTCATCAAATTTAGAGTTGAATTGCTATGGTATAATTCGAAATCCTTAAACTGAGTTATATGAAATTCGGACAGAACAGTACTTCTGTGAAAATTAGTGTTTTTGACCTATTTAGGTATCTCGGATTGAAAAAGTTAAAACACGAAAGTTTGTAGATCTCGACGTTTTGGAGTCAGTCGTGAAATTTCAGAATTTTTGAAATTAAATCTGATTTTAGACGAATTTTAGAGTAAACTGTGGTTGACCGAGTCAAATCTTGAAATCTTGTTGAAACGGTGGAATTAGCCTTTGAGGTTGAAACGGATAGAAATACTTTGACATACGATACACGAAACGAGAAGATTAAAATATTGCGGGTTATGACTAAGCTAGATACTGTCAATGTTCTCTGCGGCTTGGGACATAAGAGCCCAAGTGTATGTCTAGGTTGACGTAAGAGCCCTAGCGAAACACTGATCGTATGGCTAGCGGACGGATTAACTCTAATTAAAAGATCGACCATGATACCTGTGGACATAAGAGCCCAGGCGTAAGGCTGGCGGACATAAGAGCCCTAGCGGTGGTGATCGGTAAAATAATCGAAACGAGGAGTTGGGAGAATTCCAAATTAAATCTGTATTAAATTGTGCTGTTAAATTTATGGCCACATATTTAATTACGTTGCAAGCTATATGATGATCTTATGAATCCCTATTTCTAAATTATGCGATTACATGAATTATTATGCACATGTTTTCATTAAATTTAATTAAAGGCTTTGAAACCTCATAATCTTGTACGTGTTAACTTACTCAGCACGTAGTGCTGACCAAAACCATTTTTATTTCTTTTTCTTCTAGAGTTGAGAATTATGCATCGTCATATGCATATACGGGAAGCTTGGGATGATATATTGTTTTGAATTTTCTTTTGTATTAGACTAGATCTTGCATGAACGGGCCTGTTTAACCCGTATTCTGGCCGTGTTGGCTATATTTAAATTCCGCTGCATTATACTTATGTAAATATTATTTTCCGCTGCAACTTTGATGTACTACTTTTAATTTGTATAAATGGGCTGTTTAAATGTTTTAAATTCTGAAAAACCATAGCCTTGCATCTCTTTAGCAAGCTCGGAGAAACCGTGTCTTGCTAGGGAGGTGTGGCGGTGACATCCCGACCTGGGTGACCAAAAACCGGGGTGTTACAGTTACAAAGTGGTATCAGAGCCCGGAAGTATTTTTAAATTATTATTATTATTTTTGGCCAATATAGAGGCCCAAGGATTTTTAAAACAAATATTAATATTATTTTTAAATTTTTAACTACCATGATTATTATTCTTTAATTTTAAGTTTTATTTCCATGGAACAAAAATTTATTTTAAACCCATGGAAAATATTTATATATGCATAGAAAATTTTTCCAACAAGTTTTTAAATTCACGAAAACATTTTTCGGGATGGGATAACATTGCATTGCATTGCATTGCATACATCCATGAGTATTTGCGCTAATTTTTTTTGAATTATCAATGCTAAATAATACTCTTATCTTTGAATCCGACATGACCTTTATTTAGGAGCGCTTGCTTAAGACTAATTTTGCACTAGTCCTAGAACTTGATCACCTAAGCTTAGCGTGCCCCATGCATTATCACCTCTTGTCAATCCTATCTTATAGATTTTCTTGAACGCTAACGTGCCTTAGATTAGAAGCTTACTTTCACGTGCGTTGATAACAGAAAATGGCACCTAAGGGAAAGTCGAGAAAGGAAATACCAAACAACACTAACGCTGACCTCCCCAACGCACCGAACAATAATGAGATCCCTCAGAACGTAGGAGGGCGAGTGCCACATGTTCCCAACAAAATGGATGAGCGTCTAAGGACTGTCGAGGAAGTTCTCGTAATATTAGGAAATGCTGAAGTGCAACGGGCACAAGCGGGTATACCACCACCGGTAACCCGAGTCAACTATTTAGCCTTGGTAAACCCTTACCAACCACCCCACTACGCCGGCGAAGAGGACCCGGCTCGGCTAGAAGAATGGATACGGACGTTCGATAAGCTGTTGAACGCCGTAAGATGCCCCGACGAGGAAAAGAAAGATAAAACCTAACGCCTTCTTATAATTGTTTTGCAGGAATTTGAGGAACCAACAAAAAGAAAGATAAAGCTTCAAAAAAAAAAAAACCAGGTTCCCGGTTGGGTTAATATTATATTTAATGAAAATAAATTCTGGAAATTAGAGAAATCTAAAATCCAGAATAAATTCATAAAATAAAATTGTTAACCCAACCTAATTTATGCAAGCAATATGTTTTAGATTCTAATTCTGTGTAGATATGTTTGCTATTGAGTTCATCTTGATGAACATAAATTTTTGAAAACCAAAATTTTCCTAAGTCTTGACTGTGGTTTATTTTTCATTTCAAGAAAATTCGAATTAATTTGAATTGCTTGGAACAAACCACATAAGACATTTTGCCTTGGAAATTTTCACTCTCGGATTAGTTAATTCGAATTATGCAGGCAATTCGAATTAATTCGAATTGACATGCAAATTGAATTGGCACCCAAGGCAGAACTTTCGGATGTTTTATTTGGCCAAGTATTGCAATTCGAATTATAAGGCAATTCGAATTAATTCGAATTGCCTGACTAATTCGAATTGGCATACAAAAGGCATTTTCCTCATCAAGTGAGCAATTCGAGTTATTCAAGCAAATCGAATTAATTCGAATTGGCCACAATAATTCGAATTAGCTCACTTAGGCACCTTGTGCAGATTTTGCCCGCAACCTCAAGTTCGAATTGTGAGTCAATTCGAATTAATTCGAATTGATCTCAGAATTCGAACTTGTGTGTGTATTTTTGTCCTTCAAGCCAATTCGAATTAATTCGAATTGGTCTGAATAACTCGCATCTCTCACAGAATGCACCAATTTGAATTAATTCGAATTAGTGCATAATTCGAACTCCCCTTCCGAATCCTTTTTATACCCTCTTTCCCTCTCATTTTCCCTCACTTTCACTTTTCACATTTCCAAAATCCCTCCCGTGTTCTCTCTCGCGAAACTGTCTTCCTCGCGAAACCGGCAAAAGATTTCGACTTTCCCTCCGTTCATACCCGTCGGAAATGGCATCCTCTTCGTCTAATCCAAGTGGGAGTCGGGGGTAAGTGGTTCTTTTACATTTTCGCACTCTGTTTTCGCAGTTTTCAGTTTTGTCTCTTCGTATTCCTTGCGAAATCGGGGATGGGGAGGGAAATGTGCTTGGATTTTGCATCGGAGAGAGCCGGAAAGTGATCGGAAATGACTGGGTGTAGTATATTAAAGGGTAGAACCGCTTAGGGCAGAACCTAGGTTCCCAGGGCTTTTTTTTGTTGTTACTGCCATTTTTTTAGGGTTTGAAGGTTTCTGTGCTCTTAAGGGATGTTCATTTTGAAAATGAAGATTAGGCCAAACCCTCATGCACATGAAACATCTGGTCGAATGTTGAAGGGTTTTGCCAAGATTTGGCATGGACTGAAGATCAACGTGGGGGAGCAGATTTTCCATGTCATGACCACAAAAGTCACAGGCACCAGAGCTGCTGCTTTATGCTATCCCAACCTCATCAGGAGAATTTGCGAGGCCCAAGGAGTAGATCTAACAGTTTTTGCAGAGAGCGATCTTATTGATATGAGCCGGCCGATCCCAGTCCCAAAGACAAGGATAACTAAACCAGTTACATACGTTATGCCGGAAGAATCAGATGCTCAATCCAGATACACTCCTAGGGCACCAACAGCCGGACGCAAGGGACGCAAGAAGAAGGACCGTACTGAAGCGATACCTTCAACATAAGAAGCTGCAGTCACGCCAACAGAACCTGCTCCCACTCCCACTCATCCTGGAACTGATGTTTCCACTCCAAGCCTATCACGAAGACATCCAGTCCGACCCTCTCGCAGAAGCCCGACTGTGTCTCAATATCCAGCTGATTCTCAAACTCTAGAAGCAGTGAGCAGAATGGGAGAGTCAATGATGCAGAGTGTCAGATCTTTGGCCGATGCCATAGTTTCGACTCACGAGAAACAAATGCAGAAAGAGGAAGAGTTTAGGCTGAGAATGCTTGAGAGAGAAGAGGAGTTCAGAAAGGAAGCAGCAAGGCAGCATCAAGAAAGGACTGAGAGTGAGGAAAAGAATAGAAAAATGTTCGAAGCAGTGTTCGCCAGTCAAGCTAGAATGTTCGACAATCAAGCCGAAATGATGAAGACCATCCTCAGCAAGTTCCCATCCCATCCAGGAGATGCCACCGGATCCTCCACACAGCCCACGGAGAAGAAGGACTAAGCTAAGTGATCACATTCATGCGAGCTCCATTGTAAACATCATGCATTAGATTTTCCATTCATTCAGTGCACTTCCAATCCTCACCATGGAAATCTAGTGTAACTGATGTACATTTACTGCTTTCCACAAGAGAATTTCGTCTTGAGTTCTCTATTAAAAAAAAAAAAGATGTGTGGCAGTCCAAGATGAATAAGTGACTGTCACGCCAAAAACAAGCTGTGACATGCTTGCATGCTCACAGTGTCTTTTTACTGCTTTCAATTAAACAAACCGGCATAAAACAAGCATAAATCTGTCACCTAAATTCACATATTGAATTTAGGCTGATGATGAAATCTTCAGACTATTACATTGGGATAAAACAATTAAAAATATGCATGACATGAATTCTCGAAGTTTTGAGCTATAAAAATCCAATGATATGATCACTTGAAAGAAAAACAAATATTCATGTTGAGAATTTGATTGAATAAGTTGTAAGAAATTTTTCAAAGGCTAAATTTGAGAATAAGAGTATGACATAATCAAACCGTCCCTTGTGAGATCTGAGCCGAGTCACTTTTACTCATTTCTTTCTTTGATTGTGAGAATCAATTCGATTAAAGGACACTAGAACTTGCAATTGGGACCGATTCAAGACCATGCCATATTCCCGAAATTGAGCATATGATCGAGGCACTTAGAAAAACCCAAAATTTTGGCTTTCGTTTGAATTCCAAACCCAAAAACGTTTTCCCTTTAGGATTAACCAATCTGAGCCTTTAAGCCTAATTTTTCTTTGAAACCACTATATTATTCCCAGCCTTAAAAAGACCAAGAAAATCAAACCCAAGTGTACATGAGCCATCCCATCAAGGCATTGTAATTTTTGATCATCAAATATGTATCAATCGGTATGCTATAAACCGATTCAAAAAAAAAAAATCGTTGAGATCCATAAATTGCAAATGACAAAGCAAATTAGACAAAGTCTAATGTCATGCAATAGAAAAGGAAAGAAAAACAAAAGAAAGATAGAAATAATGATGATCATAGATTCTACAACATGCCAAGTTATGGTGGAATGGTGTCATGTCACTTTCTAGCCCAATAATTCCCTTTCCTACCAAATGTTACAACCGTATGCCCCGTTATAACCTTGAATAAGACCTCGGGATCTCGATTTGAGGAAATGAGCCGGTGGCGAGTTGGTCCAGTTGCAAGCTTATGGGAGAATTTAATTGAATTGGATTTTGAGCGTTGATGATAAAAGCCAATCTTGAGAGTGAGTGAACTTTCCGATTCTACTATATGTGAGGCTCTGTTTCTATTAATCAATGATCATGTCATGCTTGAATTCAAGAAGTAAGCCAATGAATTTTTCTAAACACCTATTCAAGAAGAATTAACAATAATGATTGGTTTGTGTGTTCATGCAAGTGAGAAGTATCATTCCATTAAACACTGCAACCAAGAGAGTTTAATACTTGTAATTTTGATTGTCTTATCCCAATATAAAAAGAATGAAATTTCTGAGGCCACGCAAATGGATTGAATATGCAGAGTCCAAGCTCCTAGGAGCACTGACTCTGACTGCTCGGGGACGATCAGTATTAAATGTGAGGATGTAGATAATGGCCAAAATTGACCATTATTTTCAATCCATTTCCGTGTCTGAGACGGACATTTTGATCGTGTTTCCATCTTATTGTAATAAGAAAGCAGTTGAATTTGACAGATTAATGCTAGTTTGTAAAAACATCGAGCCGGTAATAAAAAGACACAAAATATGCAATTTTAAATTGTATTTGTGTTAGAAAAATCCAAAAACAGGAAAAAAGGAAAAAGAAAAGAAAAAGGAATGAAAAGATGGGCAAAAGAATAATATAGCCCACAAAAATCCAAAAAGATGGGAAAAAGATTGAAAATCCCACAACTGAATTTTGGCTAAGTGTTGAAGCACAATTCGAATTGTGCAATTCGAATTAATTCGAATTGGCACAAACAATTCGAATTGCTGAAGAGAACAAGAAGTGGTTAAGTGTTGGGAAGGATGCAGAAGAGCTAATTCGAATTGTCTTGAATAATTCGAATTAGGGAATGAAGAGAAGGAACCCAAAGGCAAGAAGAAGTGCAATTCGAATTGTCTAATTCGAATTAATTCGAATTGGCACAAACAATTCGAATTGCCAACAGATGCAAGGAAGCCAAGCAGAAACCCTCATCCAATTCGAGAAAAGACCAATTCGAATTCTTCACAACAATTCGAATTGATAACTGAAGGCCACATTTCCAGCTCAAGGAAGAGATCTCACAATTCGAATTAATTCGAATTGATTGAATTAATTCGAACTTCACTCATTGAAGCTGTGGAGCATGAGCACAACATTGGTGGGCCTAGGGTTTTGAAATTTGTCTATAAAAGCAGATCTTTCACAACAGAACAAGAGGATCAAGAATTTTAACCAAAAAGCAGCTGGGACAAAAAGAACAGCAGGAGGTTTCACACCCCTTAAGGGTTAGGTAGGTAGTTTAGTTTAGTTTAGTTTATTTTTCTTGCAAGTAGTGTAGTTTCTACATGCTTTGATCTTAGTTTAGTGTAGAAGCAGTTTGTGTAACCTTTAGAGTAGCCATTTCCAGATTTTTATATGCTTTCTAGTTAGAATAAACCCTACCTTCAAGCTAATGATGGTTTTGGGTTCTTTATTTTGCTTTCAAAGTGCCAATACAAGAAAATTTCCAGAAATGGTGTTATTCATGTGTTTTGGCACTCTTTAATGCTTTCTTTAGAAATAAATGCTTAGCATGTTTTTTTGCTTCAACTAGGTTACATTTATTATGTCCTAGTTGACATTCAAACTTAATAAATGCATGTTTGGTGGGTTGTTAGCTTGATTTTATGCCTTAGAGCTTCAAATAAGTGTTCTTAGGTTTTAGATGTTTTAAGGTTTGTTGGGATTTACCTTTATGTCTTATTTTTTCCTGCCTTGTTTTTATTTTTATGCTGCCTTAGATAACTTGAGTGTTCTTAGTTTATTCATGCAGTTCTTGATTTTCTAGATGTTTTAGGTTCTTGATCTTTGAATCCTTTGTTTGTAGAAATAGGGTTTAAATCTTGCCAATACCCACTGGACATGTGTTTGTTTATTTCTTGAAAACCTCACTAGGGTGGCTGTGAAGTGACATTGATGTGAGATGAGGGATTTGGTAAATCTAAACCCATCATTAACCGCACAGTGTTCACCTAACCCATACTTGTGAGAACAAAAATTGTTGTTGTTCGAAAATGTGTAATTTGAATTGAGGCAATTCGAATTATCTCGAATTGCCTAAGAAATTCGAATTGCACAACTAATAATTTCCTTCATGTGGTTTTCAACCAATTCGAATTCTCCAATTCGAATTAATTCGAATTGGTTCAACAATTCAAATTGGCAAGGAAAACCACATTGTATTGTATACCACCCATTCATGCCTTAGTTTATTTTTTCCATCTCTTACCAATTCGAATTGTCCAATTCGAATTAATTCGAATTGCTGGACAATTCGAATTCACCCTCCCCTTGAGGTAAATGCCTTAGTCAATTTGAGCAAGAAGAGGACTTCACCAATTCGAGTTGTCCAATTCAAATTAATTCGAATTGGTCAATAATTCGAATTAGATGATGTTCCAATTTCTGGCAATGATCAATTGGGTAAAGTAATACTTCATTCTTCATGCATTCGCAATTCGAATTAACCCAATAATTCGAATTGAACTATCCCTTCTATTTTGAAAACTCCAAAAATATTTTCTTTCATGATTTGTGTAAGTTGCATGGGTGTATTGGGCCTAGGCCCATTTCACCTAACTCTATCCATTACACATTTCAACCCATTAGTGTCCACTTATTGTGTGCTTAACACCCACACAATACCAAAAATATTTTCTTACTTTTATGTTTTTCTCTTTCATTGTGTGTATGAACGGATAATGAGAAACACCACAGATTAATGTTGGTGAAAGGTCCCTTCACAGGGATATCGACTAACCCGTCTTCTGTGTGTCAATCATTATCTGTTATTTTGCATGATCTGGTTAGTGGTTGGTGGAAGCTTCGGCGAGCGTTCTCTTCACTAAGAGTTTCGATTAGTCACCCAGCCAATTCCTAATCAGATACAGTTTTAATTTTCCTTATCTTAATTTCTCAACCTGAATTCAAGATGCAATAGTATTAATTGATGTCGACCAACATCAGTTAAGACATATTACAGCAAGAAATATGTGGGTTTTTCTTCCACTCACAGACAAAAGAAAACTAAATGACGGCGGTCACCGTTGTTTGGAATTCTTTTTGTCTAAAATCAGTCATCTGGGATAATTGGGAACCGGACCGCAGATGTTTGCAGTCCGGAAAACCTCAATTATCTCTGGCACCCTTTTAGCCAATTTCTTCTCATCTCAGGCTAATCCACCTTTGTGTATCGCATTCTGTCTAACCCCACCATATATTTTGGGGTACCTTATTTTCCTTTTCATATACTTGTATGCATGATACTATTATGTAGATGTTCTGGTCTTATTGCTATTTTGGGGATCCTTCCCCTTGGACACAGAAGTCTTGATATAAATCAGATGCTGCATAATAAATTTCCAACAAAAATCCCTTTTATAAAATCCGGATCTGAGTAAGGGATAAATTCAACAGTTATGACTAATTCACATTCTACTGGGGGTTAATTTTGAGAGCTTAGAAGCAGAGTCAGCGATTAGGTCTCATCTAGACTGAAAGGATCTGTGTTTTAATTGAGAGTTTAGTACCTGTCTAGGGAATGATTTTCAGATATCGATTGGTTTCTCAAAACTGCTGTGTGTTGGAAATCTGATATTAGATATCGCATTAAGTCAATATCCACTTGGGTGTAGATGAGATGTGATAAATAATACTAGAGGAACAACATATAGGCCTTGGTGAATTTATAAGGTAAGGTCGAGTATTCCTTCGACTACTATCTTCTTCTGCCAAAGTCTAGAATTGAGTCTTGAGTGAGTACATCCGGAATAGGTTCATTTATGGATCTGTTTCATTTAGTTTGTATCTCATAACTACCCAGATGTTGTAAGCCCTGTGGCTTATTGATATCTCGGGGGTTCTTGATCTGCATTTGGTCACCAAGACCAGGGGCTCTTTTATACTAACGGAAAGAGACGTTTTTAACGATTCCGAGTGATAGATTTAAATGCCTTCTTTACAGCTTTCTTACTGCTTTCCTTTAAATGCTTTCATAGAGGTCACTCGGAAGAATTAGGGGCTGTCCATCTGTTAAAAGGTTTGAGAGTTATGGAATGGTTTGGGGCTTGATTTGAAACTTTGGGTGTGACATGGGGGAATGATAGGAGTACTTGGCATGTCAACTAATGATATGTTAGGTGTTGCTTGTCCACCACAGATATGTAATGTAACTTCACAAGGCCTGTGGAGGGAGTTATAAGTCTGTGGTATCTTAGAAATTGTTGTCTTAAGAGCATGTAAATTCTCACCATAAGTACCTGTCTGTTAAAGGGAACATGGTGTAGAAAGCATGAGAGTTAGATAACTAGAGGATTATCCCAAGCTAAGATCTGTGTATAAAAATGGAAGTTTAATTGTGTTTCATCTGAATCTTGTCCAATCTTTATTATTTCCTCCCTGTCCCTTCTGTCATAACTCTTTTCATTTATTAAATCCACACCTGAGATTTCAGAAAATTACTCGTGTCAATGAAGCTCGTCAAAAGTTTCATGGCGCCGTTGCCGGGGTTAGTCCCATCTACCGGTTTCCGTTTCTTGTGGTTCTTGGTTAGTCCCATCTACCGGTTTCCGTTTCAGTCCTTGAACTCGTGCAACCGCTACTGCACGGTCATACATAGCTTGTAGGTTAGGGTAGTGCTCATCCGTGATCACCTCTCTAATAGATAGGTTAAGTCCTGTCTCGAACTTCTGTGCCTTCTCTACATCAGTTGGCACCAGTCTCGGCGCAAACCGCACCAACTCCTTGAAACGGTTATAGTATTCTTGGACCGTTTTTCCTCCTTGCCTCAGTGTCAGAAGTTCCTCGTACATGGCAGCCTTCGTGCTCATGGGATAAAAATGATCCCTAAGCAGATCCGTGAATTTTGACCATGTGTAGGGCTCGTCGTACTCCGCCAGCTTCCCTTGGGTGGCTTGCCACCAATCGTTCGCCTTGCAGTAAATATATGTATAATATTTATTGAGCATAAGCCGGTTCTGTTGTCATTTGAGCTTCTTTTTCGGGGTCGAACTGCCCAAGATACTCCTTCAATCTGTGTCCATTCACTACCAGCTCTCCTTTGTCAGTTCGGATCCTGACAGCTCCACTTTCAAACACGTGCACCACTTCGTATGGCCCTTCCCATCTGGATTTAAGCTTTCCGGGGAACAGCTTCAACCTAGAATTGAATAACAAGACATTCTGGCCAACATAGAAGTGTTTAGATTTAATACGACGATCGTGTAACTTCTGGGTCCGCTCTTTATAAATCCTCGAGCTTTCATAAGCTTGCGCACGTATTTCCTCAATTTCATTGAGGTCCAGCTTGCGCTTACTCTGAGCAACTCGTGAGTCAAAATTGAGCGTTCGTACGGCCCAGTAAGCCTTATGCTCTAGTTCTACGGGCAAATGACAGGCCTTTCCGAAGACGAGTCTGTATGGAGACATCCCAATGGGAGTCTTTAATGCAGTGCGGTATGCCCATAAAGCATCATTGAGCTTACGTGACCAATCTTTGCGAGTTGTCCCCACAGTGGCCTCGAGTATGTGTTTGATTTCGCGGTTTGAGACTTCGACTTGACCACTGGTTTGGGGATGGTAAGGCGTGCCGATCTTGTGGAGAATCCCATTTTTGCTCATAAGATTTGCAAATGCTTTATTAACAAAATGGGTTCCTCCATCTGATATGATCACCCTGGGTACACCAAATCTATTGAAAATGTTATTTTTCAAAAATTTGACGACCTGGTTGCCATCATTGGTTGGCAGTGCAACGGCCTCAACCCACTTGGAAACGTAATCGACAGCCATCAAGATGTAATGGTTCCCATCAGATGTCGGGAATGGTCCCATGAAGTCAATACCCCATACATCGAAAATCTCGAGAGTGAGAATTCCTTGTTGAGGCATCTCATCCCTCTTGGAGATATTCCCTAGTCTTTGGCATCTGTCGCAAGCTTTAACAAACGCTTTGCAATCCTCTTAAATGGTAGGCCAATAAAAACCGCACTCGAGCACCTTATGGGCTGTTCGAGTGGGGCCATGGTGACCTCCATATTCCGACTCATGGCATTTCTTAGCGATTTGATAAGCCTCGTGCTCAGTTACACATCGTCTAATAATCGAATCTGCACAATGCTTGAAGAGATAAGGATCTTCCCAGAAGTAGTTAACTACATCTCGGTTGAACCTTGCTTTGTGGCCCCTGCTTTGAAATGGTGGGGTTATTCCGCATGCTAAAAAGTTAGCAATATCGGAAAACCACGGACAAGCTTGATCATGAAGATGCAAGGCAAACAGTTGCTCGTCCGGAAAATTCTCATTTACGGCTAGCTCATTTTTATCATTTTCTAGTCGAGACAAATGATCAACAGCACCATTGTCTCTGTCTTTTCTATCTTTTATTATAATGTTGAATTCTTGCAACAAAAGTACCCACCTGATTAATCGAGGTTTGGCGTCTTGTTTGCTAAACAAGTATCTCAGTGCAGAGTGATCTGTGTACACTGTGGTTTTCGTACCAATAAGATATTGTCTGAATTTATCAAACGCAAAAACCATAGCATACATCTCCTTCTCCGTGGTGGTGTAGTTAATTTGGGCCTCATTCAGGGCATGACTTGCGTAATGAATTACACAATGCTTCCCTTCCTTATGTTGCCCAAGAACTGCACCCACGGCGAGATCACTTGCATCACACATTACCTCGAAAGGCATTGACCAATCGGGTGGTTGCACTATTGGAGCAGAAATCAACATCTCCTTGAGCGTGTCAAAGGCTTGAACACACGCTTCATTTATTACGAAAGGATTTTCTTTACAAAGCAAGTTAGTGAGCGGCTTGGCAATTTTAGAAAAGTCTTTAATGAATCTCCGGTAGAAACCGGCATGCCCTAAGAAACTCCTAACTGCTTTTATTGAATTAGGCAATGGTAGGTTTGAGATGACTGAGACCTTAGCTCTGTCGACTTCGATACCTGCGCGCGAGATGCGGTGACCCAACATTATTCCTTCGGTGACCATGAAATGGCACTTCTCCCAGTTCAAAACTAGGTTGGTGTCCTCACATCTTTTCAAAATTTGTGCAAGATTAGTCAAACATTCATCAAAAGTATCTCCATACACAGAGAAGTCATCCATGAAAACTTCAATGCATTTTTCGATAAATTCTGAAAAAATTGACATCATGCATCTTTGAAATGTGGCAGGCGCATTACAAAGTCCAAAAGGCATGCGCCTGTACGCAAAAGTTCCATATGGGCACGTGAATGTGGTCTTGTCGTGATCCTCGCTAGCTATTACAATCTGATTATAGCCAGAGTACCCATCCAAAAAGCAATAGAACTCCCTTCCGGCCAACCGCTCTAGCATCTGATCAATGAATGGCAAGGGGAAATGGTCCTTCCTGGTAGCGGTATTGAGCTTCCGGTAGTCGATGCAAACTCTCCAACCGGTCACTGGACGCGTCGCCACTTCTTCTCCTTGCTCATTAGTCGTTACACAGATCCCCCCACGTTTCGGTACGACCTGCACTGGGCTAACCCATTTGCTATCAGAGATAGGATAGATGATACCAGCATCTAAGAGCTTGATAACTTCTTTCCTTACCACTTCCTACATATGGGGGTTCAGACGCCTTTGTGGTTGCCTTGAGGGCTTGTACTCCTCTTCCATTAAAATTATGTGCATGCAAACAGAGGGGCTTATTCCTTTTATATCAGAAATGGTCCATCCGATTGCATGTACATATTTCTTTAGAATGTCTACCAGAGCTTTTTCTTGTTCTTGTGTTAGCTTGGCAGACACAATCACCGGTAATCTTTTATGTTTAGCGAGAAAGACGTACTTAAGATGATCCGGAAGTATTTTAAGTTCAAGCTCTGGTGGGCATTCAACGGAAGGCAGTAATTTGCTAGAAATGGATGGGAGAGAGAGGTCAGATTTACCTTCAGGATCCTGTGTCAGTACAGGATCCACTTCCTCCTCAGCGGTGCTTTCCTCTTCCTCCGGGATGAACTCAACCCCATCGAATTCTTCAAGGTCCCCAGAGATAGGGTCCTCGAAGTGGACAGCGTTGCAGCTCCTTGGTTGCTCCGCACCTTCAGGCTTCAGTACCTGTTTTGAAACTTTGTTTGGCTCATCAGTCACAGAGTTTATGCTCTCATCCTCACTCCTACTTTCTATTACATCAAATATGGAACAAGATCCCTCATTCGGAAACTTCTGCAGCTGTTCCATGTCAAAGGTGATTTCTTTGTCATCGACCCTCAATGTGACTCTTCCAGATTTGGCGTCGATCAGTGCACCGCCAGTGGCCAGAAACGGGCGTACCAGGATAAGTGGCATTTCAGAGTCCTCTTCGATGTCGAGGATGATGAAGTCAACCGGGAAAAGAACTTGACCGGTTCTGACTACCACATCCTTGAGGATTCCTACGGGCTTTGTGATTGATTTGTCTGCAAGCTGCAGCTTCATCTTTACTGGTTCAATCTCCCCAAGCCTTAGGCGAATTGCCATGGCTAAGGGCATCACATTGATGCTGGATCCTAGATCACATAACCCCATGCTCACTTTGGCCTTCCCAATCTATACTGGTAGCGTGCAACATCCAGGGTCTTCTTTCTTTTCGGGCAGTTTCTTCTGAACTATGGCACTGCATGTGCTGTTGAGAACAATCACCTCCTCCTGCTCTACCTGCCTTTTCCCTGAAATCAATTCTTTCAAGAACTTAGCATAGGTGGGCATTTCTGAAATCATTTCCACAAGAGGAATGGTTATCTCTACAGACCTTAACCGTTCTAGAAATTTCTTGAATTTAAGGTCATGTTCCTTATTTTTAAGACGTGCTGGGTATGGCACCCTTGGCATGTACTTATTATTGTTTGTTTTTGGTGGTAAAGAGAAGGAAGTTGTACCTTCAACCCTACCCTTTTCAGCTCCCTTTGCAGCTTCAGCCTGCGAAATAGCTGTTTCTGATTTGTCATCGACCAGTCCAATACCGTCTCCTCCTTCAATCCTTTCATTTTCTTTTTCACCCTCCACTGGATCCTTTTCCTCCTCGGCCGTCTCTTTTCCATGTCCAACAATTCCTTTTAGAGTCTTGCCTCCCCGCAATGTGATTGCTTTACACTGCGGGTTAGCTTCAGTACTGCTTGGAAGTGTTCCTTTCCCCCTGTTCTGCAGTTCCTTGGCCAATTGGGTGACTTGCGTCTCCACATTCTTGATTGATGACTGCAGTTGTTGGTTTATATCCTTCTGGTTGGCTATAAACTCAGTCATCAAGTTCTCCAGACGAGATGGTGGCCTTTGGTTATATTGTTGATTCTGATCAGGTTGGGATTGGAAATTCTGGAAATTCTGGCCTTGGTTCTGATTAGGCCTCTGTTGGATTTGAGGTTGGAAATTCTGATTCTGATTTTGGAAGTTCTGCACTCTTTGCTGGACGAATCCTTGATTCTGAGGTCTGAAGTTTTGCTGTGGGTTTTGATTTGCGAACTGGTTGGGCTGGTTTGGCTGCAACAAATGCGCATTAAGTGCATTGTTGTTAGAATAGGAGAGATTGGGATGGCGATTTTGGTAGTTCCCGGCATAATTACAACTCTCGGTAGCTATCTGTTGGCATGTATCAGTTGGATGAGGTCCCTGACACAGTCCACAGACAACTCCCGATTGCTGTGTTTGAACTTGGTCTGATGAGGTTCCTGCCTGAGAAGCGTCTATTCCCTTCCCTTTATCCTGGCTCAGCTGTATCGCAGCTACCTGTTCTTGCAATTTTTCAAAATCTGTTTTCCCTTCACTTACAGCAAAGACTTTTCTAGGAGGATCCTCCTTCCTATCATCTGTGTTTAGGATGGATCTGTTGACAGACATTGTCTCAATCTTCTCCCAAGCTTGGTCCATAGGCAAGTGGAGTAAATGTCGTCCGCCAGCAGCGTCTAACATTGTTCTCCATGGATGGGTGAGTCCTCCGTAGAATTTCCTCAATTGCTCCCATGGTGCGTACCCGTGTTGGGGGCATCGCCTGATGAGGCCCAAGAATCTTTCTTTCGCATCATATAATGATTCGTCTGGCTTCATTTTAAAATCTCCAATCTTAGCTCGTCCTTCCTCAATCTTTGATTCTGGAAAATACTTCAGCAAAAAGCTCCTCACCAAGTCTGCCCAAGTGCTCCTCAGATTGATAGGCAATGACTTATACCAGTCCCTGGCACCACTATATAAAGAAAATGGAAACAACATTAGCCTGATAGCATCAGGAGAGACTCCCTGATTTTTGATCGTGTCGCAGAGCTCCAGGAAGGTCTGGAGATGATCATGAGGGTCCTCATGATTTGCACCGCAGAACTGATTGTTTTGCACCAAATTAATGAGTGCCGGTTTGAGCTCGAAATTGCGTGCGGGAAAGTGTGCTCTCCCAGGTCCATCCAGATAGGGCTCTACTATTGGTTGCATGAAGTCTGCTGCTGCTTGCTGCTGTTGTTGATTTCCTTGTTCAGCTTGGTTCTGGTACTGTTGGTGGTAATTAGGAAATTGCTGGAAGTTATGTGGATCTTGTGGGTTGTTCTGAAACTGATCTGGATTGAAAGCTTGGTTTTGGTATTGTTGGTTTGGTATGTTTTGATTTTGGTGAAATTGGTTTAGGGGTGGTGGTGGTTGTTGGTGGAATTGCTGGTATTGTTGCTGATTGGGATTTGGTAGATTCTCCTCTTCGTTGGCACGATTAGGATGCTCTACCATTCCTCCGTCAGCTCCATTACCAGGGTTATTTGGTGGTTGGTCTATGGGTAAGATCGGGGGAATGTTCTGGTTATCTGCCATGTCTGATAGATCGCTGCTCGATGTTTCGGGTGAAGTGCGGGTCCGACGCTCCTGCTCTTTCCGTCTTCTGGCTTCTGCCCTCAGTTGGCGAGCGGTCCTTTCTATTTCTAGATCGAACGGTAGCTCCGGCAATGTGTTCCTCCTCCGTTGCATAAGCAGTTGGTATCAAGATTTTGACAGTACCTGTACAATCCCCAAGTTAGTGATGGTTTGATAGTATATACAAAAACTATCTATGAGTAAATCAGGAGTGTAATTCTCCTAGTAAACGGCGCTGCATCCTCCCCGGCAACGGCGCCATGAAACTTTTGACGAGCTTCATTGACACGAGTAATTTTCTGAAATCTCAGGTGTGGATTTATTAAATGAAAAGAGTTATGATGTAGGGAAGGGGTTTAAGGATATGTTATGATTCCCGTTTTACTACTCATGTGGAGTGTTTTAATCTCAAACGGCGCTGTGGTCCTCCCCGCCATGAAACTTTTGACAAATATCACGGTGCAACCGGGATTGACCTTCAGTCTGTCACCCCTGGTATCTGCACCATGATACTTCTCATAATTTCATGTCACGAAAGCACCTGCCATGAAGCTTTTGAACATCTTCCCACTGTATGAGTATTTTCCCAAAATGTTGTGTTTTTATTTACTAAGATTTTCCACTCGGTTACTCGATTCAAGTTTTGCACGGTTTTCTAACAACTACTTGACATAAATTAAACCAGATCATGAAAGCAGTAAAAATTATTCTACAAAGCATGGTAAACTAGGTCGAAGAAAGCAATTAAATCTATACTACGAAAGCAATATAAAATTATGCTACACTATCTAGAAAGCAAGTTTAAATATGACAGAAGGGACAGGGAGGAAATAATAAAGATTGGACAAGATTCAGATGAAACACAATTAAACTTCCATTTTTATACACAGATCTTAGCTTGGGATAATCCTCTAGTTAGCTAACTCTCATGCTTTCTACACCATGTTCCCTTTAACAGACAGGTACTTATGGTGAGAATTTACATGCTCTTAAGACAACAATTTCTAAGATACCACAGACTTATAACTCCCTCCACAGGCCTTGTGAAGTTACATTACATATCTGTGGTGGACAAGCAACACCTAACATATCATTAGTTGACATGCCAAGTACTCCTATCATTCCCCCATGTCACACCCAAAGTTTCAAATCAAGCCCCAAACCATTCCATAACTCTCAAACCTTTTAACAGATGGACAGCCCCTAATTCTTCCGAGTGACCTCTATGAAAGTATTTGAAGGAAAGCAGTAAGAAAGCTGTAAAGAAGGCATTTAAATCTATCACTCGGAATCGTTAAAAACGTCTCTTTCCGTTAGTATAAAAGAGCCCCTGGTCTTGGTGACCAGATGCAGATCAAGAACCCCCGAGATATCAATAAGCCACAGGGCTTACAACATCTGGGTAGTTATGAGATACAAACTAAATGAAACAGATCCATAAATGAACCTATTCCGGATGTACTCACTCAAGACTCAATTCTAGACTTTGGCAGAAGAAGATAGTAGTCGAAGGAATACTCGACCATACCTTATAAATTCACCAAGGCCTATATGTTGTTCCTCTAGTATTATTTATCACATCTCATCTACACCCAAGTGGATATTGACTTAATGCGATATCTAATATCAGATTTCCAACACACAGCAATTTTGAGAAACCAATCGATATCTGAAAATCATTCCCTAGACAGGTACTAAACTCTCAATTAAAACACAGATCCTTTCAGTCTAGATGAGACCTAATCGCTGACTCTGCTTCTAAGCTCTCAAAATTAACCCCCAGTAGAATGTGAATTAGTCATAACTGTTGAATTTATCCCTTACTCAGATCCGGATTTTATAAAAGGGATTTTGTTGGAAATTTATTATGCAGCATCTGATTTATATCAAGACTTCTGTGTCCAATGGGAAGGATCCCCAAAATAGCAATAAGACCAAAACATCTACATAATAGTATCATGCATACAAGTATATGAAAAGGAAAATAAGGTACCCCAAAATATATGGTGGGGTTAGACAGAATGCGATACACAAAGGTGGATTAGCCTGAGATGAGAAGAAATTGGCTAAAAGGGTGCCAGAGATAATTGAGTTTTCCGGACTGCAAACATCTGCTGTCCGGTTCCCAATTATCCCAGATGACTGATTTTAGACAAAAAGAATTCCAAACAACGGTGACCGCCGTCATTTAGTTTTCTTTTGTCTGTGAGTGGAAGAAAAACCCACATATTTCTTGCTGTAATATGTCTTAACTGATGTTGGTCGACATCAATTAATACTATTGCATCTTGAATTCAGGTTGAGAAATTAAGATAAGGAAAATTAAAATTGTATCTGATTAGGAATTGGCTGGGTGACTAATCGAAACTCTTAGTGAAGAGAACGCTCGCCGAAGCTTCCACCAACCACTAACCAGATCATGCAAAATAACAGATAATGATTGACACACAGAAGACGGGTTAGTCGATATCCCTGTGAAGGGACCTTTCACCAACATTAATCTGTGGTGTTTCTCATTATCCGTTCATACACACAATGAAAGAGAAAAACATAAAAGTAAGAAAATATTTTTGGTATTGTGTGGGTGTTAAGCACACAATAAGTGGACACTAATGGGTTGAAATGTGTAATGGATAGAGTTAGGTGAAATGGGCCTAGGCCCAATACACCCATGCAACTTACACAAATCATGAAAGAAAATATTTTTGGAGTTTTCAAAATAGAAGGGATAGTTCAATTCGAATTATTGGGTTAATTCGAATTGCGAATGCATGAAGAATGAAGTATTACTTTACCCAATTGATCATTGCCAGAAATTGGAACATCATCTAATTCGAATTATTGACCAATTCGAATTAATTCGAATTGGACAACTCGAATTGGTGAAGTCCTCTTCTTGCTCAAATTGACTAAGGCATTTACCTCAAGGGGAGGGTGAATTCGAATTGTCCAGCAAGTCGAATTAATTCGAATTGGACAATTCGAATTGGTAAGAGATGGAAAAAATAAACTAAGGCATGAATGGGTGGTATGCAATACAATGTGGTTTTCCTTGCCAATTCGAATTGTTGAACCAATTCGAATTAATTCGAATTGGAGAATTCGAATTGGTTGAAAACCACATGAAGGAAATTATTAGTTGTGCAATTCGAATTTCTTAGGCAATTCGAGATAATTCGAATTGCCTCAATTCGAATTACACATTTTCGAACAACAACAATTTTTGTTCTCACAAGTATGGGTTAGGTGAACACTGTGCGGTTAATGATGGGTTTAGATTTACCAAATCCCTCATCTCACATCAATGTCACTTCACAGCCACCCTAGTGAGGTTTTCAAGAAATAAACAAACACATGTCCAGTGGGTATTGGCAAGATTTAAACCCTATTTCTACAAACAAAGGATTCAAAGATCAAGAACCTAAAACATCTAGAAAATCAAGAACTGCATGAATAAACTAAGAACACTCAAGTTATCTAAGGCAGCATAAAAATAAAAACAAGGCAGGAAAAAATAAGACATAAAGGTAAATCCCAACAAACCTTAAAACATCTAAAACCTAAGAACACTTATTTGAAGCTCTAAGGCATAAAATCAAGCTAACAACCCACCAAACATGCATTTATTAAGTTTGAATGTCAACTAGGACATAATAAATGTAACCTAGTTGAAGCAAACAAACATGCTAAGCATTTATTTCTAAAGAAAGCATTAAAGAGTGCCAAAACACATGAATAACACCATTTCTGGAAATTTTCTTGTATTGGCACTTTGAAAGCAAAATAAAGAACCCAAAACCATCATTAGCTTGAAGGTAGGGTTTATTCTAACTAGAAAGCATATAAAAATCTGGAAATGGCTACTCTAAAGGTTACACAAACTGCTTCTACACTAAACTAAGATCAAAGCATGTAGAAACTACACTACTTGCAAGAAAAATAAACTAAACTAAACTAAACTACCTACCTAACCCTTAAGGGGTGTGGAACCTCCTGCTGTTCTTTTTGTCCCAGCTGCTTTTTGGTTAAAATTCTTGATCCTCTTGTTCTGTTGTGAAAGGTCTGCTTTTATAGACAAATTTCGAAACCCTAGGCCCACCAATGTTGTGCTCATGCTCCACAGCTTCAATGAGTGAAGTTCGAATTAATTCAATCAATTCGAATTAATTCGAATTGTGAGATCTCTTCCTTGAGCTGGAAATGTGGCCTTCAGTTATCAATTCGAATTGTTGTGAAGAATTCGAATTGGTCTTTTCTCGAATTGGATGAGGGTTTCTGCTTGGCTTCCTTGCATCTGTTGGCAATTCGAATTGTTTGTGCCAATTCGAATTAATTCGAATTAGACAATTCGAATTGCACTTCTTCTTGCCTTTGGGTTCCTTCTCTTCATTCCCTAATTCGAATTATTCAAGACAATTCGAATTAGCTCTTCTGCATCCTTCCCAACACTTAACCACTTCTTGTTCTCTTCAGCAATTCGAATTGTTTGTGCCAATTCGAATTAATTCGAATTGCACAATTCGAATTGTGCTTCAACACTTAGCCAAAATTCAGTTGTGGGATTTTCAATCTTTTTCCCATCTTTTTGGATTTTTGTGGGCTATATTATTCTTTTGCCCATCTTTTCATTCCTTTTTCTTTTCTTTTTCCTTTTTTCCCTGTTTTTGGATTTTTCTAACACAAATACAATTTAAAATTGCATATTTTGTGTCTTTTTATTACCGGCTCGATGTTTTTACAAACTAGCATTAATCTGTCAAATTCAACTGCTTTCTTATTACAATAAGATGGAAACACGATCAAAATGTCCGTCTCAGACACGGAAATGGATTGAAAATAATGGTCAATTTTGGCCATTATCAACGATACAAGAAGAATGAGGATCATTTCCGTAGAAACTCGAACCGACCACATCAAAACGACAATGGACGAAACAAGGGGATAGTCTTCAACCATGGACATGCGCCACCATGTCCAAAGTGTGGTAAACCACACTATGCGAGAGGATGCCCTCAGCCTGGAGCATGCCTTCGGTGCGGTCGACATGGTCACCAGCTGCGTGACTGCAGGACGCGAACAGAAAACATAAACAGAAGAGAGGACGTGACCACTCGGCCCAAGCAACCGTAAGGAGTTTTCAATTTTTGAGTTCGACTCCACGAATTGTATCCAATCAAAAATAAACAAATTCAAATTGTTTTGAACTACGTTATGACTTGATCCCTTCACAGGGTACGTAGGCAGCTTGGAAATCTAAATTCTAAGTTCAGTCACGAAATAAATCCCAAAATAAAAACATAACCGAAAGCAACCTTATGTTTAAACTCGAAGAAACCAAAACCGAAACACAACTTCGAGGACAAAGTTGATTCCTAAGGGGGAGAGGATGTAACACCCGAGAAATTTAATTCACGTTCAAAGGAATAGAATTAATTTCTTGTGGAAGACGTTTATCCTTAAAGGAAATAGATGGAAAAGCCCCAACATTAAATTGAACCAAAAGTTAAAGTGAGGGCGCAACTTCGGGGACGAAGTTGGTTCTTAAGGGGGGTAGACTGTAATACCCGAGATTTTTACAGCAAAATAAAAATTTATTTCCGAAAAGAAAATAATTTATTACAATAAATTATTGCTCGGAAATGAAATGTCGATAGATTCAAAACATTAAAATGGAATGAAAGAGGAAAAGAAAGCCCGAAGAAATTCCATGAATCGAGTTAAAAGAATTGGAATTAAATTCAAGAAGGAAAAGAATTTTAATTCCAAAAACCCGTGAAGTCGGAAATAATTTAATCGGATAAATTATTACACGGGAGTCGAAAGACGACGAATTCAAACTCGACGGATTCAAGATTTCGAATATGAAATTCATTTGAGTCGAAATAAATTTAAGAAAGGAATCGTAACCCGAGAACGACCCGAAAAATCGAGCTCAAAAACGTAGAAGCACAGAAGTCCGAAAGAGAGGAGAAAAGGCCCGACGGATCGCACGACCCGGCCCAGGCCGGAGCTGCGCGGTCTCCGCGCGGTCTATAGGGAGAAACCGCGCCACCTACGCGCCAGAGCAGCAGCAGCTGCCAAACGCGATTTCGGCGATTCTATTGCCTAAATTTCCGACCCCGACTAAGGAAACTCGATCCCAGTCGGGGGAAAGGCAATTAGGGCGACCTAAGACTGCTCTCCCACCCCATTATCCGAATTTCAAACCCTCCTCCATCCAAAAACTCTCCCAAAAACCGAAAACCCAAGTTCCGACCTCCCGACGACTTTCCGGCGAGGATTCCGGCCAAGAGAACGATCAAGACAAAGCCCCCTGCCTTCTAGGACGTTGGTAAGGTGTTGTGCAGTTTTTTATTCGTCTATAATGTAGTAAATTCGAACCTAACCATCGAAACTTTTGTACGAGTTCACTTCGGGGGCGAAGAAGAAGGAGATCGGTGGAAGATACCCGCTCGTCGCGACCCTAGACAACCCGAGAGAGCCCTGTGACGATCCTAAACTCTAACATTGTAAGTTAACTCCTTGCGTATAAATTTTGGATGACTAAAATTGATCGAATCAATAGATCTAAACAAAAACATAAAAATCGGACTTAAAAACCCCAAACCGCGCAGTTTCGGAAACCCCACGAGTTCGACTCTTTCGAGTGTTTAAAACAGAATGGCCAAAACATGAACTTTGTTCCTAAGATCATAATCTCGATTTTGTCAAAATTTCAAGAGTTTTCATCAACATTTGACCCCGAGATCGAATCTGGTTTATTCCTGCGTTTTACTCCAACCGAAGACTATGTACAGATTTGCGCATCCGACTTCTTCGACGTTTTTCTAATTGAATCCTTCAAAAATAAACTTTTATGTAAAAATGAAAGTTGTAGCTAACTTTCTAAATATTGTGTCCTTAAAATTTCACGCATTTTCGTTAACGTTTGTATACTCAAAAACCCTCGGAGATAGACTGTGATTTAACGGAAAACTGGACAGATTACGTAGTCGAACTTGCTGTGCATTTTTCGATCCTTTATGTTCAAAACTAATCTTGGGTGAAAACATAAAAGTTGTAGATGATGGTGTCTAGTTTATCCCTGAAAAAGTTCATAATTTTTGAATCACGTTTGATATGCCAAAAAGTCGTCAAAAGTTGAATCGCCGAATCTGGAATCCTGACAGTTTTTATGACCCGACTTGATGCATATTTTTCACCCGTTTAAAGAATGAATTAGACTTGCATTTCTAAACAAAAGTTGTAGGAAATTATGTCTGGATTATGTGTATAAAATTTCACGAATTTTGGAGTTCATTTGATATGTCAAAACGGACGATTTCAGAAACTGTTTCAACTCGATTTTTAAACCCGCGCGTAAACAGTGTGTTGTGGTCGATTTTTGAGCATCTAAAATTCATTATTTCCAAACTCTTAAAACATGAAATTGTTCCTTAATGTGTTGTGCATCTCCTGTAAAAATTTCGGATCAATTGGCTTTGAAGTGAATTTTTAATCAGCGTCGCATGAATCTGTGACGAAATCAGTTTTTGAGACAGAAATTATCTTTCGTAGAGAACTCGAAATTTGACTCACTTCGAAACCTTATTTCCAAAAACTTAAAACATGAAATTGGTTCGTGTGTGTGTCTTCGAGCTACTGTGAAAATTTTAGAATTTTTGGTGTAAAGAGGAATTTTTAATTAAGAAAGGCGTAAACTGCCTCGAATCGGATTTTTCGAACTTGAGAGAACTCGAACTATGAAACGCGATATCGATCATTTGATAACTTTGAAATACGAACTTTTCAAAAAATCCCGTTCACTAGGCTGAGCCGATCTTCATGCTATCATTATCTTTGAGACTGCCTCGTTAGTGGTCTACATGCCTGTCAAAACGACAGTTGAAATACATGCCTGTCAAAACGACAGTTGAAATACATGCCTGTCAAAACGACAGTTGAAATACATGCCTGTCAAAACGACAGTTGATATACATGGCCTGCCAAATGGCAGTTGAAATACACGGCTTGCCGGAATGGCAATTGAAATACATGGCTAGCCAAAACGGCAGTCAATACTGATATGGCTGCAGCCGCCGGTTAACCGGCTATCTGGTTACGACTATTGAGATTGCCTCGTTAGTGATCTCCCTTGTGTGGTGTCCTCTTCTTAGTTTACGGGATAAAAATATAAAAGACTTGTGTGAGTGTTTAATTATGCTTAAATCTTATTTACCATGTTTTTTTTAATTATGCTTTTAAATTGCGCTTTTAAGTTAAGTCCTTTAATTTTGTATTCTCGCCTTGAATAAATTAATCATGTTTTCCGCTGCAAGTAAGATTATGAATTTTTCAATTAAGCCTGAGTAAAAGTATAATTTTTAAATTAATCAAATAATTTTTTTTTAAACCCCTTTATCGTTACGTTAGGAATTAACTTACTCAGTATTCTATATACTGATAAAACCTGTTGTTTATTTTTCCATTACAGAGTACGGAGCATGATCATGCATCGGGGGATCACTTTGGACATTTAGTTATTTACTTTACATGACTTGCATACGGGCTTGTTGACCCGAGTTTTGGCCATGTCGGCCCTATCTTTAAATTTTCCGTTGCAAATTTATTATTATAATTATTACATGTGTGGATGATGTTATATTATTATTTTAAGCAATTCCGGACTTGTTTTTAAAACTTTTTCCAAAACCTATAGTCTTGCATCTCTTTAGCAAGCTCGGAGAAACCGTGTCTTGCTAGGGAGGTGCGGCGGTGACACCTCGGCCTGGGTTATCAAATCCGGGGTGTTACACGAAGCTTTTGAAACTTCCGAGTGATAGGATTTTAAAATGTCTTCTTTACCGCTTTCTTTTAATCGCTTTTGTAGAGGTCACTTGGAAGCATTGCTAGATCTTCTAACTGCTACTAGGACTGAGAGTTAAGGGATAGTTCAGGCTATTTTTAGACTTTGAGAGTGACATGGGGGAATGATAGCAGTACTTGGCACTTCAACAAATGATTTGTCAGGTGTTGTTTGTCCACCGCAGGTGAAATAACATACCCTGGCCGGGGCAGTTATGAATCTGTGGTATCTTAGAATTTGTGGTCTTAAGAACATGTAAACTCATACTGTAAGTACCTGTCTGTTAAAGGGAACATAGTACTGAGAGCATGAGAACTAGCTATCTGACAGGATTATCCCAAACAAAGATCTGTGTATTAAAAATTGAAGTTTAATTATACTTTATCTGAATCTTGTCCAATCCTTATTCTTTTCTCCCTGTCCCTTCTGTCATCATTTGGAATCAGCTTCATAGCTAGCTTAGCATAGATTTACTGCTTTCTCAGCATAATTTTTATTGTCTTCATAGGATAAATTTCATCTGTTTTCTAGATTCTATTTTAATATGCTCTGTAGATTACTTTAGCTGCTTTCATAGCTTAGATTAGATTTAGTCATGTAGTTGTTAATCCAACTTCAAACTGATTATGTAATACCCGAGAATTTTGCAACATAAAATAAATAAATAAATAAAATAAATAAATAAAAAAACAATAAATAAAATAAATAAATAAATTAAATAAATAAATAAACAATAAACAAAACAATAATAATAAATAAATATAATAAGTGAATAAACATAATACATAGACAAGGAAATGAGAAATGGAATTTAATTTCCGATACCCGTAAAACCAAAGATAAATTAATCAAATAAATTGTACAAGTGTATCCGACACCGTGGACTCGAGAATTCGGACCAATATTAAATCTAGACCCGAGTAAGAATTTAGATAGGGAATAGGAGCCCGAAAATATCCCGGAAATTCGAATCCGAGAACATAGAGGGATAGAAGTCCGAAAGAGAGGAGGAAATGCCCGACGGATCGCACGACCCGCCCGGACCGAAGTCCAGGCGTGGGCCGCGCGGTGTTTGGCTAAACGGCGCGCCAACCCCGCGCCACTCGACAGATTCACCGGTTGCGAGATTTACTCGCCCGAATCCGGATTTTCCGACTTCGGTTGTATTCCTTTCGGCTCAAGACTCACCAAGGCCGACCTTGGATGTCCCTAGGTCGTGTCTATCTATAAATAACACCTCTTGGCAGCCCCGAACACTTTTCAAAACCCTACAACTCTCCATACGTTTGAAAACCCTAATCCCGGAGTCGTCGGAGGCACGAAACCAAGGCGAGGACTGTTTTGGACGAATCCGGAAGTCTTCTATCGTCATGGTAAGTCTGATCCATTCGTCTCTTACGTTTTGATTCGAAAACGAATCCTAACTTAATCTTTTTCCTTTCGACACCACGAATCGGATCTAGAACGAAGAACCCGACGAACGGAGAAGACAAACGGTGGACTAGAAGCCACGCCTCCGAATCGACGATCCCGGACCCAAAGATCTGTAAGTTAATCTTACTATGGTTTGGCAGGATTTAAAATACACTTAACCTAAAGATTTAAACCAAGAACGTAAAATCTGTCAAAACGAAATCTTTAACGGTGTAGCATTTTGCATGATTTTTCCGAAGCCTTAAACCTATTCAAACGAGAAAACTTAAAACACAAAAAACGTTCCTAAGACATAGATCTAGCTACTGTAAAAATTTCATAATTTTTGTTATGATTTGATATCTAAAATCGATCTCAAACCGAACTGCTTTGAATTTGAATCTTGAAATCTGGACAGAACTTAGGTTTGAACTTGTAAACGCTTTTTACATTAGATCTAGACCGATTCAAAACTTTAGCCGAACATGAAAGTTGTAGATATGTGTCTTAGGTATCTCTCTGTAAAATTGCATCAAATTTGGAGTTAGTTTGTTATGGTTGATCTTGAAATCTTGAAACTGGTGTTGAAATTTTCGGACAGAATATCATCCGGTTAGAAATTAACGTTTTTCACTTACTTCCGTATCTCAGATCAAAAAACTTAAAACATGAAACTTGTTCATCTCTGTGTTTTCGAGTAACTAGTCAAATTTCAAAATTTTTGGACTTAAAACCGATTTTTAGTAAATTTTGAAGTAAACTATGGTTGACCGAGTCAAATCTTGAAGTCTTGTTGAAACAGTGAAACTAGCCTTTAAGGTTTAAACGAGTAGAAGACTCTTTTGAAATAAATACATGAAATCTGAAATTTAGGAAATCCCCTTACAAACTTGATCATTTAAAATTAGGGGGTGAGTGCTCTGCAGGGTGCCCTCCTAACGATTCACTTCGTGCCTTTATGGACGATGGTGACCTGCGCGAAATTTTGAGATATGTTGCCAAAACGGCATGAGATATATGGCCTACACTCTCGTGAATATCCATATGGGTTTCCCGAGGCTCCGAAGTGGTACTGGGTATGGCAGATACGGTTGCGGCCGCCGGGCTACCGGCTAAACTTGACGAGATTGCGATGCAATCGTGAAATAATTGAAATACTAAATCTTGGGTGTAATGGGGATATATAAAAATATTATTTGTTGTCATTTAAATTATTAAATGCTTTATTTAAATTATTTATGGCCTTTATTTAAATTATGCTAAATGTGTTGTTAATTAGAGCCATGAATTGATTATGCAAATTGGTTAGACAATTAAATTGAATTATCTATGATTTATAATTATCATGCTTTTATTTAAATATTAATTAATGGCTTTGAAACCCCACGATCATGTATGTATTAACTTACTCAGCAAGTTGTGCTGACCAAACCATTTTATTTCTTTTCCTTACAGAGTATGTGGAATGAGCATGAGCACTACATGCATGGGATTTATGAGAACATTTAATATTTTGATTTTTGCATTAGACTATAGTATGAACGGGCCTGTTTAACCCGTGTTTTGGCCATGTTGGCCCTATTTACATTTTCCGCTGCAATACTTATACTTAGATACTATTATTCCGCTGCATTATACTATTTATTTTGAATTTATATTGAATGGGCTACTTGAATGGTTTTTAAATGTTTTAAATACTGCAATACCTAGCCTTGCATCTCTTTAGTGAGCTCGGAGAAACCGGGTCTTGCTAGAGAGGTGTGGCGGTGACATCCCGACCTGAGTAACCAAAAATCGGGGTGTTACAAGTTGGTATCAGAGCCCGGTTATTTTTAAACTATTATTTTTAAACCATTATTATTTTTAAACTATTATTTTAAATTATTATTATTTTAAACTATTATTTTTAAACCATGAATATATTTACATTATTATAGAAGCCCAAATTATTATTTTTAAACTTTCCTAGCCCAAAATTATTTTTGAGCCCAAATTATAATTATTTTGACCCAATATAGAGGTCCAAGGATTTTAAATACTATTTTAAATTTTTAAGCATTATTTCCATGGAAACGAATTTTTATTTTAAAACCCATGGAAAAAAAATATAGTGCATGAATTATTTTTGGGGGGAAATCAGCATTTGCATGTGCATACTGCATTGCCTGAACTTAGAGAACGTAGAAGCGTGATACATTCTAACTTAGATCTTTTGCTTGCGCTAGATGGCTAGTCAAGATATGATGAACTTGATGATCAAAATGATGAACGCTCACCTTGATTCCCAACAAACCATACAACAAATGAAAAATCGTATAGCTCACTTGGAGGCAAATCTGCACCAAATGGGAGACTTAAGGGAAGGTGACCTCCAACACTTCCTGAACTTGAGAGCTGCTGATCGAGGTCGCATAAAAGACCTAGAAACTCAAGTGCAAAAACTCACCGAACGGGGCGATGCGATGATAGATAGAATCAAGGATCTAGGGACGGACCTGCTCGACCTCACCAATATAGTGGTACCATACAGCCCTGTGGAAGACTATTTGATGGGACCACGAAGCCCAACACCCCCAGTTGAGAGCCCATCAGGCCTTATCCGTGGACGCTACGGAACCCTTGGACTCTGGCCTCACATGGTCCGCCCGTCACCAAATCCAAGCCCAAACCTAAGCCCCATGGAGAACCATTTGGAGAAACCACAAGGACAAGCTCCGGAAGCCGTCGATCCACCGTCCCCAGTGTTTCATGGACCTTTGGGCACCGGCCAAGTCTCTGATGAGGATGATCCAATGGAAGACCCACTACTCTGTCAGAGGACGCAGAGATCTTTTAGATACTTTGTCTTAGATAGTACATTTATTTTGCGCATCCTATTACTTGTATTAAATTTCTTTTAAGGAATAAAATGCAAGTTGATTTTTTCTTTGAAACCCTTCAACCCTATATAACCGAAAAAAGGGGGGTCCGAAATCATAGAATGAGGACGGACCGGAATGGTTCCACCACATTTTCTCTAAACGATAACAGCCAAACCAAATGACTAAACAAGGATACAACGGAAGCATAAACTACTAAACATAGTCAGCAAGATCATCGTTATATAGTCTCATAGAAAACAACCGAATAAAACACTACTACTACGAGCCTAAAGGGAGATGCAGAGACGAATGATCACTGGTCGGGAGGCGGGAACTGACGACGCATATACTCGTCCATCTGAAGCATGTATGCATACATGTCGGTCATGGTGGCCTACTGCTCCAGCTGCCTCGCAATGATCGTATCCATGCGAGCCTGGTATAGATCCATCCTGGCATCCAAAGCATCATAGCGAGCCTGCCCGGCTGCGAACCCAGCATCCAAACGAGCGAACCCAGCATCTATACTAAGTTGCATACCCTGCATCATCTGAAGTATCTGCGGTATCTCCGGACCCTGCTGGGGAACCACGGGAGGTGGAGGTGGATGCTCAGGAGGAACAACTAGAATCAAACCATCACCATTGGGCTCCGGGCGAAGGACAGCCAGAGGAGCCCCATGTCGCAAGGCACTGCGTCGAGCAGCGTAGGTAGGGATACGGTAGTAGTCGCCAGCGGCTAACTCATAAAGATCCATATCCGGTGTCGTACGGATCCCATGAGCTGCACACAAACCACAAATAAGGTGAACATGAGTAATCACCCTACTCCCTCGTCCTCGGTGCATCTAATACGCATGAATGACCAAAAATCAAAACAAAAGATCGCCCACTCACATACTGTTATGACTGACTCTCACACTTACAATAGGATACAACATCTTCACATCCCCAAACCATAGCATAGTAACATCGCCCTGAACTTTCAAACAGCGTTTCATGGGCAGTTCCTAAATGTCCCCAGGACAAAAGAAGAATGTAGAGGATTATACAGCAGAAACCAGAAAGAGATGGCAGTAAGCAGGACTCAGTAGGGCATGGCTCAGTAGGGTAAGAGAAGTATTATGTAGTAAGAAAAGGCATGCGGGGGAAACAAAGTGCCCTTTGCCTTCCAATGCCTTGAAGATGAATACATGCAAGCTCAACATGAATGATATAACAAGTTCAAGGGTGTCGGGATGAGCCCTCAAATGCGTACTTTAGATAACTTAAAGCTTAGACTCACCTGAATTTCGGGTGACTCAACCTGGCACTGCAGGACGACACCATCCCTGTAGAACTCTATCAGCAACATTATGGAGTACCAAAAATAGTAGCAGCAGCCTCATCAACAAAGCAGTCACAATCTCTTTGTATGTAAATCGTTGCACACAATGACTTTATACTACGTACGTATCCACAACATCCTCCATCCAATTCCAAGTGATTGTCCGATGGCTTGAAATTCAATGCAGGGGATCATCATATATGGCGAACGACCATCAGCAGCTTACAGCAAACCACCAGTAACTTCCTGTATAGGAAGCTTCATTGTTGGACCCTCGGACTTTACCTTCCCACCGATCTTTTTATCCTCATCCGCACCTTCAAAGCCAAAATGACATGACACTACACTACAAACCAAAAAGAAGGACACAACCATACGTGACACAACCAATTAGACGCGACACTACAATACAGACATTGCCAGAGACAAAGCAAAACAATAATTCAATACAACAAAACCAAATAGACACGACCCTATTCAAGCAGCTACAAAAAAAAAAGAAAACTACCAAACGTGACACGACCAACGAGATGCAACACTACACTTCAAGACAGACATTACCAGAGACAAAGCAAGCACACAATACCACACAACAAATCCAACCAGACACGACATGATACAAGCAGCTACAAACCAGAAATACACCATACAGGCAGCATGCCCTTCCAGAAATGACATTTCGTCTACCCGATTAGATCTTGTTGCTGTAGCCAAGCTTCTATCTTGGTTTCACCTTTTGCCCCACGTCTTGCCCAATGATCGGCCAAGTCATTCCGCTCCCTTAAGATATGTTGAAACCGCACTTCCCCCCCACATCTTAATATTATCATTATTGGCCCCAATAGTCTGTTTAGTCTCCATGGGATTTGTATCGGACAACGCAGCCAGCTCACTAAATTTGAAGAATCGCTCTCGAATATCAACCTCGGTAAAGGAAATCCTTGATCTCGAATAATGGCACTACAGACTCTACTCACAGCTGTCACCTCCGCCTCTGTCGAGTCCGCCATCCCTATACTGTCTGATAAAATAAAAATTATAGAACCTTCATCGTCTCTAATGACACCACCCACCCCCGCCGGCCCAGGGTTACCAATGGAAGACCCGTCCGTATTTACTTTCCACCATCCTTTACGAGGTCATTCCCACACCAGCCCAAAACGTGGCCTCCTCAACCTCCCGTTCCTACCATCTGCCAATGCCTGAGGAAAAACTTCTTCGCGGCTTATCAGATTTACATCCCTGCCTCTAAAAGCAGCTTGCCACCATAGGCAAACTCTCCATCTAATCTCGTCCAACACTGCATTATTGTCAAATTGCTTGCCATTAAAAACCAAATCATTCCTGTACTTCCAAATCAACCAAATTGTAGCTAACCCTGACATCTGCCATCCATCCCTGTTAACAGCACCTATATCAAAGCTAATCCACCAATACAGCAATTTGCTTACCTCTCCAGGCACTGCCCATGATACTCCAAACCCGGCTATCATCTTATACCATATTCCTTGCACTGCCTTGCATTTGCAAAACAAATGATCGACTGTCTCATTTACCTCCTCGCACAATACACAAAGTGTACTGGAACCATGTAAACAGCCCCTTTTAGCTAATTCTTCTCGAACAGGTAAGGCTCCATGAGCAACCTTCCAAGCCATTAGTTTAACTTTCATCGGGACCCTTATCCTCCATAATGACCGCCAGAATTTCCTCATCACCACCGCCTCTTCACTGTCGTTCCTCCTCCAGCAAGACCTAGAGGAATACCTGCCACTACTCTCATTTTCCCAAATCAATCTATCCTCCATAAACCTACTCATATCTTGGCGATGTAGTAAGCCCATCATATTATTCCAGTAATCTAACTCCCAATGGAATGGTGTTCTCCTCAGCTTTATGTCCCAGACCCATTCCCAACCGTTCCAACACCCATACTCCGCAACTTTCCCTCCTTTATTACAAGCTAAGGCATAAATACGGGGAAATAGTGACCTCAACGACCTCCCACCCTCCGTCCACCTGTCGTTCCAGAAGTTAGTCTTCAATCCGTTGCCAACTTGAATTCGGAATCCCTCCCCCTGCCCTACTCCAGAAAACATCTCCCACACACTACAAATTCTACCCCGCGCCGATCTCCCTACCTTGGCTTCCGGCAACAGAGTAGTTGAATTCTCATAATATTTAGCTTGAATAACCTCCTTCCAAAGTGAGTTCTCTGTCCCATACCTCCACCTCCATTTCAAGAGCAATGCCATATTCTGTTTCAGGACACTTCCAACCTGGAGACCCCCATCATCCTTATGAGAGCAAATTCTTTCCCAGTTAACCAGGTGAATCTTCCTACTCCCCTCCCCTTCATTCCAAAAAAACCTCCTCTTGATCCTCTCAAGTCTATCAGCCACCCCCATCGGGATTTTAAATACTGATAAGAAATATGTTGGAAGGCAGTTTAGGACAGATTTCACCAAGCAAAGACGGCCTGCTTGAGATAGCATTCGGCCCTTCCACCCGGACAATCGTTGCTCCACCTTGTCCAAGACCGGTTGCCACACCGCCGACCCATTTACTCTGCCCCCAATCGGAATACCTAAATATTTCATTGGCCAGCTTCCCACACTACACCCTAAAACACTTGCTGCTACCCTTACCGAATCCATGGAGCAGTTAATTCCATAAATGTGGCTTTTCCCATAATTTATCCTCAACCCTGTTGCTAGTGTAAGACACCTCAGAATCCTTTTTATAGTGATCTGATTCAACTCTCCTTCACAAAAAATTAACGTGTCGTCCGCATACTGTAAATGAGAGATTACAGGCCCTCCATCCCCTCCTTTCAGTCCCTTGATCATACCCTCTTCCCCTGCCCTAACCATTAGTCTATTCAATATCTCCGCCACCAATACGAAGAGATAGGGTGACAATGGGTCACCTTGTCTTAGACCTTTAAACATTTTGAAAAAATGGGTTGGAGAGCCATTGATCAGCACCGCAGCCTCCGCCTGTGAGATGCATTCCTTAATCCATTTATCCTCAAAATTCATAACCCCTAACACCCGAAGTAGACTCTCCCAAGAGACATTGTCGTAGGCTTTGGCAAAATCCAGTTTAACCACAAAGCCCTTTCTCCCAGAAACGTGAGTCGAGTGAAATATCTCCGCTGCGATTAATACCCCATCCAATATCTGTCTGCCTTTTACAAAAGCCATTTGGGACTTTCCGACCAGACCATCCAGCACCTCCTGCAATCTCCTAGCAAGTACCTTTGCCAAAATTTTGTATACACTACCAATCAATGATATTGGTCGATAATCTCCAAAATTCACCGGATTCTCTACCTTTGGAATCAAAGCAATGAATGACTTCCCTACCACTCTAGGTAGATTGCCCTCCTGCTCAAACATCTTAAAAACTTCCAGTATATCTTCTTTTACTACATTCCAATACCGTTTGAAAAATTCCAAATTGTAGCCATCGGGTCCGGGAGCTTTGTTGCGATCGCAATTCCATATCACCGCCCGAATCTCCTCCATTGTAAAGTCACGAACCAGCCAGACACTGTCCCCCAGGCCAATGGATGCTAAGCCAATATTCTGAATGTTAAAAATCGTCTCCTTGGTCTTAGCAAACATAGCCTGAAAAAAGGAAAATGCAGCTTCCTTCACTTCCCTCGGTTCCTATATCACCACTTGCCCCACTTTAATTGATCCAATGTGATTCCTTCTTCTGTTTATAGATGTGATTGCATGGAAAAATCTCGTGTTTAGATCACCTTCCCTGAGCCATTTAACCCTAGATTTTTGCAACCACCTTTGCTCTTCGGCCAATAATAATTGCTTGAGCTCCCTTTTTTTAATCTCCCAGCCGCACCCCCTCCCTGCTCCACTGTTGATTCCTTGAGCGTTAGCCTCAACTTCCCCAATATCCCTTAACAGGTTTTGAATTCGTATCTCAAGAGTGTCAGCCCCATAACCTTCCCACCCCCTAATTTTGATACTTAAGCTTTTCAGCCTACCCAGTAACTTGCTGCCCCTCACCACCCCTCCTTCACCCCACACACCCTTAACCAAATCCTTAAAACTTTCATCCTCCATCCAGTAATTATAGAACCTAAAAGGCTTGGAACCCCACGACCTCCCCCCAACCTCTAAGCTAACTGGAAAATGATCCGATAAGACTGTGTCCCCCCGCCTCTGAACAACCGCTTCCCTCAAACACAACCACCCAGCGGACAACAAAAATCTATCAAGCCTACTTTACACTCTACCCCCCCTCCCAAACCAAGTAAACTGCCCGCCCTCCATAGGTAGGTCGACCAACCCCAATTGATCAATAAAAGCCCGGAATTCCCTGATCGAGCCCGAATCATCAATAGCCCCAATGCGCTCACCATCCCCCCTTAGAGCATTGAAGTCCCCAAGAAAGCACCATAACTCGCCATTATCAGTGGAGAACTTTTGAATAAGAGCATTCCAGAATTCCAACCTCTCGCGTCTATCGTTTGGAGCGTGTATGTTGACAAAATTAACAACTCCGTCAAGACCACTAACTGTGCCTTTAAACCACACGAAGTTATGTTCCCTCTCACTAACACTCAACCTGCACTTGATCGCATCCCATATAACTAAAAGTCCACCCGCATTCCCAATCGCAGGTTGATAGACAAACTCACAACCTCTTGATCCCCACAACCTCGCAACCAGCCCCTCTCTAATATCCCCCATCTTTGTCTCTTGGAAGCATGCGATCGTTGGCCTTATTTTTTTACATAAACGCACTACTGCCCGACGCCTAACCCCTCCATTCAACCCTCTTAAATTGCATGTTATTATCCGCATTAGACGTCTGAAATCTCAAACAGGACAACTCCCCTTACCTCTCGCTCACTACCTCCTCCCAGACCCTCGCCACTGCCTCCGCTCTACCTACAAGACATCCTAAACCCAGTCTGCTCGCAAGCTCTAATGTGGCATCCACCTCCGAATAATCAAATAACATCACACCTTCTTTCACCCTTAAGGTCGAAAATTGTAATCTGGCAAAACATTCCGCCTCCTGCCCCATACCTACTTGCCCTCTTTTCCTACCTCCCTTTGGAATCCCCACTCTCTTAGTGCACCTCCTGCGACCTCTACGCTGACTCGCCCTCCCTTCCATTACCTTTCGTAGTGCCTCCTGTACATCCTTAAATTCCTTCATAGTCGACAACGTAATGCCCCCCTCTTCCTTATCTCCATCGACTGCCATCAATTCTTCGACCTGGTTGATTTCATTCATACCATAACCCGAAAGATCCACAACAACTGACCCCTTCTCCACATTGACCCCATCCGACTTCCTAAGCCCATCACTCTCCCTGTGAATTAATTCCTCCTCGACCTCCGTTGGTGATTCCTTCTCCATACGCTCATAGCAATTATCTCCGTCATTTAGGGAAGCAATAGGAAATTTTTATCGGTCTTAAAATTGACGGCCTGTTCACTATATTTATTACCAACTTTTGGGCCTCCCTTAGCAACTACTGGATTCATCTCATAGGAATCCTCACTACCATGGCCCAGCCCAACTTCAGGATCCTTATCACTAGGCCCACCACCCTGACTCTGCCCAATCTCCTCTTGGCCTGTGTCGCCTCCATTTGTTAGAAAAATTGTCCCGCGCGAGCCGACGCCGCATGCGTCTTCCGAGGTGGCATAATTATCTTCCGCCACCTTTTCCATCTGTTTCGCTTCCCCGTAGAACTGTTGCGGTGACCTTTCCTTTTCCCTATGCAACCCCATCCTGGACTCCACACCCATCGCCCCTTCCGGCGAGACATCGTCCGATTCCATTGCCTGAGTTGCATCCCCGGCAACCCGCTGATTTGTCTCTCCAGAGTTATCCTCAATCACCACCGGTTCACAATAGTTGGCAATCACTCGAATTCTCATCTCACCCTCCTCCAATGTAACTCTAACCACCGACGGGACCCATGCTACATCCTCCACCGCCACCAGAACTCTTGCACGATCCATTCTCTTTTTTTGTTGAGTTTCTTTGTCTACACTAACGATCCTTCCCCAACCATTGACAATTCTGTGTAAGTTCTCATTACTCCATGCTGTAAATGGGATTCCAAAGATATATATCCAAACTAGATATTTACGCTCCACCATCCCGGCCTCCCACCGTCTTTTCCATGAGATAAAACCCTTATCCCTGCCGTCCAAAATGAATTCATCTCTCTTGATAGTGCTACTAAATGTAACTATCACTACATGACCCCCTCCATAGATAACATCCCCGCAATCCATGTATACACTAAATAGCCACTATTGGAATTCAGTCAACAGCTCGAGAGTTCTCACCGCCACTAACGCCGACCGATTTAACCATTCTTCATCTTCATCCACATTTTCGAGTTTAATCGCGTCCCCCCTTTTATCCACGAACCCGCCAGTCCCTGGCCCCCTACGACCCTTGATAACATCTGCGTATGAACGTTCATCACGCCATGCTGCATTCGGGGCCCTAACTGTGTTCTCCACCTCCTCACCAGACTTCCCTGCTTGATCAGGGAATGGATCTTTACTCTTCCTTGGGATATCGCGATTTATCTTCAGATTCTTTTTACTGGGATTTGCCCAGTTCACCTTCAATCTCCTCTCCATGTATGCTCGTCCATTCAGTCGGCGTATCACTTCCTCCGCCTCCTTCTTGTTCTAAAACCTTACGAAGCCAAATTTGTAGCCATGCTCCGGCCAGCTCCTCGATGGGAAGAACCAATCGCGCACCGTCGCCACCTTGTTAACGTCCTTTAGGATTTGCCCATTCGCCACCTTTACTGGGATGTTGCCAACGAAGATTCCGAAATAATTATGGCGATTGTAAACTCTCCCATCACCGAAACCTCCTCTAACTATTCGCCCCTGTCGTGGATCTGCATCAGGAACCTCCTTTTCTCCCCTCCCTCTGGGTTCATTGTAGCCCTCCTTGACACATTATTTCTGCTTCCACTCCACCGACGTTGCACTAATCCCATGGAAACCACGCCCCTGATCTCCAACACCACCCCTGGATGCTCTCGCCGGAACCATGACTTTCCTTAGCACTTATTTAGAACGGAGGAAGTAGTAAAAAAACTATGTATGTATTAACTTACTCAGCAAGTTGTGCTGACCAAACTATTTTATTTTTTTTTCCTTACAGAGTATGTGGAATGAGCATGAGCACTACATGCATGGGATTTATGAGAACATTTAATATTTTGATTTTTGCATTAGACTATAGTATGAACGGGCCTGTTTGACCCGTGTTTTGGTCATGTTGGCCCTATTTACATTTTCCGCTGCAATACTTATACTTAGATACTATTATTCCGCTGCATTATACTATTTATTTTGAATTTATATTGAATGGGCTACTTGAATGGTTTTTAAATGTTTTAAATACTGCAATACCTAGCCTTGCATCTCTTTAGTGAGCTCGGAGAAACCGGGTCTTGCTAGAGAGGTGTGGCGGTGACATCCCGACCTGGTTACCAAAAATTGGGGTGTTACAGATTAGAGCAATACGAGTGGAAAATCTAGTAAAACGGTGTGGGACCTGCTTCTATCGCACATCCTCCAGTGAACGATCCGGTCTTACTATAAATTACTGCAATTTTTGACACCGTGCGCTTTCGGGCCACAGTTTCCTACATGAGTGTATAAAAACGTGACAACCTATAATTATACCCCTAATCCCAACTCCATCTTCCTAATTATTTTCATTAAATAAAATTAAACCGGGATTATATTCTTTTCAGAAAATACTCATATAGTGGGAAATTGTCAAAAGTTTCATGGCGCTGTTGCCGGGGAGGATGCAGCGCCGTTGTATTAGAAAATTACATTCCCGATTGCTCATAGATTATCTTATACATATAAATATATCCTAATCACCAAATCAATTCTAACCTGGGGATTATACAGGTACTGTCATCGCTGAAACCGTTGTTCTATGTAAAAGAGAAAGGAGACACCAGCCGAGATCCCATTCAATGCAGAAATCGAGAAGACAGCTCGATGTCTAAGGGCTCTAGCTAGACAGAGGAAGGAACGGGAGAGGCAAGAGCTATTTTCTCCAAGCACTAGTAGTGACATTTCTGATATGGCAAACCCTGAAATCCCACCCATCATACCACCAAACCCACCACTTCAAAACATCCAGGAGGACCCAGAGGATGTTAATGACGAGAATTTGGACGATCCCCCTCCTCAGGTCATTCAGGGAGGAGGAGACGTTCCAAACCTCGACCATCAACAATTTGAGGTCCCTCCAAATAACCCCAATAACCAAAACTTCCAAAACAACCCCAACTTCCAGAATCAGCAGTATCAGAACCCCAACCAGTTCAATCCCAACCAGTATAATCCAGACCCACAGGATCATAATGACCCAAGAAACTTCTAGCCTAACCAGAACTTCAACCCACAGGATCAATACCAAGGGCAGTATCAGGGACAATACCAAGGAGGTTCAGGGAACAATCAGCAGCCTGCTGCTGCTGATTACATGCAACCTATAGTGGAACCTTACTTGAACGTGCCAGGCAGAGCACCGATAGCAGCAAGAAACTTTGAGTTAAATCCTGCTTTGATCAATCTAGTGCAGAATAGCCAGTTCGCAGGGGCCAACCATGAAGACCCGCACGATCACTTGGCAACATTCCTGGAACTTTGTAACACAATCAAGAATCAAGGTGTTTCACAGAATACTATTAGGATGATGTTGTTCCCGTTCTCGTTATGCAGTGGAGCAAAAACCTGGTACAAGTCAATGCCGGTAAATCAGAGGAGTAGCTGGGAAGACATAGTGAGAAATTTCTTGGTGAAATACTTTCCGGAATGGAAGATTGATGAGGGAAGATCGAAAATTTCTGAGTTAAAGGAATCTGTTAAGGAAGTGCCCTCTGCATGGTTTCCAGGGATGGGAGCAGTTGAGAAAGTTTTACAATGGTCTGACGCCGGCATGGAAACATATGTTGGACGCAGCAGGAGGACAGCACCTATTGCACATGCCCATGGATCAAGCATGGGCTAAAATTGAGACAATGAGTGTAAATAGGTCTGTACTGAATGATGATAATGTTAATGACACCCCTCCCCATGGACTCTATGCTGTAGGTACAGTAGAAAAATCAGATTTTGAAAAGCTGCAGGAGCAGGTGGTAGCGTTGTCTGTAAATCAAGGAGCCGGAAGCTCTGCTCAAGGACAGAAAACAGATGTAATTTGTGGACTGTATCAGGGTGCTCACGCAACTGACACATGTGAGCAGGTTGTATCTGAAAGCTGTAATTTTGCAGGGGTTTTCCCGAATCGACACCCGAATTTATCATACTCCAACAACAATGCCCTTAACTCCCACCTTCTGAACAAGCCACAACAATTTAATCCTCAGCAGAACCAAGGATTTAATCAAAACAGAGGCCAGAATTTTCAGAACCAGAACCAAAATTTCCAACCCCAAATCCAACAAAGATCCCCTCAGAACTTCCAGCAGCCTAACCAAAATTTCCAGAATTTCCAGCCCCAGCCCTAGTTTGTACCCAATCAAGGCCAGTGGAACCAGAACCTGAATCAAAATCAAATTCAAAAGCCACCATCAAGGCTGGAGAATTTGATGACTGATTTTATCACGAGCCAGAAGGAGATCAATACACAGCTGCAGGCCTCCATCAGAAATGTGGAGTCTCAAGTAACTCAGATGGCCAGTGAACTGCAGAAACGGGACAAGGGAGCACTGCCAAGTACTGCGGAGAAAAATCCGCAGTGCAAGGCAATAACTCTGAAATCGGGGAAGGTATTGGCTGGACCAAAGGGAAAAGATGCTGTGAAAAAGGGAAATAAATCTGGGAAAGACAATACTGTTGATGAGGAAGCACATGATGCAGAGACAGAAACAGCCAATTTGCAGACTGAAGCTGCAGCAGACAAGGCTGAAAATGGTAAAGGTGAAGGTACAATTTCTGACCCTTCACCACAAAAAGCTTTTGATAATAACAAGTTCATGCCAAGGGTCCCGTACCCAGCAAGGCTGAAAAATAAACAACAAGATCTGAAGTTTGAAAAATTTCTGAAAAGACTGCAAGAAGTTGAGATTACCATACCTTTGATTGAAATGATCTCTGAAATGCCAACCTATGCTAAGTTCTTAAAAGAAATGGTTTCAGGAAAAAAAAGAAGGTTTAGCAGGATGAATTGGTGGTGCTCAACAGCACTTGCAGTGCTATTATTCAAAAGAAGCTGACAGAGAAGAAAGAAGACCCTAGATGCTATACTCTGCCGATCAGGATTGGCCAAGTCAGCGCTGGACAAGGATTATGTGACCTCGGCTCCAGCATCAACATCATGCCATTAACCATGGTTAAACGTCTCAAGCTTGGAGTGGTGGAGCCTATCAAAATGAGGCTCCAACTTGCGGATAGGTCAATTACAAAGCCAATCGGGATCCTGAAAGATGTGATAATCAAAGCGGGCAGTACTCCATTTCCAATGGACTTCATCATTTTGGACATCGAAGAGGACTCCGACATGCCTTTCATTCTAGGCAGGCCATTCTTGGCCACGGGCGGAGCCTTGATCGACACCAAATCTGGAAAGGTGACGCTCCGGGTAGACGGAGATGAGGTCGTCTTCGACATGGCTCAACTGCAGAAATTCCCAAGTGACAGTTCCTGTTTTTCATTTGACGATGTAATAGTTAGGAGTGAAGGAGAGCTAGACTCTGAATATGGTGATGTAAAGGTGATGATGGACGATAAACTTTCAAAGCAGGTACTGAAGCCTGCAGGCACGGAGCACGAAGGTTGTAGCGCCGTTCACTTCGCCGATCCCGAAACTGGGGATTTGGAGAAGTTTGACGGCGCCGAATTCCATGAAGACGCCAGCCAAGAGGAGGCGGATCCTGTACTGATGCAGGATCCGAAAGGTAAATCTGAATTTCCCCCATCTAATTCTCGCAAATTACTTCCTTCTGTGGAATGCCCACCAGAGCTTGAACTAAAATTATTACCGGACCATCTTAAGTATGTGTTTCTCGCTGAACATAAAATATTACCGGTAATTGTGTCAGCTAAGCTGACACAAGATCAAGAAAATGCTCTGGTGGGATTGCTTAAAAAACATGTGCGTGCAATCGGTTGGACCATTTCTGATATCAAATGAATAAGCCCTTCTGTCTGTATGCACAGGATTTTAATGGAGGAGGATTTCAAGCCTTCGCGCCAGCCCCAACGAAGATTGAACCCACCCATGCAAGAAGTGGTAAGAAAGGAAGTGATCAAGTTGTTAGATGCCGGTATTATATACCCCGATTTCTGACACCAAATGGGTCAGTCCTGTGCAGGTTGTTCCAAAGCGGGGTGGGATGTGCATCTCCAAGAATGAACAAGGGGAGGAAATTGCCACGCGGCCGGTCACCGGATGGAGAGTCTGCATAGACTACCGGAAGTTGAACGAGGCCACTCGCAAGGACCATTACACCTTTTATCGATCAAATGTTGGAACGGTTGGCGGGAAGGGAGTTTTATTGTTTTTTGGATGGTTATTCAGGTTACAATCAAATAGTGATCGCCATTGAGGATCACGAAAAAAACAACTTTTACATGCCCCTATGGCACTTTTGCCTATAGGCGCATGCCTTTTGGATTATGCAATGCACCTGCTACATTTCAAAGATGCATGATGTCTATATTTTCTGAATTTATCGAAAAATGCATTGAAGTCTTCATGGATGACTTCTCTGTATATGGAGATACGTTTGAAGAATGTTTGACCAATCTTGCTAAGATTCTAAAGAGATGTGAGGACACTAACTTGGTTTTAAACTGGGAAAAGTTCCATTTTATGGTTACTGAGGGCATAGTGTTAGGTCATCGCATCTCTCGTGCAGGCATCGAGGTCGATCCGGCCAAAGTCTCCATCATTTCCAATCTCCCTCTCCCTAACTCAATAAAATCGGTTAGGAGCTTCTTAAGGCATGCCGGTTTTTATCGGAGGTTCATTAAGGATTTCTCTAAAATTGCCAAGCCGCTCACTAACCTTCTTTGTAAAGAAAATCCTCTCGTAATAAATGAAGCATGTGTCCAAGCCTTTGACACGCTCAAAACGATGTTAGCTTCGGCTATAATTGTGCAGCCACCTGATTGGTCACTGCCATTCGAGGTGATGTGTGATGCAAGTGGTCTTGCAGTGGGAGCAGTTTTGGGGCAACATAAGGATGAGAGACACTGTGTAATTCATTACGCAAGTCATGCCTTGAATGAAGCCCAAATAAACTACACCACTACAGAAAAAGAGATGTATGTTGTAGTCTTTGCATTTGACAAGTTCAGACAATATCTTATTGGAACAAAGACTATAGTGTACACTGACCATAGTGCACTCAGATACTTGTTCAGCAAGCAAGACGCAAAACTTCGTTTAATCAGGTGGGTGTTGTTGCTGCAAGAGTTTGACATCATAATAAAAGATAGGCGAGGTCGAGATAATGGTGCTGCTGACCACCTATCTCGATTAGAAAATGATAAAAATGATAAAGCCGTTAATGAAGAGTTCCCGAATGAACAGTTGTCCGCACTGCATTTGCATGACCAAGCGTGTCCATGGTTCTCCGACATTACTAACTTTCTAGCATGTGGGATAATTCCGCCATTCCAGCAGAAATACAAAAGGGCCAAATTCTTCAAAGAAGTAGTAAACTACTTTTGGGAAGATCCCTTCTTGTTCAAACATTGCACTGATTCAATAATCAGACGGTGTGTGACTGAGTCTGAGGCTTATCAGATCACCAAAAAAATGCCACGAATCTGAATATGGAGGTCATCACGGTCCCACCCGAACTGCCCACAAGTTACTCGAGTGTGGATTTTTCTGGCCTACTATTTATGAGGACTACAACGTGTATGTAAAAGCCTGCGACATATGCCAAAGATTAGGAAACATCTCCAAGAGGGATGAGATGCCTCAAAAAGGGATTCTCGCACTTGAGATCTTCGATGTATGGGGCATTGACTTCATGGGACCGTTTCCACCATCTGGGGGAAACAACTATATCTTGGTAGTTGTCGATTACGTGTCCAAATGGGTCGAGGCTGTCGCATTGCCAACCAATGATGGTAGCCAAGTCATCAAGTTCCTCAAGAACAACATTTTCAGTAGATTTGGCATACCTAGGGTGGTGATATCTGATGGAGGAACACACTTTGTTAATAAAGCTTTTGAAACTTTAATGAGTAAAAATGGAATCCTCCATAAGATAGGCACGCCTTATCATCCCCAAACGAGTGGTCAAGTCGAGGTATCAAATCACGAGATCAAACATATACTCGAAGCCACGGTTGGGATAACCCACAAGGATTGGGCACGTAAGCTCAATGATGCTTTATGGGCATACCACACTGCATATAAGACTCCCATTGGGATGTCTCCTTACAGACTTATCTTCGGAAAAGCTTGTCATTTGCCCGTAGAGCTAGAGCATAAGGCTTACTGGGCCGTTAAAACGCTTAATTTCGATCCAAGAGTTGCTCAGGGCAAGCGTAAGTTGGACCTCAATGAAATTGAGGAAATACGAACGCAGGCTTAGAAAGCTCTCGGATCTATAAAGAGCGGACCCAGAAGTTGCACGATCGCCGGATTAAACCTAAACACTTCTATATTGGCCAAAACATTTTACTATTCAATTCTAGGTTGAAGCTATTCCCCGGAAAGCTAAAATCTAGATGGGAAGGGCCATATGAGGTGTTGGAGGTATTTGAGAACGGTGCAGTCAGGATCCGAAGTAGAAAGGGGAATCTGTTGGTGATTGGACAACGCCTAAAGGAATACCTAGGACAGTTCGATCCGGAGAAAGAGAGCCAAGCAGTGGCAGACCCGGCGTACACTCAATAAAAACAACATAAAATTATAAAAAATTCCATTTTATATATATATGTATTGTTTCATTTCAAAACAGAAAGTATCCAAAAATCAATTGAACATTTAGAATACTAAGACTCTAAATGTGAGGATGTTGATATTTGGAGAAAAATCTAATATGGTTAATTTATCTGTCTTGCAGAAATACCGGAACCACCAAAAAGGAGCAGAAAGATAAAGCAGAAAACCAGGTTCCCGGTTGGATTGACTCCATGGATTTAAGAAAATAATTCTGGAAATTAAAACAATTTAATATTCAGAATAATTTTTACAAACAAACGGAATTAATTCAACCTATTTTATGCAAGTAGTGTTTTTAATTACTCCAGCCCATTTATAACTCAAAAATATTTTGGACTAAAAATTTCCAAGTCCAAAACAAGAAAAATTGACTGAGGCCCAATTTCATCTACTCGGGCCCAGTCCGCCAAAAACTTTGAAAAATTTCAAAATTGCGAGCGTTGGATGAATCTCGTTCCCAGCCACGACGCAATCCTCAACTACGACACTATCCTAGGATAGCGTCATACCAAAGGGACAGCGCCGTAGTATCCCCTTAACTCACCCCGCCTTACGACGTAATCCTCAAGTACGACACTGAACTAGTACAGCATCGTACCAATAGGATAGCGTCGTAGTAACCTTTTCTCCCCTTATTTCTTCCCCTACGACGCTGAACTCACCCTACGACGCTCGTGTAGCGTCGTAGGCCAAGTATAGCGTCATAGTAACATTTCCTCCCGCCTATAATAACCCAACCCGTCCCCTTCCCCACTTCACTCTCACACTTAGCCCTTTTCGAGCTTCCACTCTCGAAACCCCTTTTCTTACGCACGAACGCACAGTTCTTCGCAACATCTTTCACCAAATCTAAGGGAAAAAATTTTCCAAACCACTAGAAATGGCTTCTTCTTCATCCTCATCAAGAGCTGGACAGCCATGGTAAGAGCTCTCCTTCCACCTTCCATTCTCGAGTCATCTGTAACCCCCCCCCCCCTGCTCGCAATCGTTGTTGGGCATTTTGTGTCTTGTGCTTGTAAATAGCTTGTGAATAACTTAAATGTTGCTTTGAGTTGCATTTTTGTTTTCTTGTGTTGGTTTTGTATGCTTTCGGTTTTGGGGGAGGGGTTGTCAGCATTTCCTTATAGTGTCCATGTTTTGGAGATCTGTTGTGAACAGGAAGGGTTAAAATAGTCCGAATCTAGTTTAGACTTTGATTTCTGAGCTCATGAGGTGTTTAAGGAACATATGCAGTAGCTAGGGTTCCCATGGTAGTGAGAAGCACCATTATTGGAATTTTTTTAAAGTTATTAGAAAATTAGTGAGCACTGTTTGGATTCAATGTGATGTGTTCTTTACACTTTGAAAATGCTCTTTGTAAACTGTAGAAAGCATGGAATTTAAAAAAAAAAAAAAATTGAAACCTGAAACTGAGAAAGCGAACTGATGAACATTGGGGTGTTTAAGAATATCATGATGTTATCGGTCTTCTAGTTCAAGTTCAGTGATGAGAATGTTGTTTAGCTCTTGTTGATAGCATGATTTGTTGTTAGTCTCTTAGTAGTAATGCTTGATGCTTGAATGAGCATAGGGTGTTATGTTTTTCAAACTGAAATGATGCATGCGATTGTTAATCTTGCAAGGCATTTAATGATATTTCAGTTTGACTATTTTAGGTCCATATTGATGTTTATTTTGGGAATGTAAAAAGGTTATGTTTGTCTATTTTGGGAAACATGTGTAAACAAACAAAGCTGTGCACTCCACCTTCTCTGAATAAGGTTTTTAAGAAAAAGACAAAATAGTTGGTAGGTTTTTCTCTTTGAGATTAACCAACTTGGTTTTGTTCCCAATGGGACATAAATCTAGTGTAATAAAGTAGCAGTCTTTTCCTCATGTGGACTGCTACTACATTGAAAAATCCAAAATGGGACCACCAAAATCCCACCAATTTATTAAATAAAAATAGTCAAGTTTTATTAAAAAAATTAAAAAAAAAATTGGCTTTTCTTTATTTTAAATGACTTGGACTGTCCATTTTCCTTCCCAAACAGTTCAAGTTGAGCAGTTCCGAGCCACCACGTCTCCATTTGCACATTCCTCGATTCGCGTTCCATGCCATTCTATTCCATTCCATTGCACTTTCAACAATCACCTCGGGATTGTCTAAAAATCGGAAAGTCAAAATTTTTTAGACTCAATAGTCCATTCAAAAATATCTTAGGGGCCCAATGACCCTTTTCTCTTGTAAATACTTCATGATTTTAATAAATCTCTCAAAGGTGTAAAAAGAAAGATTTACCTTTCCTTCATATTAAAATTCAAATCAAGAATTCAATAACCTCACATCTAGAGCAAAGCTCTAAATGTGAGGATGTTGGTTTTCAATCTGAATGATTTTAGTGAAAGTTATAAAAACTAGATTTAATACTTCCTATCTTTTCAGGGGCAACATCTTCTTGGATCCAAATCGGGCACAAGAAATAACCGAACTGCTGGACTTACCGGTGGAGCTTCTAGGAGAAATCCTCTCCCGAATAGGAGAGGATGACATCAAGAAAGTATTCACTGTCAAGAAAACATGCAGAAAACTCAGGGCAGCAGGAAATCTTCCCATCATTTACAAAAGATGCGAGCTGGAAACCACCATCGTGAAGATGTGGCAACAAGGTATCCAAAGGCGGAAGGAGGAACTCTTGCAGACATGTGTGGAAGCGGGAAATTACAACCTCCAGCTCATACCAGCTCTGCAAGCATTCGCAGTAGGGGATGAGGAGAGAGCCTGCGAGCTGCTGAGACCAGGGATTGAAGACAACCACAAAGCATCAATCCTTGTACGGGGGCTCATGTTGTTAAGCAAACTGGACGAGAGTCTAGTTCTTCAGGGGGTAAAAATGATAGAAGAAATGGTGACAGGCAGATCAGTCATGGTATATACAGTCACCAACACCTTTTCATGGCTGATGGATAGCCATGACACCCCTGATCTGTTTGGCAACCAGGAACCACGGGTCTACTGCCCAAGGGTATGAGCGGACCTAGAAGAACTGGACGGCTACTGCGTGCCCTGTGAATTAACAAACTTTGTCCATTGGTACAGAATCTTCTTCCAAGGATGAGAGCAGGAACGAGAAGGAGGATGCCGAGGGAAGACTGATTCTTTAATGCTTTATTTTATTCAAGCTTCATTGTAAACATCATATAAGGGAATTCTTTATCTTTGTGCAAGTTCGTATTAACTACATGAGAATCTCTTATGATTGATGTATTTAACTGCTTTCCAAAATAGTACTTCACTTTTGAGGTCCAAACAATTTTAAGAAAAGATGCACTGGCAGTCCGAGATGAATAAGTGACTGTCAGGCCAAAAATATGTTGTTGACATACCTTGTATGTTAACAGTGCCTCTTTTACTGCTTTAAATTAAACAACCAGCAAAAATATGCATAAACCTGCTCTAAATTCACATGTTGAATTTAGGCTTGTGATTAAATTTTCAAACTTTTAAATTGGGATAATATAATTGAAAACATGAATGAAATAGATTCCTAAGGTTTTGAACGATAAAAATTTAATGATGCGATTATCTTTTTAGTTAATAAATCTGCTTGTTGTAAATTTTGGATGAGTAGATTGTTAGAATTAAGCTTTGATTAAATTTGAGAATATTGTATGACATGAATCAATCCAACATTGTGAGATTTGAGCCATGAGTCACTTTTACTCATTTATTTTCTTTGATGTGTGAAAATCATTTTGATTAAAGGAAACTAGAACTTGCAATTGGGACCGATTCAAGACCATGTCATATTCCAAAAATCGAGCACATGATTGAGGCACCTAGAAAATCAAATTTTTGGCCTTCGTTTGAAATCCAAACCTAAAAATATTTTCCCTTTAGGATTAACCCATTTGAGCCTTTAAGCCTATTTTTCTTGAAACCCATATATTTCCTAGCCTTATAAAAAGACCAAAATATTCAACCCAAGTGGACAAGGATAAATTCAATCAAAGGCATTAAATTTATGATCATCCAAAATGATTCAAATCGATATTCAATAAACCGATACAAAAAAAGAGAAAAAGAGAGAAAGAAAAAGAAATATGTTGAACTCATTTCAACAAGAAGAAAATTGCAATGATAAAGCAATTACACATAGTCTAATGTCATGCAATAGAAAAAGAAAAGCAAAAACAAAAGAAAGAAATAATTGATGATCATAAATTCTAAATAAAAATGCCAAGTTATGATAGAATAATCTCTTGCCACTTCTTAACCCAATAATTCCCTTTCTTACCAAATATTACAACCGTATGCCCCATTATAACCCTTGAATAAGACCTCGAGATCTCGATTTGAGGAAGTGAGCCGGTGGCAAGTTGGTCTAATTGCAAGCATATGGGATAATTTAATTAAATTTAATTTTGAGCGTTCATGATTAAACCCCATTGAGAGTGAGTGAATTTCCCGATTCTCTTATATGTGAGGCTCTGTTTCATTGAATCTGTTCATGTCATGCCTCAATTCTAATTTTTAATCTTTGCATTTTTCGAACATGATATTCATGAAGGATTAACAATAATGTTTGATTTGTAGGCCCGATTTAGTGAGCAAGTATCATTTCATTAAACACTGCAATCAATGGGATTTAATACTTGTAGTTTTCGATTGTCTTATCCCAATCCAAAAAGAATGCAATTTATGAAGCCACGAAATGAATTGAATATGAAGAGTCCGTGTTCCAAGGAACATTGACTCTGACTGCTCGGGGACGATCAGTATTAAATGTGAGGTTGTTGATAATGACCAGAAATGTCCATTATTTTCAATCCATTTCCGTGTCTGAAATGGGCATTTGATTGCATTCCGATCTTATATTAAATAAGAAAGCAGTTGAATTGGACTGATTTATGCATAATTGTAAAAATAATAAGCTGGTATGAAAAATGCATAAATATGTAATTTTATTACACATTTATGTTAGAAAAATCCAAAAACATGAGAAAAAGAAAAGAAAAGAAAAAGGAAACAAAAAGATGGGAAAAGAAATGAAAACCCACAAAAATTTGATATTTTCAGGAGATTACACGCTAGCCACAACTACGACGCTAAGCATGTGTAGCATCGTAGCCAGGTATAGCGTCGTAGGCAGAAACCGAGACGGAGTTTGAAGGAAGAACTACGACGCCAAGCAAGTGTAGCGTCATACTCAAGTCTGGCGACGTAATGAGGATAGCGTCGTAGGCTGTCCATTTAGAGGCAAAGAGTGTTTTCGAAGTGGAAGACTACGACGCAATACCTATAGTGTCGTAGCAAGGATAATGACGAAGCCGAGCATAGCGTCGTACCAAGCCTCAGAATTCAAATTTGAAGGCCTGGGGGCCCATGGGCCTAGGGTTTCACATCTATATAAGGAGGGGTTGACTCCCATGATCAGTCACTTCACACATTCCCCAACTTAAAGACACTCCAGTTCTTGAGAGGTGTGTAGATAGGGTAGTTAGTTAGGTTTTTATTTTTTGTATTATTTACATTCCATGTCTTAGCTTAGCTTTTAATCTTTGTAGATTAGTGTTAGTTTAATGTTTTTCAGCTTAAGTTTGCCACTTTTTCCTTATTTCAGTTTTGTTAAACTCTTTGTTTAGGTTTGAAATACCCAAATGATGGGTATTATCAAACCATTTCTTATAAAATGGGAAGTTAAGCATCAAAAAGAGTCCCAAATAATGAAATGGGAATGATTCCATGGATTTCTTGCTTTATTTTTGGTTTAATGACCATTTGGTCATTTTATTCTATGTTTACATGTGGGTTTACTGTTTTATTCATATTTGTGGGTTCTTATGCATGTGCTCATGGTTGAAAACCCTCACTTGGGTTTGTGGTTCATATGTGCTTAGTTTTATTTTATTCTTCTTTCATTTTTATGCATTTTAGCTTATTTTTCATACCTGTTTTGTTTCTGTCAGCATTTGTGAACCATAAACTTGAAAATAGAGTTTGCAATCGCATAGATTGCATTACCCGCACAACACTTCTGTTCTGGGCTAGCTACGACGCTAACCGCCCTGCGACACTATCGTAGGATAGCGTCGTAGGTGAGGTTTTACATCGTAGCTACCCCAGACTTAAGCAAAAATTTGTCCTACGACGCTAGACCTACGACACTATCCTAGGATAGCGTTGTAATTTTTGTCTAAGGTCGTGGGACCCCAAAATACTTTCATTTTCACAAAAACCCATCTACGACGCTAACCCACGACGCCATCCTAGGATAGCGTCGTAATTTAGTGTATAGCGTCGTAGCACCCTCACTTTTTCAAAAATCATCTTTTCTCACTACGACGCTAGACCCTACGACGCAAACCATGTTTGACGTCATAGGATATGCTTAGCGTCGTAGTCCTCCATTTCTAAACTTTCATGCACGAGGTCAACACTACGACGTAAAACATTGTTTAGCGTCGTACATAAACCCTTTAGACTCAAAATTTTCATCTCTATCACCAATCCATGACGACGCTAGTATCACGACGTAATTCTAGGATAGCGTCGTAAAATCCGTCTAGCGTCGTAATCGGCATTTTTGCCAAATTTTCCAATTCTCCATTTTCTACACTAATTAATTGAACCCTTAAGTCAATAATTAAAGATCATGATTAGCAATGATTAAGATCAATAATTACTATGATTAAAGGATCTTTGTTCAATTCTCACTAAAACTCTTTTCTATAAATAAAACCTTTAATGCCTTAAGCAGATAATTCGGACTGTAATTAATTATGGTATGAAGGATTATTTAAGTCATTAATTATGGAACCTTGCATGAGAAACAAATGTCTCTCATACAAGGCATCCTCTTTTATTTTACTTATTTTCATTTTGTCCTTTTCGTGATGTGTGAATGAACAGTAAAAGATGTCACAGAATAATGTTGGCGAACGGTCCCTTCACCGGGAAATGATGTAGCCCGTATCTGTATATCAATTATTGTTTGTTATTTTGCATCGTTTGGATAATGATTAATGAGGTCAGGCGAACGGTCCTTTCACTGGGAAATGAAGTAGCCACTCAGCTAATTATTATCCAAATACAGTTTTATTTTCCTTATTTTAATTTCCAAACCCAAATTCTAATCTGAAATATGAGTCAGTCAATATCTGTCAATATTAACTGACGAGCATTGCAGATAAGAAACATGTAGGTTTTTATCTGAGTTCGCAGACAGTAGAAACCCAACTGGTAGCGAAACTGCCATTATAAGGCTTCTGCTGTCTAAATTCATTCCATCCGAGTAATTGGGAAATTGGGTAGCAGATGTTTGCAGTCCGCCCGATTATTCTGCCACCATTTTGCCTCACGGCTCCCTCATATCTGTGTCTCTCGTTCCGTCTAAACCCACCATTATATTTTGGGTTAATTAATTTTATACTTCCATATATCCGTATGCATGCTATTATTATGTAAATATTGTGGTCATAATATTTTGGGATCCTTCCCTTGGACATAGAAGGCTTGACTTTTTAAACAGATATTGCATATTAAATTTCCAACAAAAACTCATTTATAACATCCGGATCTAAGTAAGGGATAAATTTCTCAGTTATGACTAGTTCATATTCTGTCAAGGGCTGATTTAGGGGAATCAGAAGCAGAGTCAGCGATTAGGTCTCACCTAGACTGAAAGGGCCTGTGTTCTTAATTGAGAGTCTAGTACCTGTTTAGGGAATGGTTTTCAAATCTTTTATTTTCCAAAATTGCTTTGTGTTGGGAATTTAGTCTTAACTGCCACCCCGAGATGGAATTCACTTGGATTCAAATACAGTGTGATAGGTAATTCTAGAGGAACAATACGTAGGCCTTGGTTATTTTCTAAGATAGGGTTGAGTTCCTTTCAACTGCTCTCCTCTCCTGCCAAAGCCTATTTTTGAGTCCTAAGTGAGAGCATCCGGAACAAACTAAACTATTAGTTCGTTTCATTAGTTTGTATCTCATAATCACCCGGGAGGACGTGACACAGCGAGCAGTTCACCGAGATTCGAGAATTCTTTATCCACATCCGGTCATCCTGACTGGGGGCTTTCTTTTACTACCAGTACGAAGCTTTTGAAACTTCCGAGTGATAGGATTTTAAAATGCCTTCTTTACCGCTTTCTTTTAATCGCTTTTGTAGAGGTCACTCAGAAGCATCGCTAGATCTTCTAACTGCTACTAGGACTGAGAGTTAAGGGATAGTTCAGGCTTATTTTTAGACTTTGGGAGTGACATGGGGGAATAATAGCAGTACTTGGCACTTCAACAAATGATTTGTCAGGTGTTGCTTGTCCACCGCAGGTGAAATAACATACCCTGGCCGGGGCAGTTATGAATGTAATACCCGAGAATTTTGCAACATAAAATAAATAAATAAATAAATAAATAATAAAGAAAACATAATAAATAAATAAATAAAGAATCATAAGGAATGAGAAATGGAATTTAAATTAAAAAGGAATCAAAGTTCCGAGAACCCGGGAAGCCGAAGATAATTTAATTAAATAAATTGTTACACGGGAACCCAACACCGATGGACTCAATAACTCGAGTCCAAATGTAAATTTAGATCCGAATAAAATTTAGATAGGAAATCGGAGCCCGAAAATAGCCCGAAAATCAGGATCCGAGAACATACAGGGACAGAAGTCCGAAAGAGAGGAGAAAAGGCTCGACGGATCGCACGACCCGCCCGGACCGAAGTCCAGGCGTTGTCCGCACGGTGTCCGCGCGGGGTTTCTTCATCCTCCGCGCGGTGTCCGCGCGGGGTTCCTTCTTGTACCGCGCCACACCCCTGAACGCGGCAGATCACGCGATCATCGCGATTTGTTGCCAAAATTCGACCCACGACTAAGGAAAGTCAATCCCAGTCGGGGGGAAAGGTATTAGGACGATGGGGGATGATTTTCCACCCCATATTCAGTCTCTCAAACCCTCCTCTTCACTCCTAAAACTCTCCCAAAGCCAAACACCTTTCCGGCGACCCTCCGACGACTTTCCCGCGACCAAAACTGACCGTGGAAACGTGTAGATCAAGGATTACAGTCCTTGAATCATTGGTAAGGATTATATTAGGTCCTTTTCTCGTTTTTAATCTCAAATCCTCAATCTAACTTCGGATATTTGACTTGAAAACACAAATCGGAGCCAAAGGAAGAAGAACCGTGTTGAGGAGATCCGTTCGTAGCCATCCGTAGATTCCGGACGATCCAAGGGCAGTTTAGAACTCATATTATGTAAGTTAATTCTTACATACGGTTTTCGGTGGCTAAAAATCGACCAAACATGAGATTCAACACAAGAACTTAATAAAATCTGTCAATAGAGGTTTCGCTCGCGCGCAGTGTTTTCGGATGTACTTTTCGAACCCTTAAAAGTCTTCAAACGAGAAAACTCAAAACATAAAAAGTATTCCTAAGACATAGATCTACATGCTGTAAAATTTTCATAATTTTCTTTAAATTTTGATGCCCGAAATCCGAGTCTGAACACCTCTGAAAAATTTTCGAACTTAGAACTTGGCAGATTTCACTCTCGATCTTGTTAGCCATTTTGACCTTGGATCTAGGCCGAATTAGGACTTGTGCTAAACATAAAATTTGTAGATCAATGAGTCTTGAATACCTCTATAAAATTTCATGCATTTTCATTAAGATTTGCTACCCCAAACCGCGTCGAACATATTCTGTTGTGCATGAACCTTTCGAAAACTGAGACAGATTATATGATCGAACTTGATGTGCATTTTTCTATCACTTGTGTTCAAAACTAATATTTAGTGTAAACATAAAAGTTGTAGATAAATATCTTGAGAACATGCCTGTAAAATTTCGTGCATTTTCATTTACGTTTGGATAGTCAAAACCCATTTTGAATACACTGTGTCCGAAAAGGAAAAGACGAGAGATTTTTAAACCGAACTTAGTGGATTAATCTGACTTAAACCGTGATGAATTTGCATAATTTGCCTCTAATAAAAACTTGTTTATTTTGGTGTCCTTTAAGTGGCTGTAAAATTTCATAAATTTTGAAGGTCGTTTGCTATGTTAAAAACTCTTTTGAAAATCAGTGCGCTGTATAGACAATTATGACAGATTTTGGCTTTTGTAAATATTGTAAAATTTCACCTGTTTCCTCACATAATTTCGGAAAACTTAAAACACGAAAGTTGTTCGTTAGCGTGTTTTTGATCTACTGTAGAAATTTGAAGTCAATTACCTTTGAAATGAAATTTTAAACTGAGATGGCGTAAATTGTGGCAATGGCTTGGTTGAAATGTTGAAAAACTCGTCTTTTGAGAAACACATGATTTGCGAGATATGTCTAAACAAATAAAAATATTTTTCTAAATTCTTTTGAAAAATTGGTGATTTGTGACCAAGTAGGTACTATCAATATTGACTATGTGGCTTGTGGACATCAGGGCCCAAGCGTATGTCTAGCGGACATAAGAGCCCTAGCGCGATATTGATTATGTGGCTTGTTGACATAAGGGCCCAAGCGTATGACTAGCGGACATAAGGGCCCTGGTGAAATATTGACCATGAGGCTAGTGGACATAAGAGCCCTAGCGAATGGTGATCTGTAAAAGAAATGAAACGAGACAATTATAAGAAATTTAGATTAAATTCTTGATAAATTGTGCCTTTAAATTTATGTCAATTTACTTAAGTACTTTGCAAGCTATATTTATGATCATATGGAATCCCTGTCTTTTGGATTATGCAATTAAATTATTATTAGATGAATAAATTAAATCGTGTCTTGAATGCACATGTTTTCTTTAAATTAATTAAAGGCTTTGAAACCCCATTATTGTATGATAGGGGTTAACTTACTCAGCATGTTTATGCTGACAAAACCGTTGTTCTCTTTTTCTTTTCAGAGTATGGGGCTTACACATGAGCATAGCATGCATTGGGATTTTGGAAATGTTTACACTCATTTTTATACATGGCTGCATAACGGGCCTGTTTAACCTGTGTTTTGGCCATGTCGGCCCTATATTTAAATTCCGCTGCTATCTATATAATTAGCTATTATTTTCCGCTGCAACTATAATGACATTATTTTCAAGTTATATTATAATGGACTGTTTGAATGTTTTAAATTCTGAAAAACCATAGCCTCGCATCTCTTTAGCAAGCTCAGAGAAACCGTGTCTTGCTAGGGGGTGTGGCGGTAACATCCCGGCCTGGGTTATCAAATCCGTGGTGTTACAATGAATCTGTGGTATCTTAGAATTTGTGGTCTTAAGAACATGTAAACTCATACTGTAAGTACCTGTCTGTTAAAGGGAACATAGTACTGAGAGCATGAGAACTAGCTATCTGACAGGATTATCCCAAACAAAAATCTGTGTATTAAAATGGAAGTTTAGTTATGCTTTATCTGAATCTTGTCCAATCCTTATTCTTTTCTCCATGTCCCTTCTGTCATCATTTGGAATCAGCTTCATAGCTAGCTTAGCATAGATTTACTAATTTCATCTGTTTTCTAGATTCTATTTTAATATGCTCTGTAGATTAATTTAGCTGCTTTCATAGCTTAGATTAGATTCAGTCATATAGTTGTTGATCCAACTTCAAACTGATTAGAGCAATACGAATGGAAAATCTAGTAAAACGGTGTGGGACCTACTTCTATCGCACATCCTCCAGTGAACGATCCGGTCTTACTATAAATTACTGCAATTTTTGACACCGTGCGCTTTCGGGCCACAATTTGCTACATGAGTGTATAAAAACGTGAAAACCTATAATTATACCCGTAATCCCAACTCCATCTTCCTAATTGTTTTCATTAAATAAAATTAAACCAGGATTATATTCTTTTCAGAAAATACTCATATAGTGGGAAATTTTCAAAAGTTTCAATAAACTTTTGAAAAATCCCGTTCACTAGGCTAAGCCGATCTTCATACAATTATCCTTGAGACTGCCTCATTAGTGGTCTCCCTACTATCTGAGATTGCCTCGTTAGTGATCTCGCACGCTGTGTTTTATTTGGACTGCCTCGTTAGTGGTCCTACGATTATTGAGACTGCCTCGTTAGTGGTCTCCCTTTTATTTGGACTGCCTCGTTAATGGTCCTACGATTTGAGATTGCCTCGTTAGTGATCTCCCTTGTGTGGTGTCCTCTTCTTAGTTATCGGGATAATATTAAAAGACTTGTGGGCGTATTTAATTAAGTTGTATTTACTTATCACGCTTTTAAATTACGCTTTTTAATTATGCCCTTAAATTATGTATTCTAGTCTCGTATAATTAATTATGCCTTTCCGCTGTAAGTTAAATTATGAATTTTAAATATTTTCATTGAAGCATGAAATATCTATTTTTAATTAAACACATGTAACCCCTTAATTGTTTTGTTAGGAATTGACTTACTCGGTATATTTTTATACTGATAATCCCGTTGTTGTTTTCCTTTTACAGAGTATGTCGAGTGATGCATGCTCATGCATTGGGGGAAATATTTCATGAACACTTTCATTTCCTGCATTTTTTAATACTGTCTAATCGGGCCTGTTAAACCCGAGTTTTGGCCATGTTGGCCATGATTACTTTCCGCTGCATTACTTACTCTATTGCGTGCATGAATGATTAATATCTCGTATTTTAAATTTAAGTATTATTATTCCGGACTCGTTATTTAAAATGTTTAAATTCTTTCAAGTACCCATAGCCTTGCATCTCTTTAGCAAGCTCGAATTGACGTGTCTTGCTAGGGAGATGTGGCGATGGCATCCCAGCCTGGGTTACCAAATCCGGGGTATTACAGATTTATCATGGAGGATTTATCTAAGAAATTCCATTTCTTAAGACCATTAGAAGGGAAAGTTATTGTTAAATACCCACACCTCCAAAGTGTTATGTATTAGTACCCCTATACTCAATACGTTTTGTATTGATATCCACCTGTCAAATACATGTGACTTCAGGACCCCTCCACTAAAACAAAATCAAAATCAAAATAAAATGCAGAAATGACTAAAATACCCCACCTTTGTGGGACTGATATGACAACACCCTCTCTCTTCAATTTCTTTTTTTTTACTTTATTTTATTTTTTATTTCCTTGACATTTCTATTATATTTTTTGTTGCATTTTAAAATTTTATCTTTTAAATTTTATTTTATTTTATTTTATTTTAATTTAATATTATTTTTATTTAATATTATATGCTCGCATTATTCAATTATTTCATCTTATTTTCTAATTTAACAATATATAATTTAGTTATTTAATTAAAAATAATTTTTCTATATTATTCTGTTTTTAAGTTTTTTTTATTAATTTACTTAAATTTTATTTTATTTTGTACATTATATTTTTAATTTTATTTTGCTACTCTTGATTTTATTATAATAATATTTATTTTATTTTGAAATTTTATTTTTAGAATGATTTTTCTTTTTAAATCACCTAAATGTGAAAATAAATATCTAACAATTAAAATATATTATTTTTTAACTATTGGGGTCAAAATAATTTTCTTTTATGTCAATAAATCTTTTAAAAAATATTGAGAATGATAAAAGTATGGTTTATTCTAACATTATAAAGTATAGCTCTATTTATTACCAATAAATTAGTTTAGCTTCTAATTCTAAAATATCGGTACAATTAAGTATATTTTTTTAAAATTCACACTACAATTATTGCTTATTACCTATTTTGTTCTAATTAAGAAACTATTATTATTATTATTATTATTATTATTATTATTATTATTATTATTATTATTATTATTATTATTATTGTTATTTGTTATTTGTATTTTCTACTTGAAGTCCGTCGTGGATACACCTATGTGAACAATACCAAAAAATGTAGGTGAGATGTTCCATGAAGTACTGTGGATAGCGGATTTGTCGTTATCTATTGTTAGTTTTGTCGTTCATAGTCATAAATGAACTGTGGATAATAGAGAACTCTGCACAACAATCCGCCATTAGTTTTGTCGTTCATAGCCATAAATGAATTCCTTTGCACTATTATATTAGGTTATGTGTTACACCAAGAACACACTATTATCATTCACTATGAACACCTAATATTGACCTTACAATATACTGCACTCCATCCCCCACTACTCTTGTACAGGATATGACTCTTAAATGGATATGTACATAACTGTAAGAGATAAAGTAGAGTTATTTATTGTTCGCAATTATTCATATAATAACGAACAAATATGTTTGTTTATGTTAAATAAAGTACGAATAATCGTGATCAAGACATTAACCAAACCCTATTTGTTCGTTAATGAGCTCAAATTTATTTATTTAACATAAACTATCGTTAATGAGTACATCTGGTGTGATTGTTTAACATAAACAATCATATTTGTTCGTTATTATTGTTAATTAAAGTGGTTGAATGTCATTAATGAGCTCAAATACAAGATTTCGTGGTGGAGTATATGGTTTCCCAAGAACACACGATCACCTCCAGTGGAATACACCGAGCATAATGCCTGAGATGTACTCCTCCACTTGAAGTAAACACCATTCCTTCAGTCATTCATTACATAGTGAAAAGAGGCATATTTGGGACAAATAGGATTGGATTAATATGGTGATCACGATTATTCATTCTTTATTTAACATAAACAAGCATATTTGTTCGTTATTATTTTAAATTAATGTGGTTGAATGCCGTTAATGAGCTCAAGTACAAGTTTTGGTGGTGGACTATGTGATTTTCCAAGAACACACCACCTCCAGTGGAATACACCGGACATTCTGCCTCAGATGTACTCCTTTAATCCTCTACTGAAAGGAAGCACCATTCCTTCAGTCATTCCTCATATAGTGAAAAGAGGCATATTTGGGGCACATAAGGTTGGGTTAATGTGGTGATCAAGATTATCCGTGCTTTATTTAACATAAACAAACATATTTGTTCGTTATTATTGTAAATTAAAGTGGTTGAATGCTATTAATGATCTCAAATACAAGATTTAGTGGTGGACTATGTGGTTTCTCAAGAACACACCATTACCTTTAGTGGAATACACCGGACATAATGCCTGAGATGTACTCCTCTACTGGAAGTAAGCACCATTCCTTCAGTCATTCCTCACATAGTGAAAAGAGGCATCTTTGGGGTACATAAGGTTGGGTTAATGTGGTGATCACAATTATTCGTGCTTTATTTAACATAAACAAACATATTTGTTCGTTATTATTGTAAATTAAAATAGTTGAATGTCGTTAATGAGCTCAAATACAAGTTCTGGTGGTGGACTATGTGATTTTCCAAGAACACACCATCACCTCTAGTGGGATACACCGGACATTCTGCCTCAGATGTACTCCTCTACTGAAAGGAAGCACCATCCCTTCAGTCATTCCTCATATAGTGAAACGAGGCATATTTGGGGCACATAATTGGGTTAATGTGGTGATCACGATTATTCGTGCTTTATTTAACATAAACAAACATATTTATTCGTTATTATTGTAAATTAAAGTGGTTGAATGCCATTAATGATCTCAAATACAAGATTTAGTGGTGGACTATGTGGTTTCTCAAGAACACACCATTACCTTTAGTGGAATACACCGGACATAATGCCTGAGATGTACTCCTCTACTGGAAGTAAGCACCATTCCTTCAGTCATTCCTCACATAGTGAAAAGAGGCATCTTTGGGGCACATAAGGTTGGGTTAATGTGGTGATCACGATTATTCATGCTTTATTTAACATAAACAAATATATTTGTTCGTTATTATTGTAAATTAAAATAGTTGAATGCCGTTAATGAGCTCAAATACAAGTTGTGGTGGTGGACTATGTCATTTTCCAAGAACACACCATCACCTCCAGTGGAATACACCGGACATTCTGCCTCAGATGTACTCCTCCACTGAAAGGAAACACCATTCCTTCAGTCATTCCTCATATAGTGAAAAGAGGCATATTTGGAGCACGTAGGGTTGGGTTAATGTCTTGATCACGATTATTCGTACTTTATTTAACATAAACAAACATATTTGTTCGTTATTATTGTAAATTAAAGTGGTTGAATGCCATTAATGATCTCAAATACAAGATTTTTTGGTGGACTATGTGTTTTTCCAAGAACACACCATTACCACTAGTGGAATACACCGAACATTCTGCCTCATATGTACTCCTTTACTAAAAGGAATTACCATTCCTTCAGTCATTCTCTAGAGCATATGATAAATAAGCAAAACCATTCCATAGCAATTAAAGCAAAGCGGTGAAATACCAATCAGTATCTATCCCATTAGTACATGATTAAACCAAACATGTTTAAAAGCAAAATAAACGACCATGAGCAACCATCCATAACAGTTCAAATCCATCACGATCACCAATGAACCCTCCGGGGTGGGCACCACCTGGGTCACGAATTTCTCCTCCCGCCTACTGATGTCAAATTTCCGCGCATGGGGTGCCCTGAGTTTGAGGAGATCAGCCCGACAATCCTGCAAATGTTCGTGTTTCTCCTTCTTTGAAAAATGATAGAAAGGCGTCTTCTTTATGGTTTTTTTCTGTTGCTCCATAATATTTCCCGCAATTTCCGTCATGGCATCGTGCAGCACAGTAAGGCTGCACCGGGCAACTATTGATGCCCCATCGTTGTCCTGCTTCTTGGTTACATTTTTTTTCTTTCTTCACACCTCCTTTAACTTTGGTGACATTCGTTCGTTGCATGCCAAATCCACTAATCATCACTATTTCGAAGAATATAATATATAGTACTCAACCATTAAAGAACAATAATGTACTCCTACAATACCGGACAAATAATTCAGAACACTGATAGTACGCTAAATGACACCATACACAAAACACTCTCATTCCCAAAACACCATATGCAATATTATTATCATTTTCTATTCAACGAGTGCACAAAACCATAACAAAAACAATCTAACATTTACTAAAATCACTTCTATCCAAACAATCACACCAAAATCAACCCTACTCATCTCTATTTACTAAGATGCACAAAATCAACCCAAGAACAGTGGTGTATTCCATGAAACTCTGTGGTATCTTAGAAACCATCGCAAACCAACCATAACCATTTCTATTCGCTAAATTGCACAAAATCAACCCCAAAACAGTGGTGTAGTTCATGAATCTCCGTGTTATCTCAAAAACTACCCCAACATATTTTCCTTTTGGCACCATCATTTCTTTACATGCAAACTTCAGTAAATCAACACTGTGGAATATCATAATATACATTACTCGGCTAAGAACAATACTGGACACTTAATTTACAAAACTCAATTATACTCTACATGACACCATATACAAATTACTCATTTTCAAAATAATATATACAACCTGATTAGCAATTCCTATTCATCAAAATGCACAGAAGTGGCTAAAAAAACATTATAATATTTCATTAATGTCAATGCCCAAACAACACCCCAAAAGCAACCCTAGCCATTTATATTCACCAAATGAAAATTCACCCCAAAAACAGCTTCAGTAAATCAACACTATGTGGAAAATCATAATATACAATACTCAACTAAGAACAATACTGCTCTCTGACGTTAAAGGTTTTGTACAACAGGTTTCATTGTTTTCGACCAACATTACACAAGTATGAAATCAAATAACTGAGCCAACACGTAAAATACAATAAACAACAAAAAAAAAATCCAAAGTTTACCCATTCAAATCGCATCCCTCAAAAATACCCATTTCATATTTGACAACAATCTCACAACAAGCTCACTAATTTTCGAGCACCATTATACATGGGGGAGATAAAAATTTAAAAAAAAAAAACTTAAAAGAACCATTGCTCTAAATACTCTCAAACTTATGACACGGCAAACAACAAAAACAAGCTCAAATGTAAACAACAATTGAAATCAAGCTCAAATGTAAACATCCATTGAAATCGCAAGCCTAAAAAATAATTATTTCGGAATCTATTACAATTTCGGTACCTTTGTTTCTCCGATCGGACCATTGAAATCAAGCTCAAATGTATTCTCCTCAAATAGAGCACGAAAATCCCTCTTCTTCTCCAGTAATGGAAAGGTGGTGGTGGAGATATGGGGAGGTGGAAAGTAACTCCCTGTATGGGTTTCAAAACCAAGGGCATGGATGTGACATAAAAAGTAAATTACCCTGCTGCCCTCCATCATTATTTTGGCTTCTATTTTACTGGAGGGGTCTTTAAGTCTTTTACTATTTTCACTTTCACAAAGAAATAAAAAATCAGGGTTGGATATCAAAGGTGATGTATTATAGTATAGGGGTAGTGTACTTAATGTATTTTAACCTTGGGGTATTAAAGTGCACATTTCCGCAGAACAATAAAGGGAAAGTTATTGAAAAGTACCCACACCTCAAAAGTCTTATGTATTAGTACCCCTATACTCAATACATATTGTATTGATACCCACATGTAGAATACATTATACTTCAGGACCCATTCATTAAAAGAAAATGAAAACCAAATTCAAATGCTGAAATGTCAAGAATATCCTCCCTTTTTGGCAGAGATTTGACGTGTTATGATGGGGAGTTGGCAGCCGTTATTTGAAAATCTTCAACTCTCACCACCAATTTGTCTCTCTCAATGTAACCACAAAAAACAATTCGTCTCTCTCACACCACCGACCTCACCTACCTGCGGCGATCGAAGAAGCTTGTGTGGGGTTGGTTTTATTGCACGGGAGTGTGTCAGAGAATCTTGTTCGCCCGGCTTTGGTAGGGATGGTGGAAGGGTAGAAAGCTTTGGGTTGGGGACACCCCGTTTTCGTGAAGCTCGGAGGTGACGGTTAGGTTTTTGGGGGCAGAAAGCTTGACGGGAGAGGAGGGTAATGCGATGGGTTAGAAGGGCGGTAGGAGGGTTATAGGAGGGTTTAGGGGTGGAGTGCGACAGGGTTGTGAAGCTTTTTTTTGGAAGGGGTTTTGTGCGACGGGATTAGAGGGTTTTTTAGAGGGAATGATGAGTGGCATTGAAGAGCAAGAAGATGGGAAAGAGGAACCCGAAATGCAAGTACCCGAGACGTTGTTGTTTTGCCATTACGAAGGCGAAATGCATCTACTCCGAATATATAATGCCGACCTTCTTTCGGATGTCTATAGAAAGGTGAATGATAAATGGATTGATGTGAATGCCACAAGGAAAACCCTGCATTACGAAGAACCCGACGGTGGATACCTAATGGAGCTGATAAAGGACGACGATGTGAGAAGAATGTGCCTTTTGAATGGGCAAAAGAGCTGACTTTTGGGAAGATGAATGTCACGAATCGGGAACCTGCAAACAAGAGGGCACGGTAATGTTGTGTTAAAACCCCAGTAAATGACTGTCCCGCAATGATCTGATTTACAGTTTTTTATATTTTTGTTTCAACACTGGTATTGTTATGTCTATATATGTTGCTCTGTAACTTGTGGATTATTGTCTCTGTATTTATGTTATTTCTGTGCACAGCGGTATTGTTACAGATAGAGCGAATGCCTTTTCTAGCGATTGTATGTGTTTGGACTGATGTAATGGATGGAACATGCATTTAGACATGAGAATTATCACTCCGCTGGTACCGAAAGAATATCGTGCGGTCGTTGTGACTTTCTCTGTATTTATTGCAATAACCTCGGTATCATATTACCTAATTGTGATATACATGTGCCTTACACAAAGTTGTAATGCAAATCAGGTCATCAGTATTGTATGAATAAGATCACGGTATTGGATGACCAGTTTTTTATCCATAGGATCATGTTCTGTATGAATTGTGCTGCAGGACGGATACTGAAGCAGACGAGGAATTTGACAATGAAGAAGATGAGGACGAGGAAGATGTAAGGGTCATCTGGGCCAATGCAATCAGAGGCGAAGGACAAAAATTCAAAGATGTCGAACAGTTCCGGAAGGTCCTAAAAAATCATTGTATTGCAGTCCGCCGTGGATTCAAGTTTGTGCACAATAATAAGAAAAAAGTTCAGGTGAAATGCTCCGTGGAGAACTGTGGATGGCGGATTTATGCATCCCGCCACAAATCTGATGAGTCGTTCGCGATTCGCACTTGCACATTAATGCACGATTGTGGTGTGAACAATCTACGATCAAGGGTACACCCCAAGGCGACAGCACCATCGGTTGCGACATTTATCAAGGAGAATTAGAGGCGGGACCCGCACTATACTCTGAACCATGCAGTGGACGCTATTCGCGCAGCGTTCAAAGTCGATATCAGCTATCGTACGGCATGGAGTGGGAGGGAGGTGGCGATGAAGGAATTGCATGGGGACGATTACTACTCATTTGACAAAATACGGGTATTTTGCAACAGGCTACTAGCGTCGAACCCTGGGAGTGTTGCGGATTTAGAGATTGTTGAAGGTACCAAAAAATTTAGGAGGGTCTTCATAGCAATTGCAGCTTGCGTAGATGGTTTCAGGAGAGGGTGTCGGCCCCTTGTCGAGCTCGACGGAACCCATATCAAAACCAAGTGGAAAGGCCAGGTATTGGCCGCTGTGGGGAAAGATGTGGAGGGTGGATTTATTACAATAGCATTTGCAGGTACAATGTTTGTTGTTGATACATATGAACTTTGTTGTTGTATGGATTAAGGGTTGTTGCTTATTGTGCTAACCATGTTGTTATATGTGAAAATATATGTTGTGTTTGTCATTGTGGCTGTGCTGTATTAGTTGTCGATGGGGAGACAGATTAGAACTGGCAATGGTTCTGCATGAAGCTGAAGGACGTAATTGAAGGGGGCAATGAACGGGTGTCATGGGGCGAGTGGACGTTTTTCAGTGACCGACACTCCGGTTTGATGAAAGCTATTCCAAATGTGTTCACTGGGAGCAATCATGCAGTATGCGTTCGACACCTTGTGGAGAATTTCAAAAAGGAGGTAATAGTTTGTTATGTATGTTATAGTATACTGTAATACCCGAGAATTTTCCAACATAAAATAAAACAATAATTAAATAAATAAACCAAAAATACCATAAATAAACAAATCCAGCAAATAAAAGAAATAAATAAAGATAAGGAAATGAGAAATGAGATTTTTACTTAAAAAGGAATTAAAGGAATTTAATTCAATAAAAGGATGGATGAATGGTACACCAAAACCCGACACTAATGAACTCGAGTATTCAAGTCCAAGACATCCAATTAGACTGAGAATAAAATTAGAGAGAAAGTATGAACCCGAGTATACCCCGGAAATCGGAATTCGGGAGCATAGAGGGATAGAAACCCGAAAGAGAGGCGGAAAAGCACGACGGATCGCACGACCCGCCCGGACCGAAGTCCAGGCGAAGTCGGCGCGGTGGCCGCGCGGTGAAGTGGCTTTAGCGCGCCACGACCGCGCCACTTCACAGATTCGTTTGTTGCATGAATCTCTCGCCCGAACGCGGATTTTTCGACTTTCGGTTGAACATCTCTCGACTCCAGACCTTTAGGGCGGTTGTGGACGCCCTAGGGATTTAGAATTCTATAAATAAGCCCCTTGGGAGCCCCAAACAAGTTTACAAAACCCTACAATCTTCTATACGTTCGAAACCCTAAATTCGGAGTCGACGGAAAGCACCAAACGGAGGCAGCAGCTTGGACGAAAATCCAAGGTCTCCAAACGTTGTGGTAAGCTCTAGTCCAATAAATCTTTTCACGTTTCAATCCGAAAACGGATTCTAACTTCGGTTCTTTTCTTTCTACACCCCGTATCGAATCTAGATCGTAGAACCCGACGAACGGAGAGGAGGAACGGTGATCTGGAAGCCACGCCTCCGAACTAGACATCCCCGATGTTCATAGACACTGTAAGTTAACCTTACATGGTTTTGGGAGATTTTAAAACATTCGAAACCTAAAAGATTCAACAAGAACCATAAATCTGTCCACTTTTGTGTTTCTACCGACGCAACAGATTTGGTGAATTTTTCCGACCCTTAAAACGAACTCAAACGGAAAAACTTAAAACACAAAAAACGTTCCTAAGACTTAGACCTAGCTACTGTAAGAATTTGGGAATTTTTGGAGTTGATTTGATATGTGAAAACCCGTTGAAACCGAACTGTTTGATTCTAGATCTCGAAATCTTGGACAGAACTTAGGAATGATCTTGATCACGTTTTTGACATAGGATCTAGGCTGTTTTAGATCTTTGGCCGAACATGAAAGTTGTAGACAAATGTCTTAAGATGATCCATGTCAAATTTCATTAAATTTGGAGTTGAATTGATATGGTAGAATTTGAAATCTTTAAACTGTGGTGCATTAAACTCGGACAGATTTCTTCTTATGCGAAAATTGGCGATTTTGACCTACTTAGGTATCTCGGATTGAAAAAGTTAAAACACGAAAGTTGTAGATCTTGATGTTTCCGAGTCAGATATGAAATTTTGGAATTTTTGGAATTAAATCTGATTTTAGACGAATTTTGGAGTAAACTGTGATTTACCGAAACGAAATCTTGAAATCTTGTTGAAACATGGAATTAACCTTTAGGGTTGAAACGAATTGAGATATTATTTCTAAATTAATACAACGGAAGGCAGATTCTAAAAACCAAATCCCCTTACAAACTTGATAAATTAAATTAGGGGTGAGTGCTCTGCAGGGTGCCCCCTAACGATTCACTTCGTGCCGTAATGGACGATGGTGACCCCGCGCGCTAAATTTGAGATATGGATTGCCTAAATGGCGAAACTTAGAGCCTACACTCTCGTGAATATCCGTATGGGTTTCCCGAGGCTCCGGAGTGGTACTGGGTATGGCTGATACGGTTGCGGCCGCCGGGCTACCGGCTAAACTTGTTGACATCGCGATACTATCGTGAAACTTTGAAATACGAAATCGGGAATGTAATGGGGATTCTAAATTAAAGTAAATTAGATTAAATTATGTTGTTGTCTAATTAAATTATTTAAATGCTTTATTTAAATTATGGCTTTTGTGATTAAACCATGTGGTATGTGTTATTAAATAAAGCCTGAGATAAATTATGCTATTGGATATGGATTAGATGAAACTAAATATTATGTTATTATCATGCTTTTGTTAAATTACTAAATTTATGGCTTTTAAACCCTACGATCATGCATGTGTTAACTTACTCAGCAATTTTGCTGACCAAAACCATTTTTATTCCTTTCTTTACAGAATATGTGGAATGAGCATGTGTGAGCACGAATCATGCATGGGATTTTGGGGATTGTTATTTTGCTTTTAAATTTCGTACTTAGACTATATTATGAACGGGCCTGTTTAACCCGTGGTTTGGCCATGTCGGCCCCTTTTATATTTTCCGCTGCGATATTGTACTAAACTAAATACTTCCGCTGCGCTATACTATTATTATTTTCGAATTATATTGTATGGGCTATTTTGAATGCTTTAAATGTTTTAAATACTGCAATACCTAGCCTTGCATCTCTTTAGTAAGCTCGGAGAAACCGTGTCTTACTAGGGAGATGTGGCGGTGACATCCCGACCTGGGTGACCAAAAACCGGGGTGTTACAGGTTGGTATCAGAGCCCGGCTATTTTTAAACTATTATTTTTAAACCATTACTATTTTTAAACTATTATTAGTATTTTGACTATTATTTTAAATTTTAAATTATTATTTCCATGGAGAAAATTTTTATTTTAAAACCCATGGGAAAAACATATATATATATATGGTGCATTAAATTATTATTGGGGGGAAATATCATTTGCATATGCATGTTGCATCTCTGCTATGAACTTAGAATCTTGGAAACTTGAACTTAGAATCTTGGCGAAACTTGAACTTAGCATCTTGGCGAAACTTGAACTTAGAATCTTGGAAACTCGAACTTAGAATCTTGGCGAATTGAACTTAGAATCTTGGCGAATATTAACTTAGATCTCTTGCTTGCGCTAGATGGCTAGTCAGGACATGATGCAGTTGATGATCAAGATGATGAACGTTCACCTTGACACCCAACAAACCATACAACAAATGAAAAATCGTATAGCTCACTTGGAGGCAAATCTGCACCAAATGGGAGACTTAAGGGAAGCTGGCCTCCAGCACTTCCTGAACTTGAGAGCCGCTGATCAAGATCGCATAAAAGACTTAGAAACTCAAGTGCAAAAACTCACCGAACGGAGCGATGCTGTGATAGATAGAGTTGAGGATCTAGGGACTGACCTGCTTGACCTCACTGATATAGTAGTACCATATAGCCATGTGGAAGACCACTTGATGGGACCACGAAGCCCAACACCCCCAGTGGAGAGCCCATCCGGCCTTATCCATGGACGCTACGGAACCCTTGGGCTCTGGCCCCACATGGTCCGCCCATCGCCAAACCCGAGCCCCGCGGAGAACCATCCGGAGGAGACACCGGACCCAGTTCCGGAAGCCGTCGATCCACCATCCCCAGTGTTTCATGGACCTTTGGGCACCGGCCAGGTCTCTGATGAGGATGATCCTATGGAAGACCCCGCTACTCTGCCAGAGGACGCGGAGATCTTTTAGATACTTTATCTTAGATAGTACATCTATTTTGCGCATCCTATTACTTGTATTAAAATTCTTTTAAAGGAATAAAATGTGAGTTGATTTTTTTTGAAATCCTTCAGCCCAAAATTATCGAAAAAAAAAAAAAAAAAAAAGGAGAGAGACGAACCGGAACAGTTCCACCACGTTTTCTCTAAACAACAACAGTCAAATCAGACAACTGAACAGGGATACAACGGGAACATAAACTACGAAACAAAACACAGCAAGATCATCCTTGTACAGTCCATAAGAAAACAACTAAATAAAACACTACTACAGCAAGCCTAGATGGAAATGCGGAAACAAAGGATCACTGGTCGGGAGGCGGGAACTGAAGACGCATATACTCGTCCATCTGACGCATGTAGGCGTACATATCGGTCATGGAGGCCTGCTGCTCCAGCTGTCTCGTAGTGATCGTATCCATGCGAGCCTGGTACAGGTCCATCCTGGCATCCAGAGCGTCGTAGCGAGCCTGCCCGGCTGCAAACCCAGCATCCATACGAGCGAACCCCGCATCCATACTAAGCTGCATACCCTGCAGCATCTGAACTATCTGCGGCATCTCCGCACCCTGCTGGGGAACCTCGGGAGGCGGAGGTGGCTGCTCAGGAGGAACAACTAAAATCAAACCATCACCGTTGGGCTCCGGGCGAAGGACAGCCGGAGGAGCCCCACGTCGAAGAGCACTGCGTCGAGGGGCGTAGCTAGGGATACGGTAGTAGCCGCCAGCGGATAGCTCGTAAGGATCCGTCTCTGGTGACGTACGGATCCCCTGAGCCGCACACATGCCGCAAATAAGATGAACATGGGTAATCACCCTGCTTCCTCGTCCTCGGCGCATACCCCTCAGGTTGTCCGCGATACAAGCCGCAACATTCACCCTACCACCCCGGGCGAGAAAGCAGATGGTCTCATAGACGTGGTCGATAACAATGTGGCTCCGGGTGATCGGCCGGACACGGCCTAACCATATCTGAGCTAGCTCGCGCCACGGAGAGTCCATCGTCGTCAACCTCAGCTCGTGATCATGCTCGAGCAGAGGAGCCATCAAGGTGCATAAAACGCCCCACGCAGGCGGGGGTATACGACCCTCAGGCTGTGGCCGGAACACGCCGTCGTCAGGAAGGCCAAAGTAGACGTTGATCGCCCGAGCACTGAAATCTAGATGGCGACCCCGAACCCAGACTTGAGACAAGTCACTGTTCTCCCCGAGACCGCCAATGTTGGCAATGACCTCCATAGCTAAGTACCCAGAAGCGACGCCCTCGGGATGGCGCGCAAGCCCAGTCCACTGAAGAAGACCCAAAACTGGACTAACCCTGTCGTCGTCCATATGGCGAGGATATATGCCTCTCTCCGGGACATAAGACCTGTTTCGACGAAGCTCGTCGAAGTAGAACTCCTGAGAGGCCATAGTAGCGAACCGATACCTGTCGTGTCGACGGGGACGCACCTCGTCGGGGAGACCCCTGAGCTTAGGGCCCCGCTGCTCCTCGTCCTCCTCAGACTCGCTCTCGTCAAAATCAGACATCGCCGGAGCGGCAGTGCTAGGACCAGCCTCATCGCGCTGAGCAACTCGTCTCCTGGTCCTCGGGGGACACATGAGTGACGCCAAAACAACCCACAGAAAAAGCAGCATCCTGCAAATGTCCAACCAATACCAAATGTAAAGATAAATCCTGCACAGTGATTACAGTAAGCATAATCTAGAAACCACAAGAACATGAGGTGTGAGCCCTAACACGAGCGATCAAGAGGATAACCAAACCAAGACTATGTCTAGAAAAGTCCCAAACCCCCTTGGGACATTTCGTCGAACACGTTGAGTGCGCGATAAATCAAGACCAAAGTTACTTGTAAACACATGGGGAACGTCCCCAAAACAAAACAATTGCTTAGACAATAACTTATCAACATAATAGGGCACAAATCGACGACAACGAACTCATCCGCATGCCCACAATACCAATACAAATCGGGAAATTCATGCTTTCCTTAAAATATGGAATCTAGTAAAACTTCCTCAAACTAGGCATGCATTGTGGCACAAATACTTCCTAATCAACAAAAAATAACACCAAGTATCGCCCCAACTCGCTAATTGCATAAATTAAGTCTAAAAACAGCAAACCCCCAATTCTTGTCTCTAAACCCTAATTTTGAAATTCGCCCAAAGATTAAGGCTAATCAAGACATAAAATCTGAAATTGACAAGTAGAAGTAGTAGATGCATACCTTGCAAAGGAAAATCGAGGCCGGGAACGAGAGAATCGGGGGATGGGAGAACGAATTTGAGAGAAAACTAGAAGAAGCCTCGGAAGTGGAAATGGGGCGGAATGGCTCGCGCTCCGCGCGAGCCCTTTTACTCGAACTGCTACGGCCGCGCGGTCGCCGCGCGCCACCGCGCGAGCACCGCGCGAGCCTCAAAGTTAGTTTTTTTTTATTTTTTTTTTACCTTCTACTGTTTACTCGATGAGCTATACGGCAAGCTGTCGAAATGTGACTCTGGCTGAAAGAAGTGGCATTTCTCGGACACATAGTATCCGCTGATGGAGTATCAGTGGATCCGGCAAAAGTCTCTGCCGTAACTGAATGGGCAACTCCGAAAAGTCCAACGGAAATAAGGAGTTTCCTTGGATTAGCCGGATATTATAGACGATTTGTGAAGGACTTTTCAAGAATTGCACGTCCTTTGACCCAGCTACTTAAGAAAGGAGCAAAATACGAGTGGACCGAAGCATGTGAGACATCGTTTCAAGAGCTGAAGAAACGACTCACAACCACACCCGTATTAACATTACCATCAGAAAATGGTGACTTCGAAGTATATAGCGATGCTTCGAAGGAAGGTTTAGGTTGTGTCTTGATGCAAGACTCGAGAGTCGTAGCCTATGCATCACGCCAACTAAAACCTCACGAGGAAAATTATCCGACACATGACCTGGAGTTGGCAGCGGTCGTTTTCGCTCTAAAGATATGGAGACATTATCTTTATGGGCGGAAGTGTCGAATGTTCACCGACCACAAGAGCTTGAAATATATATTCACTCAGAAGGAGTTGAATTTGAGACAGCGAGGGTGGTTGGAACTTATTAAAGACTACGATTTAGAGATAGCATACCACGAGGGGAAGGCGAATGTGGTAGCCGATGCCCTAAGTCGGAAAACCCAACACGTGACAAACTCGTTGGTAATTCCGCCGGCATTGTACATGGATTTGGCAAGATTGGAGTTAGAACTTGTGCATCCTGGCATAGTGAGAGAAACGGTCAATGCCATGGTCGTAGAGACTCCAATATTAGACGAGATTCGACTCGCTCAACCGGGCGACCCGAAACTCGAGAAGATAAAAGGGTATATTGCCGAAGGAAAGGCAATAGGATTTGCTGTCCACGAGGATGGAAGCATCCGTTTTAAAGGTAGATGGTGTGTGCCTCTTAAATGTGCCGAATTGAAGCAAAGGTTGATGGAGGAAGGGCACAACACGCCATATTCCGTACATCCCGGAGGTGACAAGCTATACAAGGATCTGAAGAAGATCTATTGGTGGCCGGGAATGAAGAAGGAAGTGGCAAATTTCGTGGCAAGATGTCTCACCTGCCAAAGGGTTAAGGCAGTGCGACATAAACCCTTAGGATTGATGCAACCACTAGAGATTCCAAGTTGGAAGTGGGATAGCATCTCAATGGACTTTGTCTCGGGATTACCCCGATCACCTAAAGGCATGAACAAGATTTGGGTGATTGTGGATAGGCTAACGAAGACAGCCATATTTATCCCAATGAAAGACACGTGGACTATGGACCAATTGGCCCGAGCCTACATTGATAATGTGGTACGACGACATGGAGTACCACATGATATCATTTCCGATAGAGACAGTAGATTTGTCTCTCATTTCTGGACAGAGTTACAAAAAGCTCTCGGTACTCAAATCAAAATGAGCACCGCATTCCACCCGATGACGGATGGACAAACCGAGAGAACAATCCAAACACTAGAAGACATGCTGAGAGCATGTGTGTTGGAATTCAAAGGAAATTGGGAATCTCATTTACCCTTGATTGAGTTTTCCTATAATAATAGCTACCATGCTAGTATCGGCATGGCACCTTTCGAGGCGTTGTATGGACGAAGGTGCCGAAGCCCTTTGAGCTGGGAAGAAAACGATAAGTCCGTGGTAGTGGGACCACAACTTATCGAAGACATGACTCAACAAATCAAAGTGATTCAAGGAAAGAAGAAAGCCGCACAAGACCGTCAAAAGAGTTATGCCGACGTGAGACGACGAGACCTAGAATTTCAAGTGGGAGATAGGGTCATGCTAAAGATATCACCCATGAAGGGGGTGATGCGCTTTGGCAGACGAGGGAAGTTAAGTCCTCGATACATAGGACCTTACGAAATCCTAGAACGAGTCGGAACTCTAGCCTACCGATTGGCTTTACCGCCACACTTAGATAGAGTTCATAATGTCTTCCATGTCTCGCAACTAAAGAAGTATGTGCCGGACCCGACACATGTACTTCAACCGGAGATAATTGAGCTCGATGAAGATTTGACTTACGAAGAAGTCCCAGTGCGTATTCTCGATACTAAGGAACAAGTAACGAGGAACAAAACCATCAAAATGATCAAGGTTCTTTGGTCAAACCACGAAAGTGAGACGGCAACTTGGGAAGTAGAATCCGACATGAGAGAACGATACCCGACATTGTTCCAAACCGATTCCGACACAGTTATGGGGACATAACTGCAATCTTAAGGGGGAGAGGATGTCATACCCCCTAATTTTTCGTGCATTTTTGTAAACTTTTGAACTACGTTATGGCTTGATCCCTTTACCGGGTACGTAGGCAGCTTAGAAGTTTTAATTCTAAGTTCAGTCACAACATAATAAAACAAACACAAGACCTTAGCACGAGACGAGAAAAGCCGAAACACAACTTCGAGGACGAAGTTGATTCTTAAGGAGGGTAGACTGTAATACCCGAGAATTTTCCAACATAAAATAAAACAATAATTAAATAAATAAACCATAAATACCATAAATAAACAAATCCAGCAAATAAAAGAAATAAATAAAGATAAGGAAATGAGAAATGAGATTTTTACTTAAAAAGGAATTAAAGGAATTTAATTCAATAAAAGGATGGATGAATGGTACACCGAAACCCGACACTAATGAACTCGAGTATTCGAGTCCAAGACATCCAATTAGACTGAGAATAAAATTAGAGAGAAAGTATGAACCCGAGTATACCCCGGAAATCGGAATTCGGGAGCATAGAGGGATAGAAACCCGAAAGAGAGGCGGAAAAGCACGACGGATCGCACGACCCGCCCGGACCAAAGTCCAGGCGAAGTCGGCGCGGTGGCCGCGCGGTGAAATGGCTTTAGCGCGCCACGACCGCGCCACTTCACATATTCGTTTGTTGCGTGAATCTCTCGCCCGAACGCGGATTTTTCGACTTTCGGTTGAACATCTCTCGACTCCAGACCTTTAGGTCGGTTGTGGACGCCCTAGGGATTTAGAATTCTATAAATAAGCCCCTTGGGAGCCCCAAACAAGTTTACAAAACCCTACAATCTTCTATACGTTCGAAACCCTAAATTCGGAGTCGATGGAAAGCACCAAACGGAGGCAGCAGCTTGGACGAAAATCCAAGGTCTCCAAACATTGTGGTAAGCTCTAGTCCAATAAATCTTTTCACGTTTCAATCCGAAAACGGATTCTAACTTCGGTTCTTTTCTTTCTACACCCCGTATCGAATCTAGATCGTAGAACCCGACGAACGGAGAGGAGGAACGGTGATCTGGAAGCCACGCCTCCAAACTAGACATCCCCGACGTTCATAGACACTGTAAGTTAACCTTACATGGTTTTGGGAGATTTTAAAACATTCGAAACCTAAAAGATTCAACAAGAACCATAAATCTGTCCACTTTTGTGTTTCTACCGACGCAACAGATTTGGTGAATTTTTCCGACCCTTAAAACGAACTCAAACAGAAAAACTTAAAACACGAAAAACGTTCCTAAGACTTAGACCTAGCTACGGTAAAAATTTGGGAATTTTTGGAGTTGATTTGATATGTGAAAACCCGTTGAAACCGAACTGTTTGATTCTAGATCTCGAAATCTTGGACAGAACTTAGGAATGATCTTGATCACGTTTTTGACATAGGATCTAGGCTGTTTTAGATCTTTGGCCGAACATGAAAGTTGTAGACAAATGTCTTAAGATGATCCCTGTCAAATTTAATTAAATTTGGAGTTGAATTGATATGGTAGAATTTGAAATCTTTAAACTGTGGTGCATTAAACTCGGACAGATTTCTTCTTATGCGAAAATTGGCGATTTTGACCTACTTAGGTATCTCGGATTGAAAAAGTTAAAACACGAAAGTTGTAGATCTTGATGTTTCCGAGTAAGATATGAAATTTTGGAATTTTTGGAATTAAATCTGATTTTAGACGAATTTTGGAGTAAACTGTGATTTACCGAAACGAAATCTTGAAATCTTGTTGAAACATGGAATTAACCTTTAGGGTTGAAACGAATTGAGATATTATTTCTAAATTAATACAACGGAAGGCAGATTCTAAAAACCAAATCCCCTTACAAACTTGATAAATTAAATTAGGGGTGAGTGCTCTGCAGGGTGCCCCCTAACGATTCACTTCGTGCCGTAATGGACGATGGTGACCCCGCGCGCTAAATTTGAGATATGGATTGCCTAAATGGCAAAACTTAGAGCCTACACTCTCGTGAATATCCGTATGGGTTTCCCGAGGCTCCGGAGTGGTACTGTGTATGGCTGATACGGTTGCGGCCGCCGGGCTACCGGCTAAACTTGTTGACATCGCGATACTATCGTGAAACTTTGAAATACGAAATCGGGAATGTAATGGGGATTCTAAATTAAAGTAAATTAGATTAAATTATGTTGTTGTCTAATTAAATTATTTAAATGCTTTATTTAAATTATGGCTTTTGTGATTAAACCATGTGGTATGTGTTATTAAATAAAGCCTGAGATAAATTATGCTATTGGATATGGATTAGATGAAACTAAATATTATGTTATTATCATGCTTTTGTTAAATTACTAAATTTATGGCTTTTAAACCCTACGATCATGCATGTGTTAACTTACTCAGCAATTTTGCTGACCAAAACCATTTTTATTCCTTTCTTTACAGAATATGTGGAATGAGCATGTGTGAGCACGAATCATGCATGGGATTTTGGGGATTGTTATTTTGCTTTTAAATTTCGTACTTAGACTATATTATGAACGGGCCTGTTTAACCCGTGGTTTGGCCATGTCGGCCCCTTTTATATTTTCCGCTGCGATATTGTACTAAACTAAATATTTCCGTTGCGCTATGCTATTATTATTTTCGAATTATATTGTATGGGCTATTTTGAATGCTTTAAATGTTTTAAATACTGCAATACCTAGCCTTGCATCTCTTTAGTAAGCTCGGAGAAACCGTGTCTTACTAGGGAGATGTGGCGGTGACATCCCGACCTGGGTGACCAAAAACCGGGGTGTTACATATACTGTCAGTGTAGTGCAGTATAGTTTGAAAGGCACAATGGTACCAGAAGGACATATGTTCATTACATTTTTTATGGATGACAGGTGCTGAGGAAGTACCCGTACAAGGACAAAAATTACTGGACAGGGGTCTTCAAGGTTGTTGCATACGCGGCAACTTATGACGAGATGATCCGGCACCTAAATTCCATACTTCAAGCAATGCCTACTTCATCAGCATGGCTTGAAAATGCGGATCCTCATCAATGGGCGAATTCAGTTTTCCCGGGGAACAAATGGGGCGTAATGAACACGAATCTTGTCGAGAGTTGGAATGCCTGGATGAAGAAGGCCAGACACCTGCGGCCATTTGCAATGCTTGATAAAATAAGGTCGAAGATCATGAAGATGATGAACGAGAAGCGAGAGGCAGGAGCTCGGATGACTGGAAAAATGTGCCCGGAACGAGCAAAAAAACTGAATAGGTCTTACTATGCGTCCGGTGAAATGGATCTGCAGCGAGCGGCAGGTTCGTTGTTTGAGGTTCGTGACCATGGTATAATACATGCTGTGGATGTGGATCGGATGACCTGTACTTGCGGGTGCTGGCAGTTATTGAGGATCCCATGCAAGCACGGGTGCGCAGCCATCGAGCAAATGCAGGGTAATATTCACTATTACTGCGATCCATTTTACACTGTTGAGTACTACAGGACAACGTACGACGGAGTGATCTATCCTATGTTGATGGAAAGTGATAACGTGGGCGGTGGCATTGAGGAGGAGTTCGTACTGCCTCCAGATGTTTGCGTGCAGCCAGGGCGGAGGAAGACACGACGGATACCATCCCAGACCGAAACGAGCAGGGGAAGATGCGGGTTGTGCCGAAGGGGTGGGCATAACAGAACGACCTGCAAGGAAGCACACCGGTACACTGGTGTTCAGTGACCCAGTTGTAAGGACGCATACCGACACATTTTTTATATTTTTGACCACATGACACAACTGTGTCACTTTGGTGCTGATTGCTTCAGACACTGTGGTATACCACATATTGGCATGTAATATTTTTTTGGAACATGTCTGGTACAGCTTTGACTTGATAGGTGGTATTTTTGTATATGGTTTCAGTTTTTGAAACGATCCTTGGTAAGGAAGGTTTCAATACGTGATACCATGTAAATGCAAAGAAGTAACTTTCGCCGGTTCTTATTTAATATGGATGGCTTCTTATTCGATGTTGCTGCATGAACTTCATGTTTTGAATTAAAGTGTTTGGATGCCACTGGACATTGTTCTTGTGATGTACTTCTCTGCTTGAAGATAGCACAATTATGTTTGAACCTTACTCACATAATGTTTGGATGAACAATTGTGGCACATAGGGTTGGGGGAATGTGTTAATGAAGCTTGTTCGTGCTTCATTCAACATAATCAATCATATGGATTCGTTATGAGTGTAAATTAAAGTGTTTGGATGCCATTAACGAGCTCAAATCAACAACTTAGTACATAGGACTGTGTGGTTACCCAACAATACACCACACAAGGACTTGGACTACACTGGACATTGTTCTTGTGATGTACTCCTCTGCTTGGAGATAGCATCATTATGTTTGAACCTTACTCACATAATTTTTGGATGCACAATTGTGACACATAGGGTTGGGGGAATGTGTTAATGAAGCTTGTTCGTGCTTCATTCAACATAATCAATCATATGGATTCGTTATGAGTGTAAATTAAAGTGTTTGGATGCCATTAACGAGCTTAAATCAACAACATAGTATATAGGACTTTGTGGTTACCCAACAACACACCACACAAGGACTTGGACTACACTGGACATTGTTCTTGTGATGTACTCCCCTGCTTGGAGATAGCACTATTATGTTTGAACCTTACTCACATAATGTTTGGATGCACAATTGTGGCATATAGGGTTGGGGGAATGTGTTAATGAAGCTTGTTCGTGCTTCATTCAACATAATCAATCATATGGATTCGTTATGAGTGTACATTAAAGTGTTTGGATGCCATTAACGAGCTCAAATCTACAACTTGGTACATAGGACTGTGTGGTTACCCAACAACACACCACACAAGGACTTGGACTACACTGGACATTGTTCTTGTGATGTACTCCTCTGCTTGGAGATAGCACCATTATGTTTGAACCTCACTCACATAATGTTTGGATGCACAATTGTGGCACATAGGGTTGGGGGAATGTGTTAATGAAGGTTGTTCGTGCTTCATTCAACATAATCAATCATATGGATTCGTTATGAGTGTAAATTAAAGTGTTTGGATGCCAGTAACGAGCTCAAATCAACAACTTAGTACATAGGACTGTGTGGTTACCCAACAACACACCACACAAGGACTTGGACTACACTGGACATTTTTCTTGTGATGTACAACTCTGCTTGGAGATAGCACCATTATGTTTGAACCTTACTCACATAATGTTTGGATGCACAATTGTGGCACATAGGGTTGGGGGAATGTGTTAATGAAGTTTGTTCGTGATCAAGGGTAGATTATGAACAAACAAATATAGTTCGGACCACAACGAATCAGTAACAATCAGAATAATATTCTATTCGTCATGTATGGTGCTATCATAAGGAAAGGTTGGTACCAAATGAAAGGACGGTATTGTTTCATGGATTTCCCCTCAATTAGTACAGATGGGACCACCAACCATCCATTCATGACTTCATTTCTTGCAGGAAATCTGCCAAGTGCAGAGAAGAATCTCTGAAAAGTAACTTTATGTCATCCTCACACTTCCCAATTTTGACCCCTCATGACCGGTCTCCAAAGCCTCCAATCTCTATATAACCTATCCATCCACCATAATTTTCAGAGCATCCCTCTTTCTAACACTAACATTTTTTTTGCCTTTAGCAATCTAAATCCAGAAGCGATGGATTATAGCGGCAGGAATTCTCAAAACACAGCTGGAAGAGTGGCGGTCGATCGACACACACTAGATACTATGGATTTACGGTTTCCGCATACGGTGTGAATGCGGTAATAGGGCTGACATTTGCGTTGTCGACTCAACGATAAACGGGAATGAGGGCAGGTTGTATTACTCTTGCCTTCACCACGAAAGGCGCGTATTTGTAGGTTGGGTCACACCAATCAGTGCACATTTTGTACCTATTGAGAATACACACGATCCCACACAAGAAGACATGCAAATGAACTCCGTAGATCCAAGTCGTGGTGTGCATATGTCAACCGGCTCGGTTATGGAAGGAATAAGCCCGCTGCACGCCACCAACGAAGGTGATGGTGGTGAAATGCACGCCGCCCTTGAAGCTGGTGGTGGGGAAATGTATTGAAAATGTTGTGTTATGCTTGTATTTGCGTGGGTAATTCATGTAATGGCCAAATGAAGTGTCGGATTGTTCGCACACTTTTTGTTTCCATATAACTTTAGTATTGAAGCATTCGAACAGTGGTATACATTCGTTCATGACGTCGGTATTTATGCCATTAACGGTTTGCGTATACACGAACATTGGTATACATGTCATAGAACGACCAATTATCCCATAACAGTTAACATCATCCCATAAGATTAAGGCAAAATGGTGAAATACCAATTAGTACATATCCCATCAGTACCAGATAAAACTAAATACGATAAATGACCAAACAACAAACATGACCAAACAACCAAACACGACAATCCTGCAGCATCCATAATAGTTAAACTCCATCTCAAACCAACAACAAATCCAGAAGTAGAAACATCATAACAGTTCAAGTCGTCGGGTCAGCCACGTTGTCAGCATCAATGTCCATTGGACGTGGAATATCAGCATTGGGAGCAGAAACACCAGACTTGTCAGAGGGGGCACCACCATGCACTGCACTTTGCACATCAGTACCTACGGAAGGAGCACCAGACAATGTCACTGGAGCAATGGGATCAAGGGTAGCAGTGGGATTTTTTTGGTCAACTGGCAAACCAAGTACGGCCGATGTGTCGACAATGCGGAGAGGGACCGGAGCATGCACTTGGAGCGTATCGGGGTGAACGGGGATGTCCGGGGTGGGGACAGCACTATGCACTGGGACCGGATCAATGACATGTGAAGCGGTGGGTGCAGCCGTTTTGACTGGGGGTGGATCAACGTGCAAAGTGCTCGGGGCAGCCGCCTGAAGGGGGTGGTGTTCGGGGTGGGGACAGCACTATGCACTGGGATCGGATCAACTACATGTGAAGTGGTGGGTGCAGCCGTGTTGACTGGGGGTGGATCAACGTGCGAAGTGCTCGGGGTAGCCGCCTGAAGGGGGTGGTGTCCGGATTGCTAAGGGTAGTATCAGCCACCATTGTAAGGTTGGTGTTGGTCCCATCAACAATGGTATCAACAGTATCTGCAGCATTCCCTGTCCCCTTGTCGGTCGCCTGGTCCGTCACTGGTGCTGCCTCCTTCTCCGTCCCCTTCTCGGCAGCCTGGTCCATCACTGGGGTTGCCTCCATCTCCGTCCCCTTCTCGGCAGCCTGGTCCGTCACTAGGGCTGCCTCTGTCTCCATCCCCTTCCTGGTCGCCTGGTCCGTCACTGGGGCTGCCTCTTTCGCCCGCTCCTCCTCCCTCTCTTTCTCCATGGCCTGGTCTGCCTCTTTCGCCCGCTCCTCATTAGTTCGGTTCCCGTCAACAAGCAATTGGAGTGCCACCCGAGAACGATATGCTTTGATATCGGCAGTGACCTCCGTATCCCAGAAAGCCTTGGTATCGCGCACAAAAGCCTCCATCCACCACATAACATGTACGCCACAGTCAACCGAGGTATCCGACTGCTGTCTACATGTCTTCCGATTCACCATGTGAGGATCGAAATCCAAATCATGCCTTTGGATGAAATACCACCTCAAGAAATTTGCCTATGCATACAATAAACACCATAGCTTCAAAACACAAACACTACAGACAGTGTGAAAATGCACTATACTATAGGATTGTGTGAAATACTAACCACTCTGAGTATTGCCATGTTATCGCTGAGCCCACATTGAATTGTATACCACGACCTCCTTCGCATTCAAGTCCAACACAATGAGAAACCAATGGAACGAGATGGTCACGAGCACCAAAACGTAATCCAACCCCTCATCAAACATCTTGTCCATCACATCGAATTCTCTCTTTCCCGGTAGCAACATATCCATCCAAAGTTTGTCATACTGCCTTCCAGTTAGGGTGGCCTTTTTAGAGGCATCGCTCATCAGCTGTAGAATATTCGACTGCTTGCCGAACGAAACAACTATAGGTTAACAAATTCAATGATGCCAGAAAGGATACAAGTTATTTATTAAGCTCAAATCGTACCGTCGTGTACGGGCTAAGGAATGCCAGCCTTGTCTGAACATCATATGCAACCTGATAACTTTGACCACACAAATACGCGGCCCAACAACCTAGTAAGTCATTGCACGCAGCGTCGTTGAACAAAAGGAGTACCACACCCGATGGTTCGACGGCGTATATTCCCTGGCTCCAGACAAACTTGATGCTGTATAGGAAAGGGATACAGATTATTAAACAACGCATCATAGATCAAAGGTGTACTATACTACACCTGTAAACATGTAATACCAAATAACACTGAATATACCTCTCATCTATAACATCGATGAACCGCTCAATCGTCTCCCGATTCGCTTCCGACAAAGAAAGCCTTCCTGCATAGCCCCTCTTACCGGCATACTTCTCTCGGATCTCTATATCTTTGTTCTTCTTCACCTCATCGGCTTTGTCCTGTCCATTATTCTATGCACCGTGGTAAAAGCACTAACACACCACTCTATTTGAGACATAATACCATAGTTATACTTACCTTCTTCTTTTGATTTTTCTTAACAGGTGACTTCATATCCAGCTTTCGATTAACACGCGGCTTAACGTTGCGAGTTGTAGGCGACGAGATGCGGGTGCTCGCCTTCCGTTTCGTCGGCAGAGCCACTGTAATCAGGGGATTAGGGGTGAGCAACTTTATGGTACAGTATTGGATTAATGAATTATTCACAACAATACCTTTTTCCACTATGCTAGCCGTCGGACCTTGGACCGCCATGTCGTACGAGTCATCCGAACCCTCGTCCTCGCTTGCCGCCGAACTGACCTCGTCGTCGCCTTATTGGGATTGGCCAGACTCATCCACCTCGTACTCGCTACCCGAAGCAGCCTCGTGTTGTGATGCCTGCTCGCTGCCCTCGCTCTCGCTATCTGATCCAATCTCCGTGCTTTCCGTTTCATCACTTCCAATCTCCTGTACGTCCTCTCCACTTGCTTCATCCTGTGTTAATGTAAACACATGAACAACACTCGAATACACAGTCAGCGACATTGTGGATGAATAATATACCAGAGCAACCAAAAGGCCAATTGTACAACAGTGATGATAAATATATACCAACCAGCGATGCTATGACAACACTTTAACAAAACACCTACAATTTCATTAAAATGTTCACTGTACCTCTATCGCCGCAGTCATGTCCACTCTCTCATCCTCGAATTTCTTTTTCTCCACAACCTTCTTCTTCAGTAGGCGCTTTGGTGTCTTCTTCTTACGGGGTATCTCGTCCGCGAGCCCATCAACCTCCATGATCGCCGACGAACCCTCCGGGGTGGGCACCACCTGGGTCACAAATTTCTTCTCCCGCCTAGTTATCTCAAATTTTCGCGCTTGGCTTGCCCTCAATCTGAGGAGATCAGTCCGACATTCATGCAAACGTCTGTGTCTCTCCTGCCACTTAAGAAATCGCGGGACGACCGGCTTGGCTATGGCTTTTGCCATTCATGGAAATCTTTCATAGAACCATCCCTACACAACCACAATTTCACGTGGTTACAGTTCAGCCAAAAATGAGAATGGTATTATGGATCGGTAGGTATAGTTTTTTCCAAGCATATGTATGTTGCATTTTTGGTACACCATGCCTTGCGTTTTATAGTACTAGTATGAACTTACCAGAACACCAGTCGTGCATCCGTCCACATATATCTTCCCTTCCGTACGGCGTCTCATTGAATCCACAACAAAATCAAACGCTGCCTCCCCCCAACTATATTCATCGAGTCTGTGCAGTTTGTCCACGTGGTGGACAAGAAATTCGAGTAGTCTCAGGGAGGATGTCGGAAATAGAAGACTACTAAATACAACCAGAACAAACGCCCTCTTTATCATGTTCCGTCCCGACCAACTGCTGCATCAAATCGACGACATCGTCCCTCTTCAGTTGTCCGCCTTTCTTTCCAAAATACTTGCGCTTGAAGGATGACTTTTGCTCACAGTCGGTGTTCACGTACAAACCTGTGTGTTGGAGTCCCAACACCACTGAAAATTCCCACGACTTGAAGGGCAAGTAAAATCCCTCCCCGAATTGAAATGCGCACCTCTTAGTGTCGAATCGCTCCAAAAGCGATTGGAGCCTGGTCTTGCTTTGATATTGTGCTTCCACCTTTTGAAAAATGATAGAAAGGCGTCATCTGTATGGCTTTTTTCTGTTGCTCCGTAATTTTACTTGCAATATCCGCCATGGCATCGTGCAGCACGTTAAGGCTGCACCTGGCAGTTATATCTGCCCCACCATCTGCCCCCTTCTTCGTTCCCTTCTTCGTGTCTTTCTTCACAGCTCCTTTCATTTTGGGTGCCATTCGTTCGTTGCCTGCCAAATCCACTAATCATCACTATTTCGACGAACATAACATGGAATACTGGACAAGATAATGAAGGATACTACTCTCCTAGAACAATGGACAAGTAATTCAAAACACTGATGGTAAAATAAATTGACACCAACACATATTACTCTTAACTCCCAAAACACCGTATGCAACATTATTATTATTTTCTATTCAACGGAGTGGACAAAACCATGCCAAAAACATTCTAATATTCACTAGAATCACTGCTATCGAAACACACACACCAAAATCAAATATACTCATCTCTATTCAATTCACAAAGATTCACAAAATCAAGTCCAATAACAGTGGTGTAGTCCACAAACACTGTGGTATCTCAAAAACCATCCGAAAATCAGCCGCAAAACAGTGGTGTAGTTCATGAATCTCTGTGGTATCTCAAAAACTACAACAAACATAAGTGTATCGTGACGTGAATCGTGGTGTTGCACAAAATGTTTCATGTATGTTACCCAAACCGCAGCAAACAACAATCAACAAACACAAACATTTTCATGCTTTACCAATAATAAATGGCAATTCGCAATCCACCCTAAACCCTCTACGAAAACCCCTTTCTCAAAACACCCCAACCGCATAAACTCTCTACTTTGATGGCACACAACCAACTTCAATCCCTAACAAAAACCCATTCTCAAAATACCATAATGGTGTCAAAACCGCAAGCCACAAGACAAACCTTCAACCCTAAACATCAATGGAATCACATTGTAGAATGTAAACGCCTAATTCGGAATCAATTCGGATTTTCGTACCTTTGAAGAGCCGAATTCGATCAACCTTCAAAACTCTTCCCTTCCTCTTCGATTGTACTTACTCTTATCGTGTTGCACTCTTTGATTCTCCAACGGAAGCCGCAAACGAACGCAGCAAAATAGTGGGCGAAACTTAAAGACCGATTGTGCTTGCTCTTTAACTCCTCCGGCGGTGGTGGCCAACGTGGGTGGAATAATTAACTCCTTCAGGCGGTTTCAAAACCGAGGAGTTGAGACAAGACATAAAGTAGAAAAAACACTGCTGCCCTCCATTGGTTTTTGGACTCTTTCTTTGCTTCAAGGGCATGGTGGTCTTTTCGCACTCATTTATTTTGAAAGAAATTCGAAATTATTGGGGAGGTATCTCAATTGAAGTATAATAGTGGGGATTGGGACTTAGCCAAGTGGTTAAGCCCTGGCTCTCAACCTTTAAGTTGAGGGTTCGATAAAAAAAATTGAAGTATAATAGTATAAGGTACTACACTCTCAGTATTTTTGGAGTGGGTATTAAATGCAATTTTCCGAACAATAGACGAGACTCAAATTTTTTGTTACATATGTATGGGATTTAAATAATTAAATGAAGTATTTAGGAAAATAAGTACAAACGGCGCTACAGTACGAATAGTTGCGAGAATAGGCATTCCCTTCGTATAGTATACGCCTTCCGATCTCATCCACAATTTTCAACTTTTTCCTAGTATTTATTTCAGCGTCGGCATTCGGCAACTACTTGGAAACTACCTTTCCAGTTTCGCATCGCCAAACCTTTTCAGGATTTCATTTTCACACCCGCCAGTTTCCTTTGGATTCCACTAGGTAATTTCCTTTTGCCTGTTCATCGGAAGATTTTGTTGTTGTTGGTGGTGACGTGTTGTTGTTTTGATTTTCGGAAAGTGTAATTTTTTTGATTTATTATGTGGGTGGTATCAAGCGCCGACGACTGCTCGATTCCTCTTCGATCTGGTTCGGCTCCTTTTTTGTGTTAAATGTTTCCATCAATTTTGATTTGTTCAGTAACTGAATTTTTCATTTTATGGATTTGCCGGTAAATTTACCGTTGACTTGTTCACAGAGAGTTTTGATTTTGATATTGATGTGATTTGATGAAGAATTAGTCGTTTACAGAAATCTTCTTTAACAAAGCAACTGAGAAATAATTTCCCTTTTTCTTCTGAATCTTATTTCCTCCAAAATATGCTTACAGAAATTACTATGCGGTAAAGTTTGTTTGGTTCTCGTTCTGATAAGATTTCTTAGCTTTTTGTGGTGTTTATTCCTCTGTTTCCAGTGTGTTGATTCTCTGTTGTCTTTTAATGGTTGTAAAAGGCTTGGCACTATGTGCTTCTTGGTTTAGGTTTGTTGCTTGCCCAAGTTCAACTTTTGTAATTTAGTTTCTCTTTAGATTGAGTTTCGGGGTAGTCTGTTGTATTTGAAAGTGATTGTTTACTGACCATAGCTGTTGTTTGCAGGGATATTCTTATTGTGATTCATGTCAATTCCTGGAAATGATAAGGTTTTTTTTTTTTTTCATCTGACCCTTTTCTGTTATTCTTACTGCTTATGGAATTTTAATTGTTGATTGATAAAGGAAATTTTGTGTTGCAGCCTGGGGCGTTTTCTGGGGAGCAGAAGCAGCAGTCTATTCATTTAGTCGGTGCTATTCCTATTAAGAAGAGGAGATTTCCTGTAATCCAACCTGCATCACCAGCTCCAGAAGAAAAGGCTTTGTGCTCTGAATTAAGTAATTCAAAGAACAAGCAAGAATCTAGTATCCCAAGTGAAGGACTACCCATGGATGATGGTAAAAATACAGCTTCTCTGGGTAATTCTGATATGAGCAAGACTCTGCCTTTGTTGGTTATTAAAAGAGAAGTTACTACCACAAGTAAAGAACTGGGACAAGTTAGTGTCGGTATTCTTGCGTCCAAGCCTTTGGAAGCGAAGCCACCAGTTAGTTTAGGTCTGATGGATAAGTTTAGGCAGGGGATGAATGTGTTATCAAATGAAACGCCTTCAGTGAAAAGGGTTCCAGAAAGCTTTAGAGGCCCCATAACAAAGAATGTGAAGCAAGAAATCATTAGTGAAAAAGTTGAAGGAGCTTATAGGGACCCTACTACTCTAATGGATGTTGAATTGTCTTTAGGACCGAAAGATCCACTCATCCCTGCTCTGAAATGTCAAAATAGTGAAGCTGGTGAACTTAAGCCCCAGAAAGTTGATCCTTCCTTATTGAGTTTGGGGCCTACCAATGAAAAACTAGTTTTACGTGACAGCAATGTTAGCACCATTGATAATGCCAACAGTCAAGTAAGTATTAATCGAACAAACTGGGATTTGAACACAACTATGGATGCGTGGGAGTGTTCTCTGAATAGTGATGTTTGTACTGCTGGGGTTTTTGGTATTGGTGGATTCGGCAAGTCCTATATTTGTAGTAGTGCTGTCTCTTCTTTGACTACCGCTGGTATGTATAGTCTCTGTTTGGGTAAAGGGAAGCATATTTCAGATGATAGTAGGTCCAGTTCTTCTAATTCAACTGTACAATGCAAGACTTCCCTTGGCCTTGGGCTGTCTATACCGGGTAAGGAACCAACTGCAATTAGGAAGTGTTCTTCTCTAGTTGTGAAATCAGCCTCTACCAGCGATAACCGAAACTTGAATTTGAAATCCCTACTTCAATCTTCTGTGAATATGAATCAGGCTGTGAAATCAGAACCTGTTGATGAGACTAGCATAGGTAGCTGTAACAGCAGTAATATGGGATTATCAAAGTCTGTTTCTGTTAAAAGGGAACAGGTAAATAGCAACAGCCTTGAAACTGAGCTGCCATCTTTTGTTGACAGGGCAGCTCTTGGTGGATCTATTAAGCCTGAAATGGTTGAGGCTAATCAGGAAGTGCGAAAGTCAGATAGTGCCATACGGACTCCTTCTGTTGTAATGGTTATGCAGCATCCAGAAAGCTCTGTATCTTCTGTTTTGCCAGTGTCTTTGATGCCCCAGTGTTCAAGTACTTCTGGGTTGTCCATTCCTTCAGAAGCAACTACGAGTGGAAATTTATCAAGCCAATCTCAGATATCATTCCCTGTTAAAGCATTTAATGGTCTCAGTGATAGTCCTGATATGCAGATTGCTTGTGTGGTTTCTAATGATGTCAGCCAAGATGACAAACATACAAACCTTTACATATTAAAGAATTCTAATCTTCATGATCTTGATAAGTCCAAGTTAACTCGGATTGATGAGCATGCTTCTGAATCATGCCGATCTGGTGATGTAGCTGGAGACTTTGATAAAAAGACGAACATTTCAACTAAAAGGTTTGAAGATTCTATTGGATCTGACCCCAAATCAAATGAAAATCATGCTATTGGAAAAACTCTGCAGGCTACAGGAGATAAGGTGTGTATTAAAGAAGATGAGAAGTGCAATGAGGGTGAGTCTCGGGAGCATTTACAACATGTAAGAGTCAAAAATCTAATTGCAGAGAGCAAAAAGGCAGTGAATTTACAGCGTGCTGGTTTCGTTTCCAGAAACTTGCCACCACCTGTTTCTCCGGGTGATCAAAATGTAAACGCTTATGATTTTGAAGAACAATTAACAGCAAAGAAAATTCAAGATAAGTCTGTTAGTGACGCAATTAAGATTTGTGTCAGTGTTAGTTGTGAACCTCAAAGGGAAGATAACATTTCCCAAAAAGTATCAGGCCAGGTTCTGGAAGCAACTGTTGGTGAGAAGAAATCTATGTCTGGAGTAGAAGATCTTGCAAAAAATGTTTGTAGCAATGGACTAACTAATGGAAGCGGTGGTGCAGATAATGAGCATGGTGATGATGCCAGTAATAAGCTTGATACAGAGATTTCCTTGAGGGAGAACAATTTGACATGGTCTGAGAGAGAAGCTTCTTTAAATTGTAATGATTCTGCTAAAGATTGCAACAGCGCAGGCAATAAGAGCCGCATCATAAACTTATCTCTTACTTCTGTTATGATTCCTCCTCGTAAAACTAGACCTATCCCAAATGAATTGCTGACTTCGCGATTTGGAAAACAGAGGTACTCTAATCATGGAGGAGAATTTCAAAGGCAAGTATGATGATATGCCCTGTGCTGCCACAGGGTTTAATCTTTTGGTATGCATCAATGTAGTGCTCATTTTTAATTTATTCAGTTGTCTTATTTTACAGAGATGATATCTATACTGGTGTGTTGAATAAATTCGAAAAAGTGAGGGCCCATGATCAATTTCAAAGGAACCCAAGACCTGGTTTCATGCGTGGAAAGGGAAGGATATCTGGCCGGTTTGGTTCCTTGCGTCGTGAATGGCGTCCTGATCATGACTTAAAGCCAAAAAATTATGAACGACCGTCTGATTCTGGTGCTGTCAAACATAGAAATGCTCCGAACATTTCTGATGTTGAGCTTGAATTCACTGATTACAGCATGCCACAAGACACAACTGCTTTGGTTAATACTCGAAGGAAAACAATAGCGAATGAGTTTCATTCTGTAAGACGTACCTCAAGCAGGCTCTCTGCAGGTGATAGAAACAGAACTATGGCAAGGGGTATGCCAATGATGCGTAGACTTCCTAGAAATATGAGCCCGAGTCAATGCATCATTGAGGATGATTCCAATATGATGGGACGGCGGGGTGAAAAGTTCATTAGACAATTATCTGATGATATCATAGATCCTGTTTGCAACCATTCTGACCCCATATATGAAAATTTTGATAATCAATTTGCACGAGGGAACAGAAACTTCAATAACTTCCACAGAAAAGGGTATCCTCAGGTACATTCAAAATCCCCAGTTAGGTTGCGAACAATGTCACCGGGCCCATGGCAATCTCCGCGGAAAAGATCTCCCAATGGACCTCCAGAAATGACTCAACATAGGTCTATGAATCTTTATCGAACGGGAAGGCAGGGATCTCCAGAGCGTGCTTTTTCTCATGAAGAAATTGTTACTACAAGGCGAGAGCCTCCTTCATACATTGCGCGACATCCTAATGACTTTAGGGATGCGGAATCTGGACGGGACCTTGTTCATCCCAGACCTCCCAATCTCGATAGGAGAGGCACACATTCACAAGTTTTTCCTAGAATTGCTAGGAGAATGGAATCAACAATAGATTCCCCAGAGATGGGAAATGGAGATGATGAGTTCATAAATGCACCACCAAATACCAACAAATTTCATGAAATTGTGGACGATGGAATCACAGATGGGAGAAGAAAGTTTGTTGATAGACGACGGGGACCTCCCACTTTCCACCCAAACTACAGAGGTGACAATGAGAATTTGCACTTTCATCAGAACAACGGTCCAAGGCCCTACAGGTTTTGCCCAGACATGGATACCGAGTTTGTTAACCGCAGTCATTTCCGGGAGAGGGAGTTTGATGGTCACATAAAGCACCATAATAATCATCCTATGGGCCCAACAGGACGTTTTGGGAACATTGAAGGGCAGGTTGAACAAGTATGGCACGATGATGGGTTTTGTGAAACAAGAGTGAAAAGAAGAAGATACTGAATCATTGTCCCGTGCCGTTTTGAAGGCTGAAAGTTGAAACCCACTTAGAATCTGGTTGTATAAAAACAGCAAGCTTGATTGATTGATTGATTGCCTGGATGCTGCTCAAGGTACGACTTACAAGTAGAAGAAATATCCAGGTTGCATTTGCTTGCTTGGTTTTTGCAGGTTTGATGATATATCAAATGCTGCTAGCAATCTTGGAAATACTCTGCGTTGTCTTCCATTACCATGCAGCAAGACAAGTGACTAAGTAAGGACACTCTGGCATTGTGTCCTGAAACAATAGCTCGACTCTGTTTATCGGGTTCTTAGAGTATAGTGCAGTCTGCATGACTATATATGAACTCTGAGAATAATATTCTCTGTACGGTGGTATTACTGCCTTCTGGGAATGGTGGGTAGGATCCTCCTTGAGTGAGGTTTACGCATTTGACAGAATAAATTCCAATTATCTATAAATCTTGAAACAAATTGGTTTTCTATAGGTTTGGGTTATAAGTTATAACTGTGGAAAATCCAGTAGCTGTTATGAAATTTTATAAATAAATACCAGGAGTATAGAGGAACCAGGAAATTCAGATGATGTCATTTGAATGGTTCCTACCTAATTTTCTGAGCTGGAATTTGAAATTAAATATATAAATAATATACACACATATATACATTCCGTCTGCTTATGCTTATGTTCTTCCAGACCTTGGGCCACATTGGGTGGAGTTAACTTTGAGCTTATTTTGAATTTCTGTTTTTACTAATTTGAACTTGACTTTGACTGTGGATTTGGGTTTGTAGAGCTAGAGCAAGAGTTCATCTGGTTCTGACTGCTTAGGTTATATTTTCAAGCAGATTGACTTTGATTTTGAATTTGAATAGTTTGTTTTTAAAATCTTACAAGTTATATAGCTTTTGAGTTATTTTAGGGCGTTTTTGGGTCTCCTAATCAAAGGATGGTGGTGTCATTTTAGTCGCAAGTTTTAGGGATAATATACTCCGGGGTATGTTGTAAAATCTTACAGGAGTATATTGTAAAACTAAATGTAATTTTAGGATAACCGTTTGTTCGGGGTAGGGGTGATTATCGGGGTAGGGGTGATTATCGAGTGTATTTCGAGTCCGAACAATGTAATTGGAGCACGTACGGTAACAAAATTTAAAATTCTAGTTTGAACTTAACTAGGCTAAATATTATATATTTTGAATTTAAATTGATAGTTTTGATTATTATGATTTTGAGTCTGAACTGTGTAATTCGAGCATGTACAGTAACAAAATTTAAAGTTTTAGTATGAACTTAACTAGGCTAGATACTATATATTTTGAATTTCAATTGATAGTTTTGATTATTATGATGTAAAATACTCCCTCATTCCCATTACAAATGTCTTGTTACTGTTGAGTACGGAAATTAAGGTAGGGTTGATTTGTGAGTATATGATGGGATCCACATAATTGTTGGAGGGGAAAAAATTATTTTTATTTATAGTAAGAAGACATTTGTTAGGGGATATCCGAAAATAATAAGCAGGACATTTGTAATGGGACAGAGGGAGTATAAATTTGATAGGCTTGATGATGCTTAAATTGTGTCTAATACAGTATTTTTTTTTCTATTTATAAAATTTTGTAATTTAATCGAGTTTTGATTGAGTATCAAGTCGAGTTTTCCTCGGGGCTCCGTATATGGCAAAATAACATGTTAATATTAGCGGATATCAAGGTTGTAAAGATCGAGATCCTATATGAGATCGTTTTTATCTTTGCAAGATCGAGATCGTAGGATCGAATCGGGATCTTAAGATTTTATGAAAATGCAATAATGGATTAAATCAATTATGCATACTAACAAGTAAAAATATTAATTTGTGCATTTGTGAATTTTGCATCTTAATTAAGACAATACAGTACAAAAACATTACAATTAAACATAAAAATTTGCACAGCCATGCATGCATATTGCGTATTTTTACATATCATGCATAAGGAATACAAATTCTTAAGTTTAAAATTAAAGCAAAAAATGTTACTTTAATCTCAAACCATAAAATCCTACAAAGATCTTATGCGTTTAAGAGTGTATTATCGTAGAATCATTTAAGAAAGTATGATTATAAGATCGTAATATCCTATGATTAGAATCCGGATTTTATCTAGATCTTACTAATTATTAGTAAAAGATCCTACAAAGATCGAGATCGTTTAAAAGAGGTATGACCATAACATCGTAAGATCCTAAGATCGGGATCGGAATCTTAACAACTATGGTTGATAGTATATTCAATACTTAAAATGATATGTAAAATGATATTAATGATTTGGTTCTTAGGGGATGTTTGGGAGTCAGCAGATCCACTAGCATATAGCAGATTCGGAGAGAGAACTGTGAGAGAATATACTCTTCCAATATGCTATATGCTACCAAATATGCTTGCTCTCAAACATACTCTAATCTGCTTTAAAACACAGTATATGGGCTTTGAGCAGATTGAGCTAATATGGAGTTAATGTTTGGATTTGGATTTTAGAATTAATAGTGAAAATAAATTTAAATTAAGATAATTTTGAATAATGATGTTAGGTGTTATAGTTATACTTGAGGTTCGAGTTTGAAAAATTTAAAATTATAGAGATGAGCATTTAGAGGTTTAAAGTTATCGATTACTGAAATTAGTATTTACTATATATAATTTTTTAAAACTATTTATAATATGTAAACTCTATCATTTCTCTCAAGCGCAATCCCAATCAAGGTTTTAAATATCGGTTTCGATATCGATATCGGATATGTAAATTTAAGAAAAATTCAAACATTTTGAAATTTCAGTGGAAATTTTGAAGATATTGGATAAATTTGATTTAGAGTTTGAAGAAATCATGAAAATTAGTATAAGAAGTCGGAAATTTAACTAAAATTTTGATATTTTTCCAAACACTATTTTAGCTATTTTGAAGTAAAGAAAATGACGTTTAATTAATATATAAAAAATATATAAATTACTATGTAATTAAAGAATATTTTGATTGAGGAACATAATTAATAGAAACTCAAACAAACAAATGAACATAAATAATAGTTTAACTATACTAACAATATTAGAATAAAAGTCATACATCATTTATTGAATACAATATTTAAAACCATAAAGATTAAATAACTTCACCTTTTAATTTAATTTCCATTTGTGTCCTGACTTGGAATCCCTCATCCATCCAATTTCAAATTTTATAATTTTTAAATTTTTTAGTTTTATTTTTAAAAAAATTAGAATTTCGTAAATTTCGGTTGAATTTTGAGAACTTTCGGTCAAATTTCGAGAAATATTGAGTTTCGACTGAATTTTCAATGAAAATTTTGCAAAAAAATATTACGTGTGAAATTTCACTTCGAGGTGCTCCAATACCCAAAATTTCGGTCGAAATTTTGGAATTTCGACCGATATATGCAACAATGGTCCCAATATACTATTTTGCTACTGCTTATGATGACAAGCAGGGTGTAAAATTTGTATTAATAATTTTTGGAATTTGAAGTATCTTATGAGAAATTTTTTTGGCCAATGTTTTAGGAGTAACAAGATTCTCGCATAAATTGAAATTAATTTTATTATTATTATTATTATTATTATTATTATTATTATTATTATTTGGGCAAATTATTTATTAGTGCCATTTTGGCACTTTCCATTTATTAAATGGTACCATTTGACTTTTTATTACTTTTTAGTACCATTAGGGTAAATCTTTTAAACTTTTTTTTACCTCTTTTTAAATAAGATCTCAATCATTCAAAAACTTGTTAAATCTTTGTAGTTCTTTGTTTCTAAATATTTAAATTTGTAAATCTTAACAAGAAAGCCAAAATAAAACGTAAACTTTTTAAATCTTTCTAGTTTTATGTTGCCAAATCTTTAACAAGAACGGGATTCATCCATCGAATAACTGGGATTCTTGTTCCTAAACAAATGTGCAGAGCTATATACGGTTGGATTCACAATCTTAAAACCTAATTGCAAGAGCTAAAACTAGTACAGTCGAGAAATTTATTGACACAACTACAGTTGGATATAAACACTACAGCAACACAAATTTATTGGGGATTGGAGAATTTAGTTCTTGCCGGACCAAAGGGAAGATAGGAGCTGAGTATGGAGATGCACATTTGAAATTGTGTAGACTCGAATATTTTTCCAGGAGACATACAAGAGACTTCTTGTTTAAGCAAAGGTGCACATCTTTCCTTGCAATTAATTACATATGAGTAACATCCCTTTCGTGGCTTTGTTTGGACGTATTATGATTAGAAAGACATGGATTCCTAAATAATTGTGAAGAAAATGTATGATTCCTTTATAATTCGGAGAGCAATAACATGAATACCCAAGCGTTGAAAATTTTAGTATTTCGCTACTAAATTACTCCTACAACTGTGCACAAACCCGAAGCAAAGCTTAAGAATACATGACCTCTTCACTTATTTGCATACCGTTGTATTTGTAAGCTGGTTCTTTCTGGCTTAGCTCTGTCGTACTTGTATTTAGCACATTGCTTTCTTCACTTGCAAGTAGGTTGTCGTTGTTTTCTTCCTCATAACTAGGTTGGCCTGAATTGTTAGCTTTTGAAGTTACAATTGAGACATTTCTATTGGGATCATCAGCCACGGCTTCATGATTTGAACTAAATATGTAAAAATCAACTAGCAGTACTTGTCCAATGGTTCCATTAAAGAAGAACTGTGATGGCCATATATTCGCACATCATTATTGTCTAGCTTTACTGCCACTACCCTCGGAGCTAACAAGTTCTTAGGAGTTCCTCTAGAGATTCTATCATTCTTAACTGCATCTTCTTCCCCAATGTCTTTAGGCACAACAAACTCAGTTCTTTGGAGTTCTTCTAGAGTATTTGCTTAGGAGTTAGTTAACTCACTACACATGCTTCCACATGTCTAAAATAAATTAAGAAGATACACTGACATCTCTTACTTGTAGTATATTCGTATTAGACCGGTTAGAGTTGCATGAAATAATCATTACACCTTGTAGTAAATACACACTCAAATTGTCTTCAATAATGATTCTTTAATGTACACCAAAATAAGTTACATTATCGTTATTAATTTGTGAACTTCTACAGTAAAGCGTTCGGTGCTTTACCCTTGAGTATCTCTGTTTTTTCCTTCGAAAATTGCTTTTAGAAAAAATTTAGAATGCCTTCTTCTATGTAGTTGGATACTTTTAATGGAGGAAGTACCTGGTTCATTCTCGTCAATAAATGGAGGGAAGTAGTACATAGTTGAATTACTTATTGAGCGAGGCTGGCTGCACTTGAGCCCCACAAACTTTCATAAATCTTCAATGAGGACCACCAAGTATCCTTACGAACTTGTTTCAAGTGTTGTTACGTATATAGTCAAAATACTGTTATAGACTTGTTTAAAGTACTGTTATGTATATAGTCGTACTGTTATATGCCTAGTTCAAGTACTGTTATAAATATAGTAAAAGTACTGTCATAAACCTAGTTCAAGTACTCTCCTGTGTGTAGTTAAAGGATTGTTACAAACTTGTGCGAGCTATGAACTTGCATTCCTGTTGATTTATAATATAGGTCAAAATGCCTCCTAAAAAAGCAACGTCAACTATCACCACTCGTTGTTCCGCGCAAAAGTTTAGAGAGGTTATGAATAAATTAGACAATGAAATGACAGCGGTCGAAAAACAAGCCATCTACAATACCCCATTCCATATGATCAAGATAAGCATGGAGAATAGCAGTCCTACAAAGCTCCACGAACTACTTTCATGCTTCAACCCACAGACAAGAGCGTTTGTCCTTCGTGGAGAGATCTCGATTGTGTTATCATCGAGTGAGTTCTCATGCGTTGCCGGGCTGCACAATGTAGGGCTCCATGTACATCGACGCCTAGTCCTACCATCAGACATCATGTCAAGATTTTTTAAGGGGAACAATGAAAGTGTAACCCGGAAGAATACAGAGAACGATTTGAGCAAAAGGGTTGGCATATACAAAGGATGTGAAGAGGATGAAGAGTTGAAAGATTTACAATGACTGTTCATTCTGTATGTTTCAATTGTTTATTATTTCCATCTGGGAACAAATCGTACGCCACCATTTCTATTACACTACTTGGATAATTAGAGTTAATTGGATATTATGCTTGGGGTAAAGCGACGTACATGTATTTTTTCGAGTCTCTGTCCTTGTTCGTAGAGAGGAAGAACAAGATATACATATGTGGCTACACCATTGGTTTATTGGTACGTTTGTCATGCATAATTAAGTTTATAATGGCATTGCCTTTAGTGACTCAAACAAGATATAATTGGCCACATATTTCAGGCATGGTTCTACGAACGAGTGCCATCCATTTCAAGTCCATCTCGCAGACCGAGTGTGGCACGTTTTACACGGTGGCCAGAGGTGAAAGCCGATGCATATGTATTCAAGAAAACTTTAAAATTGATAACCAGTGAGGATGTGGAAGCTTTCCAGCACTTACCCGATGAACAAAAAATTGTCACCACTATTTGTTTGAAGGGACAGGTATGAATAAGTTGAATTGTGTTTTTTTTTTTTTGTAGATTAACATACTCATTTTTTGTATGAGTAAGTCAAAATACACCGTTTATTGGAAATACATGTACCGGATTATCAGTGGCCCTTACCAGCAGTCCCGCAAGAGAAGCATCAATCGCCCATGGCAACCGATTTTGGAAGACAATGTGATATGGAATACACAGAACCATCAGTTAGTGAGAACTCCTTATTGGGAACCTTCATGGATCACGATCGAGGTAGTTAATGGAGTGATCAAGTTATGACTTATTGCATGAATTATTTTTGTTATAATGTATGTAATGTTGTCTATGGTGTTTACAGGCATACAGGGCATTCGAACAAAGGCGGATCATCACATGGCTCTCTCATCCCTTTTACGTCGTGTTCAAACAAGGGCAGAACAAGAATTTAGGCAAACAGAATCCGATTTGGGGACACTTGTCACATTCACGTCCAAGCAGAGCAGACCATTAGAGGAAGTACAGAAGGACGTACGATAGGAAAAGGCTGTAATAATTGTGACATAAATGTTTTGTTTTGTTTTGTTTTTTTCTTCTTTTTATTTTTATTTTTCAGGTTCGTTGATTTGGTAACAATTGGGAATTTATTGTGTTATTTGTTATGTTCGGGTTCTTAATGAATTACGTTACATTATTAGATTGAGGTTGATGATGACATGAAGGAGGTGGTGGACGTTGAGAAAGAATTCGTTACGAGCATGTGTACTAAGCGAACGGAGTATTGTGGGAGAGACATGATTACATCAGAAGAGCGAGATCTGATTGATACATATTTCCTAGTAAACCACTCCAACAGGTATGCTATTGCTCTATTTTACTAAATAGATGACTATTTAATCGATTCAGTGACACATGTCAGTGCTCTTGCGTGTTATGTATCTTGAACGTGCTTCTTGTACAAAGTTTGATATATATATATATATGTAATTATACATAACAATGAATTTTTGATTTTGAACCAGGCCATCAATGTGGACAACGGGTATCACATGGATATCACCAGCTGACTTCCAGGATTTATTGACCAACAAATCATTATCTGGCGATGTTGACTTATTGGTGTCGGGCCACTCTATTGTATCAAATGAGTTACACTCTAGTATCGCCTATGTGAGCACAATGACTATGGTGAGATTCTCATGCACTCACGACATTCTGTTTTAAATAGTTTAATTTATTTGGTTGTTGATATTAGATTTCATGGTACACATGCATCCATTTTAAGTATGATTGGTAAAAAGCCAACAACCGACTACCCCACTTTTTTGGAGAGAATGCCTATGTGCAACAGACTTGAGTTGACACAATTGAGACCGGGTCTTGCCACTGGGATACGGTATATATTATTGCCTCTCCATGATAACCCAATTCTACATTGGAACTTGTTGGTGTTCGATGTGGAAAATCAATGTTTCATCTCTAGAAACTCACTTGCTGCAGCACATTCGAAAACTGCGAGGGACCGAGCAGTAAGTATTCTAGCATTCCCTTCATTTATTTCTATTACATATTTAAAAGGATTTTTGGCTTACTGACATTGAATTTGCTCATGAATAGAAGCAATTCATGTTTGGATTGTTGGCATACTTTGGGTGGAACCCGAAGAAGGAGATGACCCATGTTTGATATTGTAGAAAACAATTACCAGGTTTAGAAGACTGCGGTGTGTTCGTGTGCTTGTTGGCAGAGGCCTACCTGCACAATACAACTGAGTTTTGGCGTTATGATGATGAAATATATATAAAGTACTATATGGCGACAATGGCCCTACGAATCTTGAAGTCCCCCTACTGTATATTGGATTAAAAAAGGACTTGTGTTGGGTTCATTGAAACAATGTATTCTTTGATGGAAACATATTTTTAAGGTATTTGACTCCAACTATAATTCATAATTATTGAACCAATTTTCATTTGTTGCCAGCAATATTTAAATGTCTAAGCAAGGTCACAATATATCAGAAAGGCCGGACAAACCCAATGGTTCATGAGCAAAATTTTAAAACTATAATAAATTCATTTACAATATATCAGCTAAGTTTTATGTTTTCTTAATTAGAATTAGTTACATAACAATAGTATGAAAATTGAGGTATGTCTCATTAAATGTGTTGTGATGAGCTAGCCCACATTCCTTAGGTTGGGAGGATATTAGATGTCATAATGGAAGTTTGAAAATTGAGTGGGCAAATCTAGCGCAGGAAAGGGGATTTACATACCATATATCTCATTCATTGCCTTCTCTTTTCCATACCATACCATACCACGTGGTAATTTACATCGACTCCATACTTCGCTCTAATATCATTTTTGGCATTACATGGCTTGTATGATGGATCGCGCATCAATTTATCTTTAACTACATCTTTGACCCACGAAGAATCTGCCTTTGGGTGACCTCGAGTTTTTAAATTGTCAACCCCACACGCGTGTGTTAATTCACACTTTCGAATCCTGAATGACGCATCTCCATCATGGTATGAAGCGTGTATACGCCACTTGTATGTTTCCTCACTACACGCGACAATAAATGTCATGACGTAGTTCAAAATTTATTTGTGATACATATTGTCAAAAATAAATGTCTACCTTACGGGGTATTACATCCTCTCCCCCTTAAGACTTCAGTTATGTCCCCATAACTGCCTACTTATTATTCTCTTCCTTGATCTCCTTGTTGAGGGTTTACCAATTCTATCATCTTCTCAATCATCTCCTCACGAACATTACATTCTCTAATCATGTGGTCTTCCCCACCACATCTATAACAAGTTCCACGCCTTGGGCACTCGCGCACCAGATGGGCTTGATGGCACTGTGGGCAACGTGGTACGACTGTACGACGTATGCCATTTCTCCCATTATAGAAATCCTTATTCTCGTTCCTATATTGTCCACCGTTATTGCTCCGATTCTTCTTCTCAACTCCTTGCGAGTCCTTGCTCGACTCCCCATTTTCCTTACGCTTCAGTTGCTGGACTCGATCAATTGCTACAGCTCGATCATAAACCGTCTGCAGGTTCGTGAATTGTCCTACTGCAAGTATCTCCCGGATACTAAGGTTCAAACCCATCTCGAATTTCTGAGTCTTGTCAGAGTCGGTTGGTACTATTGTAACACCCCGGTTTTTGGTCACCCAGGTCGGGATGTCACCGCCACATCCCCCTAGTAAGACACGGTTTCTCCGAGCTTACTAAAGAGATGCAAGGCTAGGTATTGCAGTATTTAAAAGTATTTAAATCATTCAAGATAGCCCATACAATATAATTGGAAAATAATAATAGTATAGCGCAGCGGAAATAATTGTTTTAGTATAGTATTGCAGCGGAAAATTTAAATAGGGCCGACATGGCCAAAACACGGGTTAAACAGGCCCGTTCAGAATATAGTCTAAAATACGAATTTAAAAGCAAAACAAAGTTCCCAAAATCCCATGCATGATTCGTGCTCACACATGCTCATTCCATATATTCTGTAAGAAAAGGAATAAAAACGGTTTTGGTCAGCAAATTTGCTGAGTAAGTTAACACATGCATAATCGTAGGGTTTAAAAGCCATTAATTGAATAACTTACTAAAAGCATGATAGTAACATAATATTTAATTTCATCTAATCAACTATCCAATAGCATAATTTATCTCAGGGCTCTATTTAATAACACATATCGCATGGTTTAAGATAATACTCATAATTTAAATAAAGCATTTAAATAATTTAATTGGACAACAACATAATTTAATCTAATTTAATTTAATTTAGAATCCCCATTACATCCCCGATTTGGTATTTCAAAGTTTCACGATAGCATCGCGATGTCAACAAGTTTAGCCGGTAGCCCGGCGACCGCAACCGTATCAGCCATACCCAGTACCACTCCGGAGCCTCGGGAAACCCATACGGATATTCACGAGAGTGTAGGCTCTATATTTCGCCATTTTGGCAATATCACATTTCAAGTTTAGCGCGCGAGGTCACCATCGTCCATTACGGCACAAAGTGAATCGTAAGGGGGCACCCTGCAGAGCACTCACCCCTAATTTTAATTTATCAAGTTTGTAAGGAGATTTAATTTTTAAAATCTGACTTCAATTGTATTTATTTAAAAATAATATCTCAACTCGTTTCAACCCTAAAGGTTAATTCCATGTTTCAACAAGATTTCAAGACTTTGTTTCCGGTAAACCACAGTTTACTCCAAAATTCGTTAAAAATCAGATTTAATTCCAAAAATTCCAAAATTTCATATCTGACTCGGAAACATCAAGATCTACAACTTTTGTGTTTTAACATTTCCGATCCGAGATACCTAAGTAGGTCAAAATCACTAATTTTCGCATAAGAACAATTCTGTCCGAGTTTAATGTGTCACAGTTTAAAGATTTCGAATTCTACCATATCAATTCAACTCCAAATTTAATGAAATTTGACAGAGATCATCTTAAGACATTTATCTACAACTTTCATGTTCGGACAAAGATCTAAAACAGTCTAGATCCTATGTCAAAAACGTGATCAAGATCATTCCTAAGTTCTGTCCAAGATTTCAAGATCTAGATTCAAACAGCTCGGTTTCGGTGGGTTTTCACATATCAAATCAACTCCAAAAATTCTCAAAAAGTTACAGTAGCTAGATCTAAGTCTTAGGAATGTTTTTCGTGTTTTAAGTTTTTCCGTTTGAGTTCGTTTTAAAGTTCGGAAAAATTCACCAAATCTGTTGCGTCGGTAGAAAGATTAGATTGACAGATTTTCGATTTCTTGATAATCTTTTAGTTTGAATGTTTTAATTCATCCCAAAACCATGTAAGAGTTAACTTACGGAGTTTATGAACGTCCGGGATCGTCTATTCGAAGGCGTGGCTTCCCGTCCACTCGTATTTTGCTCCTTTCTTCAGTAGCTGGGTCAAAGGACGTGCAATCCTTGAAAAGTCCTTCACAAATCGTCTATAATACCCGGCTAATCCAAGGAAACTCCTTATTTCCGTTGGACTCTTCGGAGTTGCCCACTCCGTCACGGCAGAAACTTTTGCCGGATCCACAGATACTCCATCAACGGATACTATGTGTCCGAGAAATGCCACTTCTTTCAACCAGAAATCGCATTTGGACAATTTTCCGTATAGCTTATCGAGTAAACAGTAGGAGGTAAAAAAACAATTTTTGAGGCTCGCGCAGTGCCCGCGCGGTGGCGCGCGGCAACCGCGCGGCCATTACAGTTCGAACAAAAGGGCTTGCGCGGAGCGCGAGCCATTCCGCCCCATTCCACTTCCGAGGCTTCTTCTAGTTTTCTCTCAAATTCGTTCTCCCATCCCCCGATTCTCTTATTCCCGGCTTCGATTTTCCTTTGCAAGGTATGCGTCTACTACTTCTACTTGTCAATTTCAGATTTTATGTCTTGTTTAGCCTTAATCTTTGGGTGAATTTAAAAATTAGGGCTTAGGGACAAGAATTGGGGGTTTGTTGTTTTTAGACTTAATTTGTGCAATTAGCGAGTTTGGACGATACTTGTTGTTATTTTTGTTGATTAGGAAGTATTTGTGCAACAATGTATGCCTAGTTTGATGAGAGCGAGTCCGAGGAGGACGAGGAGCAGCGGGGCCCTAAGCTCAAGGGTCTTCCCGACGAGGTGCGTCCCCATCGACACGACAGGTATCGGTTTTGTGGAAGTGCGAGCGTTCCAATCCGTTCTGGAGCCCTGCTTCTGTTTCGATGTTCTCTGGTTTTGTGGAAGTGCGAGCGGGAGTTCAGAATCCGTTATTTTTCTCTTTAAATTACACAATACAGTAAATGGCAAATTATTTATTATAGTAAATACACAGTAAATACAGTAAAATTGTAATTTTTTACGGTAAATATTTATAGATTTACCTAATGGTACTAAAAAGTAATAAAAAGTCAAATGATACCATTTAACAAGTGGAAAGTGCCAAAATGACACTAATAAATAATTTGCCCTTATTTTTATAGACAATTGTTTATGTGATAGTACATGATATTTTAACTTTTAAATTTTGTTACTTTGAATTTAATTTTGTGGAAGAGCTCTCACTTTGCCCACAAACCTTTACCCTTATTTCCAAAAATACAAACCCACTGCTCCGGCGGCACAGGCGCCGCCGTCTCCCCGCTGCCACCTCCATTTTCCCTCTGTCTTTACCATCCCCGGACTCTTCGTTCTTGCTCTCGAATCGAGTCCCGTTTCCTCTGTCGGTCCCGACTCGCCGCAGCCGAACAACCTAGTCGCTGACTGAACTCTGTCTTCTATGTTGAAATAAGGGATTTCTAATTTGCAGAATTTCGACTGTAAAGTTTTCAGGGTAAGAGCTTGAAATTTTTAATAATGGAATGATCAATTGGATGGGGAATTCGTTAGGGACTGATCTTGGTTTTAATTTGTGTGATGTACAAGATTAGAGGGGTTCGATTATTGTAAATCTTTTGCAGATTTCTTAGCAGAATTGGTTTTTTTTGAAAGGGGTACTGGCAAAACAGCGAAACCTTGCTTTCCTTCTGTGAACTGGTTTATTGTTCTGAGTTTGTGTTTAGTATGTGGAATCACTCAAGTAACTTATTATTTGTTGATACATTAACAGAAACAGTAGCTAAAACAATGCCGAGTGATGATGAAGATTTTGTATTCTATGGAACACCTATAGAACGAGAAGAAGAAGTCACAACTCGCAAGAAAAAAGCAGTTGCGGAGGCCTCTGGCCAGCTCAGAACTGCACTTCCTCCGTGGAAACAAGAGGTGAATAAATGATTTTTCCTTCTTCATTCTGTAAATGAATGATTTATTTGCTCAATTGAATTATGGGGTTTTTAGGTTATTTTACATGTTGGCCTTGTGTTGTTAGATGCCATATATGCATATGATTTTATTTGTTTATCTATTTTTTCACTTTGGTTGTGAATTGATGACTATAAATCCTTGTGATTTGGAGAACATAATCTCTCTAATTGATGCCTCAGCCTGAATTGATTTAATTCTCATGAAGGAAGTGTTATTAATATGCGGTACAATGATATTCTGAATTGTTGAAAGAAGCTCTTCTTGTTGAAAGAACCATGTTTTAAGAATAATAACGTTTCCCCAACTTTATTGGCCTTGTTATTTGTTATTTAAGATGGTTTCTAATTGGTTGAGTTTTATTTACTTTTTGCATAGGAAGTTTAGTTGGCCATTGCCATTCAAGGTTCCTCTCTGAGTTGTTTTTGACATGATTGCATTTTGTGTTGTTCTTTGATTTGATGATGGTTGCGCATGATGTTGGTTTATGTGATTTGGCTCTAATTATTTATGATGGTTGGGTGACTTTCAGGTTACAGATGAAGAGGGACGGAGGAGGTTTCATGGAGCATTTACTGGTGGCTATTCTGCTGGTTATTACAACACTGTGGGCTCCAAAGAAGGTGTTGTGTGTTGCTTATGTCCCTTGGTTGAATTTCAGACTTGCTTTGTTTGAGTTTTGATGGGTTTGGACATTGTCTACTTATGGTTGCAAATTGCAGGGTGGGCGCCACAGTCATTTTCATCATCTCGAAAGAATAGATCGGAAGTCAAACAGCAGAGCATTTATAACTTTCTGGATGAGGATGAAAAAGCTGTAAGATCTATCATTTAAATTATGCTTATCCTAAGATATACTTACTTTCTCTCACTGAAACAGATGGTTTTCTCTGTTATCTAGATGAAATTAGATTCTTGATTTAATAATGTAGCTGGGCTAGAGACTTGTGATTTGGGATTGTGAAAGCGTCGACATTTGTAAACTTCTGAAGAAGATTAAAATGCTTATTACTTGTGCAAGCTAAACTGTTTTTTCTTTGTATCATGTGCTCTTCTGATTGTTGCTAACTCTTATCACTCTACCAGTTCTTTTACTTGAACTTTGTTATAGGATCCCTTATGAGATGGATATCTGATATTACTATGTTATAATGTTCTTGAAAAATAAATCATGGGATATTGTTTTAGGAATTGGATGGCCGTTCCCTTGGGGCATCCATGCAATTTGATACTTTTGGATTTACAGCAGTTGAGCTTGCACGCAAGCAGGCAGAGAAGGAGCAAAAACAGAGGTAATTTCTTTTCTTAAGCATCTGTATATTCTTTCAAATATATTATTATGCGGTAGGTCTTTAAATGTTTTGGCAACAAGAAGCAACCATTTGTTTGGTATAATGAATAAATTACTCAAATTACTCATATCACCATTTCATTTATGCTGAGATAGTAGCTAAACTTCTGTTTTTGTCGATGATTCTTAGCATCTAATTCAGGTGCTCTTGCAGCTGCCGACTATTCTAAAGCAGTATAAGTTGATTAATTTATCTGAAATTGTTTTCCAGTTTGTAAGAATGCTTATTTTGATCCTTGTTGGGAATTTTTGTTGGATGCTGCCATTTTTTTAACCTATATTTTGTAGATGAAGATGTAGTCATATGATCATATTTATAGATTTGTGATTGTATGCAGGAAAATAATTTCTCTTTTCATGTTCAATTTACCTGTAGCACTGTTTTGCTACTTTTGTAGTCTACATCACAGAAGTTGTATGTGATTCCTTTCCTTTCTTATTGTGAGTTTCATGGCTGTGTCCTGAGTGTGAAAATAGCATAATACAACTTTTAGTTTTCCCTGAAACCCCTTATGGTGTTACGGTTACCCCTGTGTTTCATGAATTTTAGTTTCCATTGTTTTAAGTATACGCAAGCTTTATTCTCTAACTCATTTCCCCTTATGCTGTAGGCCCTCTACTATACCTGGACCCGTGCCTGATGAGCTAATAGTCCCCGTCACAGAATCTATAGGTGGAGTCTATTGATGGTCTCAATTGTTGAAATTCTTCTTCCTGTATGATGTGCGTTGAACACGACTCAATTTCATGTCTCCATTGAGCAGGTGTGAAATTATTATCAAAGATGGGATGGCGGCAGGGCCGGTCAATAAAGGATTCTAACAGGGACTCACGTTATGGTGTGATTTTCTAGAACTTATTTGGTTAAGTTTCTTTGTAGAGATATTTGGAGGATGGGATATTGAGCTAGACAATAGTATTTAATGCCTGAATATTAGTGAATGGGTAAATGGGGTTTTGCCTAACTATGATTGTATTTTATGTTTTTTAATTGCATCTGTACATTCACGTTCTCCTAATTTCACTTACATAATTTTTTGAAGTCTTAGGGGGCTTTTCGTTAAAGTGTTAGGAATAAGGATTCAACAACAGGATTCAATTTGATTATTAGATGAAATTGGTAATTGAAACCTTGAAACAGAACCTGAGGAAACAAATCCAAATCCGATTCCTTGTTTGAACCAAATGCTCCCTTATTATTGCATTGTGCTCTGGTTATAGAAAGAGCTCATATCATACTTTATACAAAATTATATTAATATTGTGAACCTTGTCTATAACTTAACAGGTGAAATGAGGGAAACATTGAGAAATAAGTGAAAAAAATAAAATAAAAGAATATGGTTAGAAGATCATTATTTGTCTTTACTCTAGACTTATTTGTAATTAATTAAAAATATTCCCTGATTATCTTTCTCTGTTAGTTTTATTTATTTATTTATGAATATTTTTCTTGGATAAAGCTCAATTCACGTGCACACTTGGAGGAACTTCAACTCAACTGGATCGTATTGTTGATGGTAAATGATAAAGTATCGAACTATCTTTGCTGCTCTTCAATGATTTTCCTTATTTGATACTGACATTGCTGAATGAGCCATGGGGTTGTCCAGATGACAAATTAGTTAACTAATGACATGAATTGAATGACATCTATTATTCTATTCATATCAACAACCTATACAAAATAATGTAAGTTCAATTGTCTTTACTACGACTTGCTATTATATTACCCATTCGACAGTAGTTATGCATTGCATGCAAATGTTCTTCGGTTATTGTGAAGTTTACCTTTTTCATGTTGATCCACTGCTACATTTGAAAATTATTCTTTGTTGTCGTCTTTGTCTTGCTTTCTATCTACAGGTTATTTTTATTTTGGTTTCTTCACGTTGTTTGCTGATGTTGTGATTATGTTGCTTGCATTTTCATGAAGATGCTCGGAGAGAAGCGAGAAAAGCTTTTCTGGCATTTTCAGATACTTTTGGTTCTCGAGATGCAAAGCTGGACGAAGAAGATATTGGCAATGATGCAGAGCTGCTGACAGATAATGATAAAATGTTAACTACAAGCACGCCGGTTAGATTTGGCTTTGTTTATTGGACTTAATTAATTGATTGGTTGTGCTTATTAACTTTAGTAACCTTTCATGCTCTGCATTTATTTTATGCCTCTGCTATGTTCTCGAATAGGTAGTGTTCAGTTTTAAATGAAAGTACGGATTTTCATAGTATCTTGAATGATTCACTATTTCTTCGGTCACTAGTTTGACACTTCACCTATTGAAAATACTGAACATTTATTCAAATATAATCATCTTATTTTATTTGTACCAAGATACACACTTTATAATATTACTTCTTTATACAATCACTTTCCAATAGTATCTATAAAAAATCACACATTTATTCACTCAAACGAACAACCAACAACCAACAAAAGTCATTCTGTTTTAAGTTTTAATGAATTCTATTCTTTTAAATGACATGCTGCTCTTTGATGTCATTTTCACAAGATCACAGCAGGTGAAAGCTTGTGATCCTGTTAAATATTAGAAATTCAGTTTAACTTCTTTGATTGTGAATGCAATGTATTTTAGGAATATAGAGATTGCAGATCAATATTCTGTTGAGTAATTGAGTTGACTTAGAGTGCATTGATCAAGCATGTGTCATGAGTGAGTCTAACGTGTGATGTTGATCTTCTTTTCCTTGGAGGTTATATCTTTCAAATACTGAATGTATATACAATTTCGAACTTACCTTTTTGTTTTCTTTGTTTTTTTTTTTTTTTTTCTCTGTTAAAAAATAATAGTGAAGATTTGAAATGATAGTTTAGTTGCATATCAGAATTATCATCTCAGATGTTCTGAGCTTTTAGATGTGTGTTCCAGTGTAGAAAGTTTCGGTGTGGTTTTGGATGGATTTGTTTGGTGCACAAGCATTTAAATGATTCAAATTCATGAAAGCAGTAAACTATTGATAAGACTGAACTGTGCCATTTACGGATTTACCCATCAGAGTTTGTGGTGCATATACGTCTACGCGTTGATATTAATATACTCAAAGCTCATATTTTCATAGTTTGTGTTATTTGCTGCTTATAATTGTTCATTCATATTCGCCTCTTTTTATACCTTCTAGGCCTATGTACTCAGCCCAAAGCAAGATTTGTATGGATTAGGCTACGATCCTTTCAAGCAAGCTCCAGAGTTTAGGGGTATGTGACGTTTCTGAGCTGAGATGTTAATCCTAAATTGTATGATGTATTTTCCTCGGACACTCACTGTTTTCTCTCTACTTTTAGAAAAGAAAAGGCTAAGAATGGCTGGGGATAGAGGCAGGGGGCATTATGGGTCCCTTTTCATAAAGGGTAAGCATTCCATGTGGTTCATTCTACTATTCTACGTGTAGGCTTTCTTTTTTATTTTTTTTTTTCTGCACCTATTAAATTTCTTCCATATATGCTTCTTCCAGGAAAGGTTGGTCCTGGTTTTGGCATTGGTGCTCTTGAAGAATTAGATGCAGAAGATGAAGATGTATATGCCTCGGGTTAGTTTGATTGTATATAACTAATTAGTCCAATTCACCAGCTTGATCTGTGATGGAGTAACTAATTGTTATCGCTCCGCTCACTTCCACTCCACGCCACACACAATCCTTTTCTGTTTTTCCCTCTGCAGTGACAAAATTAGATATTGTAAATAATATGGAGAATTTCGAATTTAAGAATTCATGAAAGTTAAGAGAAGCAAGTTTTACTTCATCTTTGTGACTTAACCAAATTACAGGTACATATTAAATGTCCAATGCTAATGAAATTTAAAATATAATTTTCTAAGATAACTAGCGAACCTCTAATGCAAAATTATAAATTCTGAAATAAAATAGAAAAAAATTATGAATGTTGAACAAAAAGGAAACTTAAAAAATGCGCAAATTATTTTCAAGTATTTTTTCAAAGTTGTTTGATACACACTGACCTTCCTCTACCAGAGGAGCATATTGAAGGTGTTAAACTAATGTTTAATCTTGTTCAAACTTAAAGACATGAAGAACCAAAATTTGCCCAAGTTTGTGATTCTACTAAAGTTGTGTAAAGAGCAACTGCTATACTATACAAGCCATGTTACTGCATGCGCTTGGCCTTTAAGTTAAGCTAAAGCAGTTATCAACTCAAACCATCATTGTGAGCCTATTGTTTTCCTTGTAGAACTGCTTGATAATTTATGTTGCATTTCTTTCTAATCATTGTTATACATTTGATTATATGGTTATCCAAATATCTTTGTTAAATTAGACGATCAAGAGGGACAGCGATGGAAACTGGAAATAATTGCATGGTTCTGCTTATCTAGTTTGTATGTCCAGCAGGGGAACTCATATTATTTCTTTTAATTTGATGTTCGAAACTGTTCGTTAACCTACTCTTAAAGATGAAAAGTATAATATAATATAGAGTATCAAGTCAAATGTATCTTGATAATTAATTAGGTGTACTGTTGTATCCATGCTTGTTTGAATGGGAAGATGGAGTGTTTAACTAAGATAATCTTTATCAGGCTCACGTTCTTCTATTGGCAACAGGTAGATAGCACAGTCACAGAGGCCATGTTATTCTTCTTGGTGAAAAACAATTCTAGAAATAGAGCAGTGTAGTATGCTGTTGGAAGTTCAAAAATTAAAATTCTTTATCTTTTCTTATGTTTTGAATGTGTATGTACAAAAATTATAAAGCTTCTATTGTATATTGATCTTGTTTGCAGCCGTTCAAAACAAATATGCATTTTTACCCTGTTGGCCCAGCACTTTTCTAATGCCCAACTTCTTGTATTCCCGACAGGTTATGAATTTCAAGATAATTTTGTTCAAGAAATTGAAGAACTGTCGGGAGCAAATGTAGAGAATTTGCGTATATTAGATAAAAAGAGACAGGGTGTTCTTCCTGGTTTCAAAGCTGCATCCACTTCAACCGGCACATTAGAGAGGTAAATTTTTGCTCTATTCTTGGGTGATGGTGTTAGCCATGCCTGACAACTGTTCTTGTGTGTATAAATGGTAATTTTTGTCGTTCATGTTTCAATCATCATTATTCAGTTCGGCATTTTTGTGAATGGAGAACTCTTGCATTTTGGTTGTTTATCAGTTATCTAATGAGTCAAGCTATATATTGAAGAGGCCCCTTTGCACTAGTAAGATGAATGTTGGGATTGGTTGGCAGTTTGTTTCTTAGGCAGTCATCAGGCTAATCAGTTATTGATTTTCTAGCGGAGTTGAGTGTTGGATAATCATTGATAGATGGACGTACTGCATATGATTTCATTTGTGGGCATTATCTCATGAACTAAGTAGTTATAGTATCTCTGTATGTCATTTTATAGAGAAGCAATAACTTTACGAATTAGTTCAGTATTCATCTTGTTAATTTTACATGACCTTGATGATTTTTGAAATTAAATCAGGGGTGTCTGTTCTAATATTACCCTCATATTTTGCTTGAGATCATGTCGCTTTTCATTCGCTGAATTGAAAACTGCATTCACCGAGTTCATTCATGGAGCTAACATCGTAATTATTATTCACCGAATTTTATAGGCATTTTTGCTGAATTGTATATGGATGTTTGAATTGTTGACATGATGTCTTACTCTGATAGTTGCCATGGTATGAAGTGGAATGGATATAAAGCAATCCTTTCTATCCAAAGTTACAGGAAAAGCAAGGCGAATTAATCAATAATCACCATACTTTAGTCCCTTCCTATTCAATATTGAATGGATCAAAACTAGTGTATCATATATTTGATTGGCCCCTCCTTTTCTCATGAGTTGTCTCATGAGTCATTGTCGAGTATAGAGCTCTGTTCTCCTAGACACTCCAAGTTACTATACAGGAAAGGATGGGGCCGGTAAAGTTTTTTTGCTCATCATGTCTTCTTATAATGTAAATGGCACTGAGCGTGTTTTTGAATAGCTTGTTGTAATATTTGTACATGCTAGTTTAGTTGGCTTTACCGACATATATTAGTGGAGTATTGACTTATCTAATAGATGGTTCTCATTTTGTTTGATACTTGCAGATTTGATCCTCCTGCAATTCCAAAGGACTTTGTTCCCTACCATAAGTTTACTTCTCCTCTTGGAAATGATGGCCAGAATGCTGGAACCTCTCCCCCTGAGGTCCCTCCTCCAGAAGATAACAATCTTAAAGTTTTAATTGAAGGAGTGGCAACTTTAGTGGCTCGCTGCGGCAAGTTATTTGAGGATCTCTCCAGGGAGAAGAATCAGTCAAATCCATTGTTTTCTTTTCTCAATGGCGGAAATGGGTTTGATTTTTATGCCAGGAAACTCTGGGAAGAGCGCCAAAAGCGGGGCGAACAACCCAGACTGTTGGATGAGAAAGTGCCAAAGAAGTCTGAACATCTCAGTGCTGAAAGTCGAGGGAAACTTTTAGGTGAAAAAGCCTTAGAGAGAAGCTCTAGGGATTTGGATTCTTCCTCTGCCACTGCTGTTTCTATCAATATACCATTTAAACTTTCAGACACATTCACCCTTCCCGCTTCAGCTGTGAGTATCTCAACATTTATGGTTATAGAAAACTTGCACACTGGTCTTTAATACGTGTAATGTGTTTCTCGAAGAGACTTCAACATCTTGCTGATCTGTAAACATATGATTTATTGTTCGTTTTGGATTTTCAAATAGGATAATCAGCCAGATCCACATAAACCTTTCCTTGTTGATCCTGCGAAGCAGAAAAGGTTTGAACAATTCTTGAAGGAGAAGTACGAGGGAGGTCTTCGAACTAAAGATTCTGGTGGTTCCAGTAACATGTCTGAATCTTCTCGTGCTCGTGAAAGATTAGAATTTGAAGCTGCTGCAGAAGCCATACGGAAAGGGACTTCAGGAAAGGAAAGCAAGACTACCAGTCAGTTGCTGGCAGATTTGTCAGCCACTGCTGGCTTACAGTTCACCACTGGTGGAAGTGGATTAGTGGTATATATATATATTTTTTTATTTATTTTTATTTTTATTTTTATTTCTAAGAAGATTTATTGTCAGGATCATTTTCATCTATAGACCAAATGTCCAATTGCATCCCCTGATTATTTTGTACATGAATGGTCGTGTGCAGGAACATAAGGTTAAACAGGGTGAGGAGGTGGTTGCTAAGTCAATGTATCCTAAACGAGAAGAGTTTCAGTGGCGACCTGCACCCATTTTATGCAAGCGTTTTGATTTGGTTGATCCATACATGGGCAAGGTAAATATATCACGGGCTGAAATTTTTAACGCCATTTAGTTCACGTGAATGACAAGATTGGGTATAATTACCTGCAATGTCATAAAACTGACCATGCAGTTGATACTTTGAAGTTTGAACTATCATTATACCCGGTTATCCCAGGATTCTATGCTTTATTTTGTCGTCATTCTATCTTAGCATGCATGGTTTGTTAGTGAATACTATAAAATACTTTGAAAACTGGCTAAATCTATCTAATCTTGGCTTTGTACTCATCTGTTAATGCAGCCACCTCCTCCTCCACGTGCAAGGAGCAAAATGGAATCACTAATGTTTTTGCCAGATTTCGTCAAAACTGCAAATGCTGAGGAACAAATTGGGAAGGAAAAGGGTTCTTCTGGAGTTCCTCCATCCCAAAGTAGTAAGCAAACCAGAGAAACAGCTGAGAAGGAAGTTGAGAATGAGGTGGAGGTTGAAACTGTTGAGAGGCCCGTTGATCTTTACAAAGTACGATCCTGTGAATTTTTCTACTGCTTGTCAATTTATGTGTATTTCTATGAACTAAACTGAAGTTTATTTGCTTGGCGACAAATACTTATTTCATTGCAGGCAATATTTTCTGATGATTCAGAAGATGAGGAGGAAAACACTGCTGCTGCATCCAATCAAGTGGAGGATACGCAAAAGAAGATTGAAGTTGCAAATACAGCTTTGAATCGATTGATGGCTGGGGATTTCTTGGAATCATTGGGGAAGGAACTAGGTTTAGCTCTTCCTCCTGATGTGCCACCATCAGAAAATAAAGCTGGTGCACAATTCGCTCAAAAGGAAACCTATAGTAGGGACAAAGCCAACCAGGATTTCCTATCGGCTGAGAAAAGATTCTCCTCGCCTCACAATATTGCTGCCGGTCATTCAAATGCAGAAACTGCCGCAGGAAATATATCCCTAAGTTACACTCCAGAAGTGAGGATCAAAACCATTGGAGCCATGGATGGAAATTCAGTTGGAGATGATAGTAACAGAAATAGGAATTCAAAGATTCATTCCGAGAAGAACCTAAATACTCAGAGAAGCCGGAAACAGGGTAGGAGCAGCAGCAGTTCATCAGAAGATAAAAGGAGCAGGAAGCGATCACGAAGTCGTCGCAGGCGCAGAGACAGCAATTCGGATAGTGATACATCTGCTGACTCTGACCATCACCACGACCGCCACCTCTCAAGATCCAAAAGAAAAGACAAGGGAAAGAGCAGAAAGGAAAGGCATTCGAAGCGCCGCCGCAGCAAACACCGTCGGAAGGATTCTTCTCCCAGTCCGTCGCATCGTAGCTCTCAAAGATATGAAAGTCGAAAATCAAGTAAATACGAGAATTGAGTGGTGCACTGAACAAAATTAAATGGAAGCTAGATTGTGCTCGGCGTTTTAGCTATTAGTTTGGGAAAAAAACTCTAGTATATAACCGGAGTTGTTAGGGTATTATGGCTTGTTATTCTTGTTGTATTTCGGCTTATCCAGGCCGTTGATGAGTTTTAAATTTTGATGGTCCATGTTAATTGAAAGAATAAAATAAAGTATGAAATTTGCAAGACAGTTTTATATTTATAAATTTCAATGACACTGGTATATACTTCTACATATTACAGCGGCACAAGTATCATTATCAGTTTTAGATTTTTATGTTATGTTATGTTGTTACTACATACCTACATATGACAGGTTAATGGATGTTATGTTGTTGCTTCGTTGGACAATTAGATCCTTTTTATTCAACTGCAGCCGACTAGACGTAGATATCCCTCTGGTAGAACTATTAAGGCTTCATTTGCAAACAAATACTAGCGATTAGCATTTAGCTTTTAAAATACATGCTAAAAATTACCTAAAATCCTATATACACTAATTACATTAACGTTGAATTTTAATCTCTAATTTCTAAATGCTCCTTTATCCCAATTTTTAGCTTTCCAACTCCAGACTCTAAACTCTAATTTAAAATTACATTACCAAATCCCATTATTCAAATTTAAAATTATTTTTCATCATTAATTTCAAACTCCAAATTCTAAACTTCAAACTCCAGACTCTAAACTCTAATTATTTTCCAAACATACCCTAAATGTGTTTGGTGTTTGGGAAGTATTACGGATGGAAATCATTTTATTTTATTTTTTTAAATTGATTGTGATTAATTATATTTTCATTTGATGATGAACCGATTATAAAATGAGATTTAACATTTTGACTCATGTGATCCCGACAGTTTGGTTTGTTTGAAAAAAGAATTAAACTTTCATTTAATAAATGAAACAACAAGAAGAATCGGCTGAAAGAAAAGAATCAAGAAGTGAAAAAGCTCCAAGAAAAGAAAGTTGGACTCTCTCATCTATGAGCAATCTAGAAAATCCCTTGAGGAAAGCAGTGCACAAGAAGAAACTACTCAAGCTAAACTTGTTAAAAAGCAAAGTGAGGCAAGTCAAAAGCAGCCTGTGAGAAGAAAAAGAACTATTGCAGCTGACTCTAGTTCAAGCTCAAAATCTTCGAAAGATCAAAGTAAGATCAGCAAGGAAGGAGTTGGTTTTCATCGATTCAGATGAAGAAGGCATTCATGATTTCACCAAAGGGCATGCTGAAGAAACTGTCACAAGAACAAATGAAGAAGAAGGATCTGTTGATAAATTCCAATGCCGTGTACGAAACAAAAGTTGAAGCTGTTGACGAACAATGAAGAAACGTGCAAGCCATCTTCGTTGAATGTTGAAGCTGGTAAAGGAATAGTGAATCATATGTGTATTGTATGTTGTAATTCTAAAGTCTATATATATGGTCTTGTATTGTTGAAATAATCAGAGCAAAGCAAGGAATGAAATTACTAGAAAGCATTTGCTGAATCCTCTTTGCTCTCCGCTCTTGTTTATCCTTTTTAGATATCAAAAGTGCAAAGTGTTTTGTGTGTGTGAGATATCAAAATCTACAAAATGGTATTACATAGTGATATCAAAGAATTACAAAATGGTATCAGAGCCTGAGTGATCCTGTGTGATCCAAACTCAGAGCGAAGAAAAGTTAGGTAGTAGCCCAGAGCCTGAGTTAAAGGTAGTAGCCCAGAGCCTGAGTGATCTTAACTTAGAGCGAAGAGAAGCTGGGTAGAAGCCCAGAGCCTGAGTGATTCAAACTCAGAGCGAAGAAAAGCTGTGTAGAATTTGCACAGATTAATTCAAATTGAAGTTCAAGGGAAGAAAGAAGTATAGAAATTGGCTCGTCTCCATTCCCCGCTACCTCCAGCACAGCTGCCTTCACACGCAGCTGCTGCAAACACCATCGAACTCCACCTGCCACAATTTCCTGTCACCACCGAGCGCCGCTGACCAGTACCTCCATTGCAGATCGCCGCCGGTTCCCAGGCAAGAGCCATTGCTCGCAGACAAATGTCACTGCCGCAGCTCACCAAAGCAAGCTACGAGAAATGTAGTATTCAAATGAAAGCCCTTCTTGGAGCTCAAGATGCATGATTTTGGAACCCAAGAAAAAAGCTGGACAACAGAAATGAGATATAGTTCAAAAATTATTTTGGAATCTAAAAAATTATTTTGGAATCTAAAATGTTCAAAGGAGCTGACCGAGTTCAAGCAAATCAAACCAAGCCATGATGAAAAGAAAGTCCAGGCAATAATTATGAAGGATATCACAAGGAGAAAGTGCAATCATGCCAATGACAATTTTGGCGATCAAGTTTATTCGACATGGAATGTCAACAAGTGACACCATGTTAAGGATTGCAACTTTGATAGATGCAAAGTGGAGACTTTGAGTGAAAGAGACAACCACTTCCAATCAACCAATGTAGTTGTGGAAGATGAACCCAATACCTGTTGAACCTGTAGTGGTCCAGGAGTCTATGAAAGGTTGATGTTGATCTATTGGCAGAACACACTTGTGATAAGCTTGAAAACAAGGTAATTGAGCATTTGGTAGAAGAAAAGGCGGTTGAGATGCATGAGAAAAGAAAATTGATGAGGAGAAGCAAATTGAGAGTGCTCTTGATGGAGTGCACTGATGAGTGTATTCAAGAACCGGTCAAGGAAGTTGTAAAGATGAAAATCGAGATTCCAAAATGAAGCTGAAGAAGCATTTGAAGTTTATGGGGGAGTTTTGTTGATAAATTCAAATGTCGTGTACGAAACAATAGTTGGAAGTCGTTGAACGAACAATGAAGAAACGTGCAAGCCATCTTCGTTGAATGTTGAAGCGGGTAAAGAAATAGTGAATCATATGTGTATTGTCTATTGTAATTCTAAAATCTATATATATGGTCTTGTATTGTTGAAATAATCAGAGCAAAGCAAGGAATGAAATTACTAGAAAGCATTTGCTGAATCCTTTTTGCTCTTCGCTCTTGTTTATCCTTTTTAGATATCAAGAGTGTAAAGTGTTCTTGTCTGTGTGATATCAAATCCACAAATTGGTAGATATCAAAGAAACTACAGGATCTAAACAATTTGATGATTTAAACATAAAAGGAATTGAGCCTGAAGGGTGGAAACAATATGTAAATGAGTCTTTAACATCTGTTAGTGAACTGAATGACCAAGCACAAACCTCAAAATAGGTACAAGTTCAAGTCACATAACCTGTGAATCAAGCTTCAGAAACACCTTCAATTCAACAACAGGTTGTATTCACGAAAAGAATCACAGAGAAGAAAGCAAAAGGCCAAGAGATAACAAAGGGATTGGAATAAATGATTCTTGATACATGCCAAACAGGTCTGGAAAAAGACTTGGAAGAATACCAAGCTATGCAGACATATGGAACCCGTGTGGGAAACATGGAGGTATCCATTGATGAGCTGATAAAAGGATATGAAGAGGTAGCGAAACAAGGAGAAAATGCTCATGTGACTCAGCAAAAAGCAGTTGAATATGTAGCAAGACTGAAGAAACAATTAGCTTTCATATTACAACAAAGAACCCAGGGTCAAGAAACCAAGGAGAATTAATTGGCAATCCAAGTCCATGAGAATGAAGAGAAAAAGATGCAACATATGGAATTCAAGATAGAACAAGATCTTCACAGTACCCTCAGAGCATAGATGACAGCTCAGAATCAAGCAAGCAACTGCACACTACCACTGGCAGAACTCCATCAACAAGGAGTTGCACATGCTCAAGTCCAAGCAAGAGACACATCTTCATATTGGTCATTGGACATTCACAAAGCTGATCAAAACCAAGAAACTATTGCAAGCAAGATAGTGAAAATTACTCAGCTACCTGATGAGCAAGAGCCTGAAATAACCACTGTAACTCCAAACCAGTCCAGTACAGAACATACAGAGTAGATACCAGCACTATTGTAGTGCATGAATCTGAGACTGAAGAACAGCAGGCAGAAGGTACAAACAAGCCCCAAAGAGAAAAGAAGAGGAGATTGATCGATTGGAGAGATTAAGAAAAGAAGAGCAAGAAGAAAGAGGCTTGAGAGAGAGAAAGTGTTAGGTCCAAATTGACGAGATGACACTTGAAACCTGTTTTGTCCTGCTAACTAATTCAAACAATTTTCATGAACACCCGTTATTCAGTTTAAGATAATATGCAGCGGAAGATTAAAAACTGAAAAACGTAAAGAGAACAAACACTAGAATTTGTTGACCCAGTTCGGCCGCAGCCTACGTTTGGGGGATACTAATCCAGGAGTCTTCACTATATGTTCAAACAGGTTCCTCGAACCAAACACAAGTGAAATCTGCCGAACTCCGATCCCCAAGCAGATGATTTGTGCGAACCAAAACTATCCCCAGTTTTGGTGAAGATCTTCCCCGATCTTATTCCAAATCCTTAAAGGCTCCTCCTTCAAGTTTACCCTTGGGCAAAATCTGTCCGCAGACTCTCCTCTTCAAGATATGTCTTTTCAAGCGCGGGTTTGACGATGCCTTGAATAATCCCTTTAATTGAGTTCCTCTCCTCCAATCAATGGGCACATGAACTCTTTGTCGATCCAAGTTTACTCAAGGCGCGGTTGCATAAAGATGATTACATCACCATATACAAAGTGGATCAATGAAATCTTCACGGATTGATGAATGCAAGAACACTGGTGAAGAATTTATCTTGACACTTCGAATAATGAGAGGGAGAATTATAATTGTGTCAATTCCCTTTCCTCCAAATGAATGGACAGCCACTTATATAGATCCTCCTTTGAGGTGCAAGAATCGGCTAAAAAAGGTAAGTAGATTCCTTCCATGCATGCAAATATTCTTTAGTGAGAAGTTTTCATGAATAGAGATTTTCTTCCCATAAAATCTTGATATAAATCTCTGGAAATTCGCAGCCAGCCTTGGAGAGAATCTTATAGATCTTACAGCTGTCATTCCTTAAATAGATTCGTCTGGATAAGATTTGGCCTGGAGTCCACCGATGGTGTTCGAATATCTTTTGTGAACACATACTGCCAAAAAATTTCCAACAATCTCCCCCTTTTTGGCAGGATGTGGACCAGTTACAACTTAATCAAACCGATGTCGAACTTCTAAGCAACAAGCAAGGAAAACACCATCTAACCCCAACCACCAATTACATCAAGTCCCAACAAAACAAACCTATACTTATGCTCCGTACAAAATATGTTCTATCACAATCTAGGAGCATGTACAACGAAAACATCACTTGGCAACAAAAATAAATAATGATAAGCATCATCACACAAAATAATTTATTACTGGCCAGTGCATAACAATAGTTCATAAATGCTGTTCCAACAGAAATAAAGAACATAAATACCAAAAGCTTAAAAGGTTATTACCATCAACTTAGCAGCAGCAACAACAATCTCCCCCTCAATCATTAATCCGTATGATTAAGTTTCTCCCCTCTGGGTCACATCTTGGCCAAAATATGCCTTTAAAGAATACTTAAATTTCCAACACGGGGTATTTCAACATGGGATATCTCCCCCTCAATGATAGTATTCAATCTCGATCATCTCTTAACCATCTTCTCCTTTTGACATAGTTCAAGTCCCTATTTTCCTTGGTGTCATCATCCTTGCACACCATAAGATCATCATGAAAATGAATAAACAATAAGAATAATTTAGATTATAAAAATTTAAACACTTATTCCATGAAGACTGATGACGGTGCAAGGTTCAAGGTCCCTTATTAATGTTCCACATTTATCACGGTCAGGAACCTTGATCAATATAAGTGTTTTAGTCCAGAGCTCCAACATGTTTCATGAACATAGTGCCATATTCGACCAATCCTTTAATAAAATAATGACCTTGAATTTCTCTTTCAGATTCAGCCTCAACATTTGTCTGTTCGACAGTGGGGTTCGATCAGGAGTTTGAACCATTTCCCTGGACTCCTGAGTTTCAGTCTCTTTTGCTTTCACCCGTTCACCTATGATTGTTTGGTGATTCTCCTTATTCTTTTCTTGACAATCATCATGCGGAATGGCCTTAGAAATTTCCCTCTTCGGTGTATCTTTCTCAATAGTATTTAAAGATTTTGCCACCCATGCTCTTCTGATAGTTATCCTCCTTTTCATTTCTTCATTTGGCCATGACACTGGTCGACCCTCAAGAAGATCTTTGATGATTCTTTGACAATGGTTGGTCTTGTGTCCCTTCAATTTGCAATATTCACATGTAAGAGGTACTGGGGGTGGTCCTCTTCTTTTTCTTCTTAGACTTTTTGCAGATTGGATAATGTTTCGAGCCTCTTTTCCTATATAGGTCTCCTTGAGCATTCCTCCAGAAACAAATTTGGTCTTGCCTTTATCACTAGATGAAGACCCTTGTGAGGATTGGTATCCAAGGCCTTGTCTATTTCCACTAAGCCTTCCTGCAGCAATTGCATCATCCAATTTGGCTTTGCCTTTGTTCAATCTCGCCAAAGTACTTTCTGCTTTAGCATGTTTTTCTTTGAGCTCCATCATTTCAACTGCCAATTGATCATGCTTAGCTGAAATTTGGTCTTTATCAACTTGTAACTGTAGAGTTCCACCTTCCAGTTCAGACACCTTCTTGGACAGATTCTCAGATTTTACAACCAATTGATCTTTTTCATCCGAGAGACTGTTTATTTGCTTCTTCAGGCTCTGATTGACCACTTTAAGTTCCTCGACCTCAGTCAATGAGATTTCTATTCTCTTAGAGGTTTCATCATATAGTTTAGATAACCTTGCAATACTCTTTTCCTGTTCTATGTAAGACGAAGAACAAATAGGATTAGTAAAACAAGTATTGACTGAGTTAGGATTGTTACCTGTTTGAACTCTGTGTCTGAACCCGAGTCTGAATCCCAGGTGTCTGCATCTATAAGAGCAACTTCATATTCAGATTCCACTTCACTAGAGTTGAATTTATTGTCTGAATCCCTGAAGATGATAGGACAGGTTTTCTTATGCTTTAGATTTGTACATACTTTTCTGATATAACCAAATCCACCACATTCGAAGCATTGAGGTCCTTTGTATTCAACATTTTTCCTTTGATCAAAACTGTCTCCATCCATTGGTTTGGATTTCTTGGATGGACAACTTTTCTTCCTGGCAACGTCTTGATTGGACATCTTATTTCTTAATAGACGGGTCAAACACTCTGTGAGCCTAAAGATTTCATTATCATCGCCTCCCTCTACACCATAATCTTCATTGACATCATCAAGTGTTTCGACAGGCTGTTTGGACTCCGCTTTAAAAGCAATGCTTTTGACCTTAAATTTGCAATGATCCATCTCCCAGGATTGTAGGATTCCCATCAACTCGTCAACCTGCAAGGTGTCATAATCTTTGTACAATTCCCAGGCTGCAATTTTTGCATTGAACCTTTCAGGAAGCGTACCAATGATTTTACCTACAATTTCCTGTTGAGAATACACTTTTCCAAGCTGAAGGGCTTGGTTTGTTAGATCACGAATTTTACAAATATATTGACCAACAGTTTCATTCTCATCCATGCATAATTTATGAAATTGAGATTCAATAGTGATGAGACAAGACCTTTTTACCGGGGCCATACCCTCGTAGGTATTGGCAAGTGTGGTCCAAGCATCATGTGCAATTTTACAACCTGCAATGAGTCGGTATTGATCTCTTGTGATAGCATTGTGAATGGCATAAATGGCTTTGGAATTTCTCATTGCATCAGTCCTTTCTTTTTGTGTCCACTTAGATCTGGGCTTGGAAATTTGAATTCCATCCAATTGTTCGATCATTGGTGGTTGATACCGTGTCTCAATGGCATCCTAGATTCCAACATCAAGTGACATCATGAATGATTCCATCTGATCTTTCCAGAATGTATAGTTTGATCCATCCAGCAAAGGAGGTTTAGTAATCGATCCACCTTGTTGTCCATCTCATCGATCCGGATCTCGCTCGAGAGCGTGTGGCTCTGATACCAATTGTTAGGTCCAAATTGATGAGATGCCACTTGAAACCTGTTTTGTCCTGCTAATTAGTTCAAACGATTTTCTCGAACACCCGTTATTCAGTTTAAGATAATATGCAGCAGAAGATTAAAAATTGAAAAATGTAAAGAGAACGAACACAGGAATTTGTTGACCCAGTTCGGCCGCAGCCTATGTCTGGGGGATACCAATCCAGGAGTCTTCACTATATGTTCAAACAGGTTCCTCGAACCAAACTCAAGTGAAATCTGCCGAACTCCGATCCCCAAGTAGATGATTTGTGCGAACCAAATCTATCCCTAGTTTTGGTGAAGATCTTCCCCGATCTTACTCCAAATCCTTAAAGGCTCCTCCTTCAAGTTTACCCTTGGGCAAAACCTGTCCGCAGACTCTCCTCTTCAAGATATGTCTTTTCAAGCGCGGGTTTGACGATGCCTTGAATAATCCCTTTGATTGAGTTCGTCTCCTCCAATCAATGGGCATATGAACTCCTTGTCGATCGAAGTTTACTCAAGGCGCGGTTGCATAAAGATGATTACATCACCATATACAAAGTGGATCAAGGAAATCTTCACAGATTGATGAATGCAAGAACACCGGTGAAGAATTTCTCTTGACACTTCGAATAATGAGAGGGAGAATTATAATTGTGTCAATGTAATACCCGAGAAATCAACATCGAGTATTAAATCCGAAAAATTAATTAATTGAATTAATTAATTGGATTTAACTATCGCAACCGAAATAATTCCGGGAGAGCGGAATTAAATATTTTCGCACGATAGCAACTCGAAGAGAGTTATCGGAGTATCCAACAAGCGGATAATCCAAATATGATTTTTAAAAGATCAAAAATCATATTATATATAAAAAAAAAAGAAAATTTGGCCGCAGCCTGGTGGTGGCGCGGTGGCCGCGCGGTGGCGCGCCACCAGCGTGCCACCACCTCAGTAGCAGCGTTTCAAACGCTGCTACGCGTTTCAAGCTTGGTGTGGCATTTAGTTCGATTTTGGATGCTTTGAATGTAATACCCGAGAATTTTCCAACATAAAATAAATGCAATAAATAAAATAAATAAATAAATAAACATGAGGAATGGATAAAGAATCATAAAAGATGAGAAATGGAATTTAAATTAAAAAGAAAACAAAATTCCGAGAACCCGGGAAGCCGAAGACAATTTAATCGAATGAATGGGTACACGGGGACCCGACACCGATAGACTCAATAACTCGAGTCCAAATATAAAATTAGATCCGAATAAAATTAAGATAGGAAATCGGAGCCCGAAGATACCCCGGAAATCCGAATCCGGGAACGTAGAGGGATAGAAGTCCGAAAGAGAGGAGGAAACGCCCGACGGATCGCACGACCCGGCCCAGACCGAAGTCCAGGCCAGGACGGCGCGGTCGCCGCGCGCTCCAAAGGAGAGGACCGCGCCAGGTGCGCGCCAGAGGGCAGATTCGCGAATTTCGTGAATCTCTCGCCCGATTCCGGATTTTTCGACTTTCGGTTGAACGTATCTCGACCCAAGACCCTTGGGGTCAGATTTTGGACGCCCTAGGTCTTAGATATCTATAAATAAGACCTCCTAAGAGCTCCGAATACATTCGAAACCCTACGAAATCTTTCTATACGTCGAAACCCTAATCCCGGAGCCGTCGGAGGCACAACACCGAGAGGAGGAACTGACTTGGACGAAATTTGGAGACCCCCGTCGCTGTGGTAAGCCTTGATCCATTCTTTTCCATATGTGATTCAAAAACGAATCCTAAATTCGATCTTTTTCTATTCCAAACCCCCGATTCGAATCGAGAGCGAAGAACCCGACAAACGGAGAGGATAAACGGAGGACGGGAAGCCACGCCTCCGAATCGACGATCCCGGACACTCAACAATCTGTAAGTTAACGCTTACTTTGGTTTTGGGTTGTTAAAAGATTCGAACATATAGATCGAATGGAACCCTATCTAAAATCTGTCTACACCGGCGCAGTGTTTTTGGTGAATTTATTCGAACCCCTTAAAGCGTTCAAACGAGAAAACTTAAAACACGAAAAACGTTCCTAAGACATAGATCTAGCTAATGTAAAATTTTCATAATTTTTCATCGTGTTTTGATATCCGAAAAGGACCACGAACAGACCTGCTTTAGATTTAGATCTTGAAACGATGATAGATTCTTTATTCGAACTTGTTGGCGATTTCTACCTTGGATCTAGACCGATCTAGGCTTGGCGTTGAACATAAGAGTTGTAGATCTATCCGTTATGAATACCTCCACAAAACTTTAGAATTTTTCGTGATAATTTGATATATGAAATCCACCCCAAACCGAACCGGGTTAAAATCGGATCTTGAAAACTGGACAGAACATAGATTTGAACTTGTTGGCGCTGTTGACTATGGTTCTAGGCCGAATTAGATCTTTAGCCGAACATGAAAGTTGTAGATAATTGTCTTAAGATGATCTCCGTAAAATTTCATCAAATTTAGAGCTCATTTGCTATGGTAGATCTCGAAACTTTTAAACTGCTATAGGGAAACGCGGACAGATTTCTGGTCTGACGAAGATTGGCGTTTTTGAACTGTTTCCGTATCTCGGATCGAAAAAGTTAAAACACGAAAGTTGTAGATCTCGACGTTTTGGAGTCAGACGTGAAATTTTAGAATTTTTGAAATTAAATCTGATTTTTAACGAATTTTAGAGTAAACTGTGGTTGACCGAGTCAAAACTTGAAATCTTGTTGAAACGGTGGAATTAGCCTTTGAGGTTGAAACGAATAGAAATACTTTGACATACGATACATGAAACGAGAAGATTAAAATATTGCGGGTTATGACTAAGCTAGATACTGTCAATGTTCTCTGCGGCTTGGGACATAAGAGCCCAAGTGTATGTCTAGGTTGACGTAAGAGCCCTAGCGAAACAGTGATCGTATGTCTAGCGGACGGATTAACTCTAATTAAAAGATCTGGATCGACCATGATACCTGTGGACATAAGAGCCCAGGCGTAAGGCTGGCGGACATAAGAACCCTAGCGGTGGTGATCTGTAAAAGATATGAAACGAGGAGTTGCGAGAATTCCAAATTAAATCTGTATTAAATTGTACTGTTAAATTTATGGCCACTTATTTAATTACGTTGCAAGCTATATGATGATCTTATGAATCCCTATTTCTAAATTATGCGATTACATGAATTTATTATGCACATGTTTTCATTAAATTTAAATAAAGGCTTTGAAACCTCATAATCTTGTATGTGTTAACTTACTCAGCACGTAGTGCTGACCGAAACCGTATTTTTTTTCCTGTTTCTTTCAGAGCTGAAGAATATGCATCATCATATGCATTCATGGAAATTTTGGGGAAATGCTTTAATTGTAAATGTTACGTTAGACTAGAAATTGCATGAACGGGCCTGTTTAACCCGTAATTCTGGCCGTGTTGGCTATATTTAAATTCCGCTGCATTATACTTATGTAGATATTATTTTCCGCTGCAACTGTAATGATATTATTTTCAAATTATATATAAATGGGCTGTTTGAATGTTTTAAATTCTGAAAAAAAAAACCATAGCCTTGCATCTCTTTAGTGAGCTCGGAGAAACCGTGTCTTGCTAGAGAGGTGTGGCGGTGACACCCCGACCTGGGTGACCAAAAACCGGGGTGTTACATTGAATCTATCCCAACTTCTTCCCAGATGTTTATGAATGTATTGAGACACCATTGGACGAACCTAGAAGCTTCTAGAATCCCTACATTGCTGGAAGTGAAGAGAAATTCATGAACTTATTGGATAAGTAGTGTTAGGTGAATGGATTGAGTTTGGAGGGGTGATGGCTGCATATTTTCGAGGTAGACCACCATTAACTTATCCCCTACTTTCCCTAGGTCCATTATGAGCTCTTTGGAAGTGGTAGCACAGCCCTAATTAGCCTCATTCAACCCCCAAACCTTCCCATTTGCACCATTCCGAAAATCAGACTTCCTTGGTGAGTTGAGAGTTCTTTGAGAGTGATCTTCTTGTTCCTGAGTTTTTGGACGAGTTGGAAGCATTCCAAACCTTTCTCCTACGTCTAGGTAAGGTTTCTATACCAATCCCTTGTTCCTTACTTCGGATTCTAGGCCCTAACATCAAGCTTTTCTCCAAACACCTCAAAATAGGATTCGTTCGGTAGATCTTGGAAGTGGGAGGCTGTTCCGGACGAGTTTGAGGGTTCAACCAAAGAGGATTTCGACACTACACTCTTGAGAAGTAAGTTAGTGTTGTGCATCTCAAATTTTGGAGCTTTTGGTTGAGTATTCTTTGAGATATAGTTCGATTTTCATCTTGTGCCAAATCTGTCTTTTAGGGTTTCTTCCGAGTAGATTTTATTGTTGTGCTTTTCTCGCCTAGATCTTTTCGTTTTTGGAAGAACTTGTCTAAATGAAAAATGTTCCTAACACTTTAAAGATGACCTCTGTAAATTTTCATAATTTTTGGACTTGATTTGGTCGACAAAAACGGATCTGGTATTTTCTGCTACACATGGTGACAGATTTAAATTTCTAGCATGTCCAGTTTTGTAGTTCATATTTCTCCTAGTTATGGTCGTTTTTGATGGTCGACTTCTTCATGAAAATTGTTCATCTAAGTGTCTAGTTTACTCCTGTGAAATTTCAGAATTTTTGGATCAACCTTCGAATTGTTATGGATTTTTTAGTAAGCTGTGGTCGGATGAACAGTGGTCTTTGCACCCTTTTGAGAACAAGTTTCTGAAATGATTTTTTTTGAGCAACTTAGAGTCCGAATTTGCTAAGGCCTATTTCTGAGAAAAATGTTTATTTTGATGTCGCCTAGCACCTGTAAAATTTTCAGAATTTTTCACAAAGTTTTACTATATTTCCTAATTCGATTTTGAAAACTGCCACGGTGTGGCCTTACCGGTGAAATTTGGTTTCGTACGTTTCGGTAGTTTTTGAGTCGATTGCTACTCTTTGATGAATCCTATGAATTCTGGAAATGTAGATATATGTTGTAATGATTAAAATGTGGTTTTTGAAACTTTGTGAGTTTTGATCGAGTTAGATGCCCAATTTTGGAGGGTAAGTGCACTTGGCGTGGGCTCGTTGGGCCGCCCCCTCTTTTTGGTGGCCAAAACGGCGCCAAGGAAATATTATTATGTTGCGTGATTGTATGAGTCTATACTCCTAGGTGTATCCGTAGGGGTTACCTAGGGCTCCGGAGTGTGTCTGTATAGGGTCCGCTGCTCTCACATTGTGGATACCGTCGGCTTGTGGACATAAGTGCCCAAGCGGGTAATTGATCCCAAAATGGCTAAGGCCCTGGATCGTCGATACCGGCAGCTTGTGGACATAAGCGCCCAAGCGGGTAATGTTTTGGATGTCCTCGATCAAAATGAACATTGGTGTGGTAAAGTGTAAAAAGAAATCCCCGTAAATTATTTTTACTCGTTCGTTAAATTAATTTCCCAACGTTTTATTACTCTTCTAAATCTTTAAATTTTGTTATGCTATACATTAACTTACGCAGTACCGTTTGTACTGATAAATTGTTATTTCCTATTTTTCGCAGAGTAAGTGATGGCGCATTGGGATGGGATTTCAAAAATAAAGACTTGTCGCATTTTACTGTTGATTTAAATTTCTGCACTGGACTTTGGACTTTAGTTTTGGCCGCCTGTTTGGCCCACGTTTTTATTTGTTTTTAGCTTCCGCACTGATTATTACTGTGATGCATGAGATACTCTGATTTTAGTTCGGGCATGATTGAATGGTTTTTAAATTGTTTTGAAAATTGATACAACTTAGCCTTAGCATTTTTCTAGATGAGCTCGACTTGGGTCGGGTCTTGTTTAGAAAAGTGTGGCGGTAATGCCCTGGCCTGGGAAATCAAATCTGGGGTGTTACAGTCAATTCCCTTTCCTCCAAGTGAATGGCCAGCCATTTATATAGATCCTCCTTTGAGGTGCAAGAATCGGCTAAAAAAGGTAAGTAGACTCCTTCCATGCATGCAAATATTCTTTGGTGAGAAGTTTCCATGAATAGAGATTTTCCTCCCATAAAATCTTGATATAAATCTCTGGAAATTCGCAGCCAACTTTGGAGAGAATCTTATAGATCTTACAGCTGTCATTCCTTAAATTGATTCGTCTGGATAAGATTTGGCCTGGAGTCCACCGATGGTGTTCGAACATCTTTAGTGAACACATACTGCCAAAAAATTTCCAACAATCTCCCCCTTTTTGGCAGGATGTGGATAAGTTACAACTTAATCAAACCGATGATGAACTTCTAAGCAACAAGCAAGAAAAACACCATCTAATCCCAACCACCAATTACATCAAGTCCCAACAAAACAAACCTATACTTATGCTCCGTACAAAATATGTTTTATCACAATCTAGGAGCATGTACAACGAAAACAACACTTTGCAACAAAAATAAATAATGATAAGCATCATCTCACAAAATAATTTATTACTGGCCAGTGCATAACAATAGTTCATAAAAACTGTTCCAACAGAAATAAAGAACAGAAATACCAAAAGTTTAAAAGGATATTACCATCAACTTAGCAGCAGCAACAACAATCTCCCCCTCAATCATGACAACCAAATTTTGACGGTCTAACTCGTACGATTTTGTGTCCTAACTAAGGATAAAAGATCACATTTCCTTAAAAAAATGAACAATATGAAGGATATTGCATTATAAATGCTCATAAAGGAAAAGACAACGCGCACCAAATCTGAACCTTCGCGCTTTAAACCATGATAAAGTGTGTGATGTTTGGATATAACGTTGCAAATGAGAAAAGAGTCCTAACATAGTGCGCTTATCAATTAAGGAAAAACACCATAAAGCCAAGATTGGAAGAAACACGCACCATAAAACCAAAACAAGAAATGCACGCGACAGGAGTCATGCGCTATATGGTGAAAGGATATAGCGAGAAGAGGAAGAAGGCTGAATCTGAGATCAAAATATCGCATGCGTTGTTGTAGTAAAATATAAATAGAAGAGGCGAATGACTTGATAGGACTTCTAATCGCAAAACGCTTTCCGTATACTTTATTTCGACCCTATAATGCCTTGGGTTACACAAAATAAGTATTGAAGATAAGAAGAAGCCACACTCAAAGATCAAGGCAATAATCTTGAGCAACAATGTTGAAGGTTTGTGTATTGAAAAATGTATCGAAGATGCAGAGACAAGAACACATATGTCTGTCATATGGAACTTTATATTTATCATATGGAACTTTATAAGTCTGTCATATGAGAACTCATAAGTGTATCATATGGAACTCACAAGTCTATCTTGCCTCCTTATCTGTCAAAGACTAATATTATACTGAAGGGAAAATAGTTACATGTGAATGGTTACAACCATTCATATCATAACCGCCATGCCATTTGAATTTTAAATTTGAAATCTGTTGATAAGGTTACATGTTTACTGCTAGTTAATCCTATAGATTAATAACGTACAAAGTTAACCAGATTTATTTCCCTTCTTCTTGACATTGGATAAGCTCATCCGGGCGCGTACTCCACGCGATCCATCCTGGACTTGTCTTAACTTCAATATTCATTAGTCTTTGAGTAAAACCCCACTGCTCCAAAATGTCTAACAATCCTCCCCCATTTTGGTGCAATGCTTGGTTTACTCAAACAACAAAACACAATCAAACACATTAAATAAACGCATAAGTGAAAATATCTAAACGATTGAATTTTCACATTAGTACAATACAACACATACATTCGACAATTAAGGTATCGCCAACGATTGAACTTTTCAACTCATATGAATACATGCTTGCACAGTACACGACTGTTTACAAATCCTCAACATTATATTTGACACTAATCTGCCCTGTGTCCCTATCTTTTCACTAATACATCAACAACAAAATCCCAAATGTCTTGAAGCGGCAAAACTTCGAACTAGAATAGGTGATCCCTTTAAATTTTGTTCATGCCATTCAATTTTTCAAAGGAACCATTAAGAGAATTAACCTCATCCTAATTTATCAGTAGAGTTAAACGCATATCTTGGGATGTAAAATGTAATATGCGTTCTAATCAATTAAAAATGAGCTTTCCACATTGAATTAACTCCTAGTATTACACCAGGAGGGAATTAGGTGTCTCATCCTCAACTGATTTATGTGGACTTTAAATCCATCCCTATTGAAGCCTTGTGCACAAGTTCTCTAGCCAACTCTTTTGTCACGTGGTATGCTAAATTATGTTCTGCCCGTATGTATTCTATAGAAATCACTCCACTTTTAATGAGTTCATGAATCATACTATGTCTCACCCCTATATGCCGAGAGTTGCCATTATATTTTTCACTAGAGGCCTTGGCCATTGTTGTTGAACTGTCACAGTGAATTGATATAGATGAGACTGGTTTCGGCCATAATGGAATTTCATAAACCAAGTTATGAAGCCATTCTGCTTCCTTGCCTGCTGCAGCCAAAGCTATAAATTCGGATTCCATTGTCGAGCTAGTTATACAAGTTGCTTTTTAGATGCCCAACAAATAGCACCCCCTCCAAGCAAAAAAACACCCATCCAGTATTAGATGAGTGATCCTCAACATGACTTATCCAACTAGTATCCGAGTATCCTTCAATAACTGAAGGGAATCCACTGTATGAAAAGCCATATTTAATTGTAGACTTTGAGTATTTAAACACTCTTCTAAGTGCCTGCCAGTGGTGTGCACTTGGCCTACTTGTATATCGACTAAGTCTCCTAACAGCATAAGCTGGCCTACTTGTATATTGACCAAGTCTCCCAACAACATAAGCTATATCTGGTCTAGTACCAGTCATTGCATACATCAACGATCCAATTTCTCTCGAGTATTCAACCAGTATTTGGCAAAAGTTTTGTACTTGGATCAAAAGGTGTACTCACTGGACTACAATTCTCCATGTTGAATCTCTTGAGAATTTTATCAACATAATGAGATTGAGTAATTGTAATTCATGTGGATTCTCGTTTGATTTTAATTCCAAGAATTACATCCGCCTCCCCCATATCCTTTATTTCAACTTTGGAAGAGAGAAATCTTTTAGTTTCATCAACCTGACTTTGATCTGTCCCAAAGATCAGTAAGTCATCTACATACAGGCATATTATAACACCTTTACCAGCATTAAATCTACTGTATACACACTGCTCTGACTGATTTAAAATAAAATCATTAGACAACACAATTTCATCAAATTTTTATGCCATTGTTTAGGAGCCTGTTTTAAACCTAAAGATTTAATGAGTTTACATACCTTATGTTCATTTCCTGGCTCGATGAAGCCTTCAAGTTTCTTCATATACAGTTGTTTTAGTAAGTCTCCATTTAGGAACACCGTTTTCACATCCATTTGATTGATTATCAAGTTGTTGATGGCTGCCAATGCGATTAACAATCTAAAGGTAGCAATCCTTGCAACTGGAGCATACATATCAAATTAATGTAATGATAGACTTATAAAGTTTCATATGATAAACTTATAAAGTTCCATATGACAGACATATGTATTCCTTGTCTCTGTATCTTTGAGACATTTTTCAATACACAAAGCTTCAACATTGTTGCTCAAGATTATTGCCTTGATCTTTGAGTGTGGCTTCTTCTCATCTTCAATACTTATTTCGTGTAACCCAAGGCATTATAGGGTCGAAATAAAGTATACGAAAAGCGTTCTGCGATTAGAAGTCCTATCAAGTCATTTGCCTATTCTATTTTATATTTTACTACAACATGCGTCAAGCTACAAGATAGCACGCGTGGAAGGATTTGAAGCGCAAGAACTGTAAAGATATGGCGTGAGGCCGTTTTCTGGCAGTTTGGAGCAGTTGGAAAAAAGCAACTATAAAAAAGGACCTCAAGACTCATATATCATTTTGGGATCCTTCCCAATTGAATAAAGTGGAATAATTCTAAAAGTACCATCATATACAAATCATACATTCTAATTGGATCTTCATAAGAATCATTTTATAAATTTTGCGTTATCATATTTTATTTAGGGTTTTACAATAATTAGTTGGATTCCAAGTACCGGTTGTTAAAGGGGAAGTCTTTTCAAAACTCATTATTGCAATTTATGAATTATTGATAATTAATTGATGATAACCCGCAGGATTATAGAATCTTATGGGTTAAAACTCATATGCCATAGATAGTGGATTATCTTGATTAAATATTCAATAATCCTATGTCATCTTCTTGAATAAAATTGAGTATCCTTGAAAATACATTTCTTTGCCGAACATCTTTTATAAACTTGAGTAGTTGAAGGGTGATTAAAGTTACAGAAAACCTTCGATTGATAGATTTTTAAATTCTAATTTTTTTAAAATTACTTTACATAGAGGTCATATGAAGTGAGATTATGAATGTCTTTTCACAGTAGAGTAATATTCAAAGTAATAAGTTCAGGCAATTTTTTTTTTAAATTTTTGGGTGTGACCAAGGATTTTATATTGTATCTGTTCTAAATTCGGAAGATGAAGATTAGATGATACTCAATACCTTTTTATTATACAATAAGTCTGACTCGATTATTGTATGATCAAAAGGATTCCAGAATATCAGGTTTTCAAAGGTATGGCATTGAATCATAAATACTCGTCTTGGGAAAGTGATTAAAGACAAATAATTTCAATATGAATTTTATATATATCTTAAATTCTTAAAGAAAGATCCAATTTCATAAATCATCGAATTTATCACATGTATACTTACACCACTGCTCAAACATTTCTTCTGTATATTCTGTCAATCATTATTAACCCGTAATCTTGTGAATCATTTCAATTTACATGATTTCATTAATGCTTTTTTTTCTAAACATTACAAATTAGGATTTAGAATCAATTACAAACCATTGAGTAACCAGAATGGAAAGTTTATAAAGAAGAATGTTGTTATTGCTTCTGTCGCATACTCTCTAGAGAACGACCCTGATATATGAAAACAAATACTACAGCATAATATAGTCAAGTACTTAGATTCGAATGAAACTTTCGAGTTTCCATATTTTTTTATCCGCATCCACATTATTATCAAACTTGTTGCTTGATACCGTGCGCTTTCGGTTGACGAACATTTTTCCAAACCCATGAGATCCAACACAATTCACACATTTTACAATCATTTATCATTTCTTTAAAAAATCCGAATTAAAAAATACTCTCTCCTGGGTGGCAGAAAATGGTCAAAGCTTCAATGGGGATGGCATGGATTTCGAGACAACACTTGTATTAATACCGGAAGGTCATGCTCAAGGCAATGAGCTAAGAGATTCACATCCCAGATTGACGATTGCTCGAGGATGAGAAGACCACTGATGGACTCGAAGAGGGATCTGTAATACCCGAGAATTTTACAACATAAATAAATATAATAAATACAATAAATAAATAAATAAATATAATAAATAAATGAATAAACAAAGGATCAGTAGATACATTAAATAAATAAAGGAGAAATGAAATTAATTAAAAGATATTTAATTAAACAAAAGAAATTAAAGTTAAATAAGTCGTTACACGAGTATCCGATATAAATGAACTCGAGAATTCAAGCCAAAACGTAAAATTAGATCCGAAAGAAATAACAACACGATTAGAAACCCGAAGAGAGTCCGGAAATTGGAAACCGGGAGCATAGGGGGATAGAAACCCGAAAGAGAGGCGGAAAAGCACGACGGATCGCACGACCCGCCCGGACCGAAGTCCAGGCGAAGTAGGCGCGCTGGCCGCGCGGTTTTTAGGCAAAAGGCGCGCCAACCCCGCGCCACTTGACAGATTCGTCCGTTGCGCGAATCTCTCGCCCGAACGCGGATTTTTCGACTTTCGGTTGAACGTCTCTCGACCCAAGACCCTTGGGTTCAGATTTTGGACGCCCTAGGACCTAGACATCTATAAATAAACCCCCTCGGAAGCCTAAACTCTTTTTCAAAACCCTACGATACTCTCTACACACACAAGTCGAAATCCCGGAGTCTACGGAGGCATCAAACACCAAGGCAGCAGCATTGGACGAAAATCCAAGGATCTTCGACATTGTGGTAATCTCTAGTCCAATAGATCCTTTCACATTTCAATCCGAAAACGGATTCTAACCTCGTTTCTTTTCTCTTTACACCCCGAATCGAATCTAGAACGAGGAACCCGACGAACGGAGAGGAGAAACGGTGATCTGGAAGCCACGCCTCCGAAATAGACAACCCGGACGTTCACAAATCAGTAAGTTAACTCTTACATGGTTTTGGGAAGTTTTAAAACGTTCGAAACTAAAAGATTTAACAAGAACTCATAAAATCTGTCAACTTTTATTTTCTACCGACGCATTAGTTTTGATGAATTTTTCCGAACCTTAAAACGACTTCAAACGGAAAAACTTAAAACATGGAAAACGTTCCTAAGTCTTAGATCTATCTACTGTAAATTTTTGAGAATTTTTAGAGACGATTTGATATGTAAAAACCAACCGAAACCGAACTGCTTGAATCTAGATCTTGAAATTCTTGACAGAACTTAGGAATGATCTTGATCACGTTTCTGACATAGGTTCCAGACCGTTTTAGATCTTTGGCTAAACATGAAAGTTGTAGATAATTGTCTTAAGATGATCTCTGTAAAATTTCATCATATTTGGAGTTGAATTGCTATGGTAGAATTCGAAAACTTTAAACTGTGATACATTAAATTCGGACAGAATTGTTCTTCTACGAATATTGGTGATTTTGACCTGTTTAGGTATCTCGGATTGAAAACGTTAAAACACGAAAGTTGTAGATCTCGACGTTTAAGAGTTAGTCATGAAATTTTGGAATTTTTGGAATCAAATCTGATTTTAGACGAATTTTAGAGTAAACTGTGGTTTACCGGAAACAAAATCTTGAAATCTTGTTGAAACATGGAATTAACCTTTAGGGTTGAAATGAGTTGAGATATTATTTTTAAATAAATACAATTGAAGTCAGATTTTTAAAATTAAATCCCCTTACAAACTTGATAAATTAAAATTAGGGGTGAGTGCTCTGCAGGGTGCCCCCTAACTGCTTCACTTCGTGCCTTAATGGACGATGGTGACCCCGCGCGCTAAACTTGAGATATGATATTGCCAAAACGGCGAAATATAGAGCCTACACTCTCGAGAATATCCACATGGGTTTCCCGAGGCTCCGGAGTGGTACTGGGTATGGCTGATACGGTTGCGGCCGCCGGGCTACCGGCTAAACTTGTTGACATCGCGATTGTAACACCTCGGTTTTTGGTCACCCAGGTCGGGATGTCACCGCCACATCTCCCTAGTAAGACACGGTTTCTCCGAGCTTACTAAAGAGATACAAGGTTAGGTATTGCAGTATTTAAAAACATTTAAATCATTCAAAATAGCCCATACAATATAATTCGAAAATAATAATAGCATAGCGCAGCGGAAATAATTGGTTTAGTACAGTATCGCAGCGGAAAATATAAATAGGGCTGACATGGCCAAAACACGGGTTAAACAGGCCCGTTCATAATATAGTCTAAAGTATGAATTTAAAAGCAAAATAACGTTTCCCAAAATCCCATGCATGAATCGTGCTCACACATGCTCATTCCACATATTCTGTAAGAAAAGGAATAAAAATGGTTTTGGTCAGCAAATTTGCTGAGTAAGTTAACACATGCATGATCGTAGGGTTTAAAAGCCATTAATTTAATAATTTGATAAAAGCATGATAATAACATAATATTTAATTTAATCTAATCAACTATCCAATAGCATAATTTATCTCAGGGCTCTATTTAATAACACATATCGCATGGTTTAAAATAAAAGCCATAATTTAAATAAAGCATTTAAATAATTTAATTGGACAACAACATAATTTAATCTAATTTAATTTAATTTAAAATCCCCATTACATCCCCGATTTGGTATCTCAAAGTTTCACGATAGCATCGCGATATCAACAAGTTTAGCCGGTAGCCCGGCGGCCGCAACCGTATCAGCCATACCCAGTACCACTCCGGAGCCTCGGGAAACCCATACGGATATTCACGAGAGTGTAGGCTCTATATTTCGCCGTTTAGGCAATATCACATTTCAAGTTTAGCGCGCGGGGTCACCATCGTCCATTAAGGCACGAAGTGAAGCAGTTAGGGGGCACCCTGCAGAGCACTCACCCCTAATTTTAATTTATCAAGTTTGTAAGGGGATTTAATTTTTAAAATCTGATTTCAATTGTATTCATTTAAAAATAATATCTCAATTCATTTCAACCCTAAAGGTTAATTCCATGTTTCAACAAGATTTCAAGATTTCGTTTCCGGTAAACCACAGTTTACTCTAAAATTCGTCTAAAATCAGATTTAATTCCAAAAATTCCAAAATTTCACGTCTGACTCAGAAACGTCGAGATCTACAACTTTCATGTTTTAACTTTTTCAATCCGAGATACCTAAATAGGTCAATATCACCAATTTTCATAGAAGAATAATTCTGTCCGAATTCAATATACCACAGTTTAAAGATTTCGGATTCTACCATAGCAATTCAATTCCAAATTTGATTAAATTTTACAGAGATCATCTTAAGACAATATCTACGACTTTCATGTTTGGCCAAAGATCTAAAACAGTCTAGATCCTATGTCAAAAACGTGATCAAGATCATTCCTAAGTTCTGTCTAGAATTTCGAGATCTAGATTCAAACAGTTCGGTTTCGGTGGGTTTTCGCATATCAAATCATCTCTAGAAATTCTCAAAAATTTACAGTAGGTAGATCTAATCTTAGGAACGTTTTTCATGTTTTAAGTTTCTCCGTTTGAATTCGTTTTAAGGTTCGGAAAAATTCATCAAATCTGTTGCGTCGATAGAAAGTAATAATTGACAGATTTTCGATTTCTTGTTAGTCTTTTAGTTTTGAATGTTTTAATTCATCCCAAAACCATGTAAGAGTTAACTTACAGAGTTTATGAACGTCCGGGATCGTCTATTCGAAGGCGTGGCTTCCCGTCCACCGTTTCTCCTCTCCGTTCGTCGGGTTCTACGATCTAGATCCAATACGGGGTGTAGAAGAGAAAAGAAGAAGATTAGGATTCGTTTTCGAATCGTTTATTGAACAAGGATTGGGTCGAGACTTACCATGACTATGGAGATCTATAGAAAAATTCGTCCAACAGCGTTCGTCTTGGTTTCGTGCCTCCGACGACTCCGGATTTAGGGTTTCGAATGGGTAGAAGGTTGTAGTGTTTTGTAAACTTGTTCGGGGCTCCCAAGGGGTTTATTTATAGATTTCCCAAGTCCTAGGGCGTCCAACATCTGACCTAAGGGTCTTGGGTCGAGAGATGTTCAACCGAAAGTCGAAAAATCCGCGTTCGGGCGAGAGATTCACGCAACGGGTGAATCTGTCGTGTGGCGCGGTCGTGGCGCGCTCTTCCTCCTTCGACCGCGCGGCCACCGCGCGACACTCGCCTGGACTTCGGTCCGGGCGGGTCGTGCGATCCGTCGTGCTTTTCCGCCTCTCTTTCGGGTTTCTATCCCTCTATGCTCCCGAATTCCGATTTCCGGGGTATCTTCGGGTTCATACTTTCTCTCTAAATTTTTACTCGGGTCTACTTGGATGTTTGGACTCGAATCCTCGAGTTCATTAGTCGGGTCTCGGTGTATAATTTATTTACCTTTAATCCATCCTTTTATTTAATTAATTTCCTTTAATTCCCTTTTTAAGTTAAAATCTCATTTCTCATTTCCTTATCTTTATTTATTTATTTATTTGCTGGATTCATTTAATTATTTATGGTATTTATTTTATTTATTATTTATTTATTTAATTATTGTTTTATTTTATGATGGAAAATTCTCGGGTATTACAGTCTACCCTCCTTAAGAATCAACTTCGTCCTCGAAGTTGTGTTTCAGCTTTTCTTGTGCTAAGGTCTGGTGTTTGTTTTATTATGTTGTGACTGAACTTAGAATTAAAACTTCTAAGCTGCCTACGTACCCGGTGAAGGGATCAAGCCATAACGTAGTTCAAAAGTTTACAAAAGTGCACGATAAATAGGTGGTATGACAGCGATGCTATCGTGAAACTTTGAGATACCAAATCGGGGATGTAATGGGGATATTAAATTTAATTAAACTAGATTAAATGATGTTGTCCAATTGAATTATTTAAATGCTTTATTTAAATTATGGCTATTATCTTAAACCATGCGAAATGTGTTGTTAAATAGAGCCCTGGAATAAATTATGCAATTGGATAGTTGATTAGATTAAATTGAATATTTTGTTATTACCATGTTTTTATTTAAGTATTAAATTAATGGCTTCTAAACCCTACGATCATGCATGTTAACTTACTCAGCAAGTATGCTGACCAAAACCGTTTTTATTGCTTTTCTTACAGAATATGTGGAATGAGCATGTGTGAGCACGATTCATGCATGGGATTTTGGGAAATATTATTTTGCTTTTAAATTCGTACTTTAGACTATATTATGAACGGGACTGTTTAACCCGTGTTTTGGCCATGTCGGCCCTATTTATATTTTCCGCTGCGATACTATACTAAAACAATTATTTCTGCTGCGCTATGATATTATTATTTTCAAATTATATTGTATGGGCTATTTTGAATGATTTAAATATTTTAAATACTGCAATACCTAGCCTTGTATCTCTTTAGTAAGCTCGGAGAAACCGTGTCTTACTAGGGAGATGTGGCGGTGACATCCCGACCTGGGTGACCAAAAATCAGGGTGTTACAAGTTGGTATCAAAGCCCGGCTATTTATTTTTAAACTACTATTTTTTTAAACCATTATTATTTTTAAACCATTATTAGTATTTTGACTATTATTTTAAATTTTAAAGTATTATTTCAATGGATAATTTTTATTTTAAAACCCATGGAAAAATATATATATAGTGCATAAATTATTTTGGGGGGGAAATCATCATTCACATTTGCATATTGCATCTCTTTTATGTGGAGAATTTAGGATCTTGGCGAACTCGAACTTAGAATCTTGGTGAATTGAACCTAGAATCTTGGCGAATTGAACTTAGAATCTTGGCGAATATTAACTTAAGATCTCTTGCTTGCGCTAGATGGCTAGTCAAGACATGATGCAGTTGATGTCAGGATGATGAGCGTTTATCTTGATTCCCACCAAATCTTAGAGCAAATGAAGTACCGTATGGCTTAATTGGAGGCCAATTTACATCACATGGGCAACTTGAGAGAGGCGGATCATCACCGCATAAACCAACTCGAACGCCAAGTCCAAACCCTCACTACGCATAACTTAATACTAAAGGAATACATCGATGCCCACGGGCAAGACTTGAACACTATCTTTGACGAGCTACTGCCGCCGAGTTCGGAGGAGGAAGATCCGGAGGAAGATCATGCTACCCCACCGGAGGACGTCATGAGACGCTAGAGATTCTATAGTTAGATACTATTTTGCTAGGAAAATATTTCTACTTTTGTACTAAAATCTCTTTTGAGGAAATAAAATGCCCGATTTATTTATAATAAATCGAAAAAAAAAATCGGACAGATCTGTCCGTACAGCAGTACAAAAAAAAAATCGAAATAAGAACAAATTAAAATAAAACCCCGAAGCGTACGACACTTCTTAATTCGATCGAGCACCACGTGCTAAATCACAAAACACATATACATTGCTTAGACTATATGCTAAATTCACCAGTCCTAATCTATCCTATTTGTACCAGAATGGCACCCAGAGGAAGAGGAAGAGGAAGAACCCAACCCGCTCCCCAAACCACTACTGAAATACCTACTGAGACACCACCAAACGTCACTGAACCGATTCAACCTGAGATGGAACAACCCCAAGGTGCGCAGGACGCCCCCGCACCGAACAATGTGGGCGATCGTCTTAGGACGATAGAGGAAGTGTTGATTGCGCTCGGAAACGCGCAAGTCAACCAGGGTCAAGCTGCGGCGGTACCTCCGCCCCAAGCTCGCCCTAACTACCTGGCGATGGTGAATCCTTACCAGCCGCCCCACTATGCTGGTGAGGAGGATCCAGCTAAACTGGAAGAGTGGATCCGGACCTTCGACAAGCTGCTGGGAGTAGTTAAATATCCGGAGGGAGAAAGAGTGCATGTCGCCTCATACTACTTGGGAGGCGAAGCTGACGACTGGTGGCAGGCGATGCAAGCCAAACTGACTGAAGATGACGAGCCCTACTCGTGGATGGAGATGATGGAACTACTCAGGGATCGATTCTATCCCTTGAGTACTAAAGCTGCCATGTACGAAGAGTTCCTGTCGCTGAAGCAAGGAGGCCAAACGGTGCAAGAATACTACACACGCTTCAAGGAGCTGGTGAGGTTCGCACCAAGGCTAATGCCTACTGATGCGGAAAAGGCACAGAAGTTCGAGATGGGACTGAACCTGTCTGTGCGCGAGGTGATCGCGGGGGTACACTACCCCGATTTGCAAGCTGTGTACGACCGCGCTGTGGCGGTAGCACGTGTGCAGCAGCTGAAGAGAAGGGTGAGTGGGGAGTCCAGCAGGGGTCCCCAAGACAAGAGAAGCCGGGACTCATGGAACGAGAACAACACTGGAAGGAACGAACAGCGCAGAGGGTCGAATAGGCCCCAACAAAACAACACTGGGAGGAGGTTCAACCAAGAAGATCCGGTACCACCTTGCCCGAGATGTGGACGACCCCATCTGGCAAGGGGATGCCCGCAACAGGGCGCCTGTTTCCGATGTGGTCGAATGGGTCACGTTCGACGGGATTGCCGAACCAGGATCGAGAACATAACAAAAAGGGACGATTTGGTCACGGAGCAAGAACCGCCTCAAAATCAAAACGGGCGAAACGGGAATAACCAAGGGTACAGACCCCCTCAAAATAGGCCGCAGAACCAGAACCAGAACCAACGACCTCCGCCCCCTCAGAATCAAAACCAGCAACAAAATCAGCAGCCGAATGCGAATCAGCAGGGCAATCAGGGACGCCCTATGGGGAGGCTGAACGTGGTGAATCAAGCGGACGTGCCTGCGCAAGGAGAAGTGATGGCAGGTACATTTTATGTTTTGAATACGCCCCTTAGAATTCTGTTTGATTCTGGAGCTAGTTGCTCAATTATAGCATCAAGGATAGTGCCTGAGTTAGATCTACCTAAGTGCGAGAGAATTAGCTTAGGAATTCAATTGCCTTCTGGAGAAGTAGTGTCTTGCTCCAAACGATATAACGAAATTCCTATAGTGATAAAGAACGTAGAATTCTTCGCGAACTTGGTAGAATTTAACTTAAGAGACTTTGACATCATACTGGGGATAGATTGGTTATCCCAGTATAAGGCGGTGATCGAATGCCAAAAGCAAAAGATCACCTTGTCAAAAAGTAGGGGAAAGAGAGTTATCTTTTACTCTCAGCCCCCTAAGAAGAGCAACAAAATTGTTAGTGCACTTAAACTAAGTAACTTGATGCGTAAGGGGTATGAACTATATGCGTGCTATGTGCACAACCTTGAGGCTGAAGGAAACAAGGTTGATAGCATACCAGTGGTAAGAGAATACCCGGGCGTGTTTCCTGAGGACGTTCCGGGCATGCCACCTGAGAGAGATCTTGAATTCACTACAGATCTCATTCCGGGAACAGAGCCTGTCTCAAAGGCTCCGTACCGGATGGCACCGCTGGAAATGAAGGAGTTAAAGGAACAACTCGAGGAACTATTAGGAAAAGGTTACATAAGACCGAGTACGTCCCCTTGGGGAGCACCGGTTTTATTTGTCAAGAAGAAAGACGGAGGACTACGTCTTTGCATAGATTACCGAGGACTAAACCAAGTGACCATCAAGAATAAATACCCCCTACCGAGAATAGAGGATCTGTTTGATCAACTGAAGGGAGCTTCAGTATTCTCGAAGATCGATTTGCGATCTGGATATCATCAATTGAGGATCGCCGAGAAGGACATTCCGAAGACGGCGTTTCGAACGCGATATGGCCATTACGAGTTCACAGTGTTATCCTTCGGGTTAACAAATGCTCCGGCCATGTTCATGAATCTCATGAACAACGTGTTCCGAGAATTGTTAGATCAGTGCGTCGTAGTGTTCATCGACGACATCCTGATCTACTCAAAGAGCGAGGAAGAGCATGCCCAACACTTACATCAAGTGTTAGGAATTTTGCGAAGAAATCAGCTGTACGGCAAGCTGTCGAAATGCGATTTCTGGTTGAAAGAAGTGGCATTTCTCGGACACATAGTATCCGCTGATGGAGTATCAGTGGATCCGGCAAAGGTTTCCGCCGTAACGGAGTGGGCAACTCCGAAGAGTCCAACGGAAATAAGGAGTTTCCTTGGTTTAGCTGGGTATTATAGACGATTTGTGAATGACTTTTCAAGGATTGCACGTCCTTTGACCTAGCTACTGAAGAAAGGAGCAAAATACGAGTGGACCGAAGCATGTGAGACTGCGTTTCAAGAGCTGAAGAAACGACTCACAACCACACCCGTATTAACACTACCATCAGAGAATGGTGACTTCGAAGTTTACAGCGATGCTTCGAAGGAAGGTTTAGGTTGTGTCTTGATGCAAGACTCGAGAGTCGTAGCGTATGCATCACGCCAACTAAAACCTCACGAGGAGAATTATCCGACACACGACCTGGAGTTGGCAGCAGTCCTTTTCGCTCTAAAGATATGGAGACATTATCTTTATGGGCGGAAGTGTCGAATGTTCACCGACCACAAGAGCTTGAAATATATATTCACTCAGAAGGAGTTGAATTTGAGACAACGAAGGTGGTTGGAACTTATTAAAGACTACGATTTAGAGATAGCATACCACGAGGGGAAGGCAAATGTGGTAGCCGATGCCCTAAGTCGGAAAACCCAACACGTGACAAACTCGTTGGTAATTCCACCGGCATTGTACATGGAGTTGACAAGATTGGAGTTAGAACTTGTGCATCCTGGCACAGTGAGAGAAACGGTCAATGCCATGGTCATAGAAACTCCAATATTGGACGAGATTCGACTCGCTCAACCGGGCGACCCGAAACTCGAGAAGATAAAAGGGTATATTGCCGAAGGAAAGGCAATAGGATTTGCTGTCCACGAGGATGGAAGCATTCATTTTAAAGGGAGATGGTGTGTGCCCCTTAAGTGTGCCGAGTTGAAACAAAGGTTGATGGAAGAAGGGCACAACACGCCATATTCCGTACATCCCGGAGGAGACAAGCTATACAAAGATCTGCAGAAGATCTATTGGTGGCCGAAAATGAAGAAGGAAGTGGCAAATTTCGTAGCGAAATGTCTCACCTGCCAAAAGGTCAAGGCAGTGCGACATAAACCCTTAGGACTGATGCAACCACTAGAGATTCCAAGTTGGAAGTGGGATAGCATCTCAATGGACTTTGTCTCGGGATTACCCCGATCACCTAAAGGCATGAACAAGATTTGGGTGATTGTGGATAGGCTAACAAAGACAGCCATATTTATCCCAATGAAAGACATGTGGACTATGGACCAATTGGCCCGAGCCTACATTGATAATGTGGTACGACGACATGGAGTACCACATGATATCATTTCCGATAGAGACAGTAGATTTGTCTCTCATTTCTGGACGGAGTTACAAAAAGCTCTCGGTACTCAAATCAAAATGAGCACCGCATTCCACCCGATGACGGATGGACAAACCGAGAGGACAATCCAAACACTAGAAGACATGCTGAGAGCATGTGTGTTGGAATTCAAAGGGAATTGGGAATCTCATTTACCCTTAATTGAGTTTTCCTATAATAATAGCTACCATGCTAGCATCGGCATGGCACCATTCGAGGCGTTGTATAGACGAAAGTGCCGAAGCCCGTTGAGCTGGGAAGAAAACGATAAGTCCGTGGTGGTGGGACCACAACTTATCGAAGACATGGCTCAACAAATCAAAGTGATTCAAGGAAAAATGAAGCCGCACAAGACCGTCAAAAGAGTTATGCCGACGTGAGACGACAAGACCTAGAATTTCAAGTGGGAGATAGGGTCATGCTAAAGATATCACCCATGAAGGGGGTGATGCGCTTTGGCAAGCGAGGGAAGTTAAGTCCTCGATATATAGGACCTTACGAAATTCTAGAACGAGTCGGAACTCTAGCTTACCGATTGGCTTTACCTCCACAATTAGATCGAGTTCATAATGTCTTCCATGTCTCGCAACTAAAGAAGTATGTGCCGGACCCGACACATGTACTTCAACCGGATATAATTGAGCTCGATGAAGACTTGACTTACGAAGAAGTCCCAGTGCGTATTCTTGACACTAAGGAACGAGTAACGAGGAACAAAACCGTCAAAATGATCAAGGTTCTTTGGTCAAACCACGAAAGTGAGACGGCAACTTGGGAAGTAGAATCCGACATGAGAGAACGCTACCCGACATTGTTCCAAACCGACACAGTTATGGGGACATAACTGCAATCTTAAGGGGGAGAGGATGTCATACCACCTATTTTTCGTGCATTTTTGTAAACTTTTGAACTACGTTATGGCTTGATCCCTTCACCGGGTACGTAGGCAGCTTAGAAGTCTTAATTCTAAGTTCAGTCACGAAATAATAAAATAAACAAAAGACCTTAGCACGAGAAAAGCCGAAACACAACTTCGAGGACGAAGTTGATTCTTAAGGAGGGTAGACTGTAATACCCGAGAATTTTACAACATAAATAAATATAATAAATACAATAAATAAATATAATAAATAAATGAATAAACAAAGGAATCAGTAGATACATTAAATAAATAAAGGAGAAATGAAATTAATTAAAAGAGATTTAATTAAACAAAAGAAATTAAAGTTAAATAAGTCGTTACACGAGTATCGGATATAAATGAACTCGAAAATTCAAGCCAAAACGTAAAATTAGATCCGAAAGAAATAACGACACGATTAGAAACCCGAAGAGAGTCCGGAAATTGGAAACCGGGAGCATAGGGGGGATAGAAACCCGAAAGAGAGGCGGAAAAGCACGACGGATCGCACGACCCGCCCGGACCGAAGTCCAGGCGAAGTCGGCGCGCTGGCCGCGCGGTTTTTAGGCAAAAGTCGCGCCAACCCCGCGCCACTTGACAGATTCGCCCGTTGCGCGAATCTCTCGCCCGAACGCGGATTTTTCGACTTTCGGTTGAACGTCTCTCGATCCAAGACCCTTGGGTTCAGATTTTGGACGCCCTAGGACCTAGACATCTATAAATAAACCCCCTCGGAAGCCTAAACTCTTTTTCAAAACCCTACGATACTCTCTACACACACAAGTCGAAATCCCGGAGTCTACGGAGGCATCGAACACCAAGGCAGCAGCTTTGGACGAAAATCCAAGGATCTTCGACATTGTGGTAAGCTCTAGTCCAATAGATCCTTTCACGTTTCAATCCGAAAACGGATTCTAACCTCGTTTCTTTTCTCTTTACACCCCGAATCGAATCTAGAACGAGGAACCCGACGAACGGAGAGGAGAAACGGTGATCTGGAAGCCACGCCTCCGAAATAGACAACCTGGACGTTCACAAATCAGTAAGTTAACTCTTACATGGTTTTGGGAAGTTTTAAAACGTTCGAAACTAAAAGATTTAACAAGAACTCATAAAATCTGTCAACTTTTATTTTCTACCGACGCAACAGTTTTGATGAATTTTTCCGAACCTTAAAACGACTTCAAACGGAAAAACTTAAAACACAAAAAACGTTCCTAAGTCTTAGATCTATCTACTGTAAATTTTTGAGAATTTTTAGAGACGATTTGATATGTAAAAACTAACCAAAACCAAACTGCTTGAATCTAGATCTTGAAATTCTTGACAGAACTTAGGAATGATCTTGATCACGTTGTTGACATAGGTTCCAGACCGTTTTAGATCTTTGGCCAAACATAAAAGTTGTAGATAATTATCTTAAGATGATCTCTGTAAAAGTTCATCATATTTGGAGTTGAATTGCTATGGTAGAATTCGAAAACTTTAAACTGTGATACATTAAATTCGGACAGAATTGTTCTTCTACGAATATTGGTGATTTTGACCTGTTTAGGTATCTCGGATTGAAAAAGTTAAAACATGAAAGTTGTAGATCTCGACGTTTCTGAGTTAGTCGTGAAATATTGGAATTTTTGGAATTAAATCTGATTTTAGACGAATTTTAGAGTAAACTGTGGTTTACCGGAAACAAAATCTTGAAATTTTGTTGAAACATGGAATTAACCTTTAGGGTTGAAATGAGTTGAGATATTATTTTTAAATAAATACAATTGAAGTCAGATTTTTAAAATTAAATCCCCTTACAAACTTGATAAATTAAAATTAGGGGTGAGTGCTCTGCAGGGTGCCCCCTAACTGCTTCACTTCGTGCCTTAATGGACGATGGTGACCCCGCGCGCTAAACTTGAGATATGATATTGCCAAAACGGCGAAATATAGAGCCTACACTCTCGAGAATATCCACATGGGTTTCCCGAGGCTCCGGAGTGGTACTGGGTATGGCTGATACGGTTGCGGCCGCCGGGCTACCGGCTAAACTTGTTGACATCGCGATGCTATCGTGAAAATTTGAGATACCAAATCGGGGATGTAATGGGGATATTAAATTTAATTAAACTAGATTAAATGATGTTGTCCAATTGAATTATTTAAATGCTTTATTTAAATTATGGCTATTATCTTAAACCATGCGAAATGTGTTGTTAAATAGAGCCCTGGAATAAATTATGCAATTGGATAGTTGATTAGATTAAATTGAATATTTTGTTATTACCATGTTTTTATTTAAGTATTAAATTAATGGCTTCTAAACCCTACGATCATGCATGTGTTAACTTACTCAGCAAGTATGCTGACCAAAACCGTTTTTATTCCTTTTCTTACAGAATATGTGGAATGAGCATGTGTGAGCACGATTCATGCATGGGATTTTGGGAAACATTATTTTGCTTTTAAATTCGTACTTTAGACTATATTATGAACGGGCCTGTTTAACCCGTGTTTTGGCCATGTCGGCCCTATTTATATTTTCCGCTGCGATAATATACTAAAACAATTATTTCCGCTGCGCTATGATATTATTATTGTAACACCCGGGAAAAAAACAAATTCAAATTGTTTTGAACTACGTCATGACTTGATCCCTTCACAGGGTACGTAGGCAGCTTGGAACTAATTTCTAAGTTCAGTCACGAAATAAATCACAAAATAAATCACGAAATAGATCACAAGGACGATAGGAGGAGTTGGAACCAATTTAGACTAGGCTAATTAGGACACGGAAATGTTGCGAGCGATAAGCCGGACTCGTAACAAGTTTAAGGAAAAGATTCCGAACCGGAGACGACCCAAGGAATCGAGCTAACACGTAGAAAACCGATAGGGGAAAGCAAGGAAAGACCCGACAGAACACGCGGACCGCCGAACCGGCCGGTCCGGCCGGCCCGCGCCCTCCGCGCGGCCACCGCGCGGACGGAGGAGTCGCGACTCCAGGGCAGACCACGCGTGCTCCGCGCGGACAAAGGCCTATGTGCGCGTCACCAGCGCGCCAGAGGTGCAGGAGGTGTAAACTTTCCTTCCATGGTGATTTTCTTGCCAAAAATTCATCCCCTATCAAGGGGAAGCGGATCAAGGCAATGGGGGAAGGTTATAGAGGCTGTGTGGCCGCCCCTCCCCCATATTTTTCCAGAAAACAAACCCTAGCCACCTCCAATATTCCTCTCCAAGTCAAAACCTCTCCGAACTCACTTTCCGGCGAGTGTTCCGGCGACGGCAAGGCGAAAGGAACCAAGCCCTGCCCTCTAGACTCTTGGTAAGCTATTGTACAAAGTTTTAATTCGTCCATATATCTCAGAAACTCATATTCTAACCCTTTTTCCTTACTACGATTTCCCGTCGGAAAATGAACAAAAAGCGATCGGAGAAGTTTGCCGTTCGTCGTGACCCTAGGACGTCCGGAAACCCAATCCAGCGACCCTATTCTCTAACTAAGTAAGTTAAAACCTTACTCACAAATTTTCGTGGTTGTTTGTTGTTTAAATCTCGAGATATAGGCTTGTAACAAAAATCGGTTTTCAAAAACCCTATTTTCGTCCAATTTCAAAGACGCCTAAAACTCGACCTTCGGGAATTCAAAACGAAAACTTTTCAACATAAAAGTTGTTCCTAACACCTTTATCTATCTTGTGTCCAAATTTCAGCCGCTGACATTAAGTTTTGCTATCCCAAATCACGCCGTAAACTTTCTATGACGACCCGAACGTTTTAAAACTATGACAGATTTCCATATTCAACATGATGCGTGTTTTTCACCCATTTTTCGAATGATTTAACTTTGCATTCCTAAACAAAAGTTGTAGATAATTGAGTCTAGATTGTGCATGTAAAATTTCACGGATTTTGGTGTTCATTTGATATGTCAATCGGTCAAAATTTCAGAACTATTTAAAACCCTATTCGGAACCCGCGAGTATGCAGTGATTTGTGGTCGATTTTTGAGTACCAAGAATTTATTATTTCCAAATTCTTAAAACATGAAAGTTGTTCCTTAACGTGTTTTGTAGTTACTGTAAAAATTTTGCATCGATTGGTTTTGAAATGAATTTTTAATCGGCGTTGCACGAACCTGTGACGGAACCAGTTTTTAAGACAGAAATTATTCTTTGCAATGAACTTGAATTTCGACTCACTTCGGAACTTATTTCCACAAACTTAAAACATGAAAGTTGTTCGTGTATGTGTTTTTGAACTACTGTAAAAATTTCAGAATTTTTGGTGTAAAGACGAATTTTTAATTAAGAAAGGCGTAAACTGCCTCGAATAGGATTTTTCGAACTCGAGAAAACTCGAACTATGAAAACGTGATATCGATCATTTGATAACTTTGAAATACGCACTTTCGAAAAATCCCGTTCACTAGGCTGAGCCGATCTTCATACTATCATTATCTTTGAGACTGCCTCGTTAGTGGTCTCCTTACTATCTGAGATTGCCTCGTTAGTGATCTCGCGCGCTGTATTTGTGGATCGCCTCGTTAGTGGTCCTACTATCTTTTTGGATCGCCTCGTTAGTGGTCCTACTATCTTTTGAGACTGCCTCGTTAGTGGTCTCCCATTGTTTGGACTGCCTCGTTAGTGGTCCTATGTTGAGATTGCCTCGTTAGTGATCTCCCGATATGGTGTCCTCTTCTTAGTCTACGGGATAAAATGTAAAAGACTTGTGTGAGTGTTCCATTATGCTTAAATTGTATTTATCATGTCTTTAATTATGTATTTAAAATTTATGCATCTTAAATTATGCTTTAAATTACGCTTTTAAAATTAAGTCCTTTAATCATGTTTTTCCGCTGCTAATAAATTATGTATTTTTAAATTCTCGTACTGTGAGCGAAATCTTTAGTTTAAACACATGTAACCCCTTTTATTTGTTAGTTAGGGATTAACTTACTCAGTATATTTTTATACTGACAACCGTTGTCATTTTTTTTCTTTTACAGAGTATGACGAGTGACGCATACGCATACATTTGGGGGGAATTATTTATGAACATTTTCGCTTTCTGCATCGTATTACTGTTTACCGGGTCTGTTTAACCCGAGGTTTTGGCCGTGTTGGCCGTGATTACATTTCCGCTGCATTTACCCTATCCTTGCATGATGATTTTTACTATCGTAACTTGAGTTAAGTATTAATAAATTCCGGATTCATTGATGAATGTTTTAAAACTTTGTATACCCATAAGCCTTGCACCTCCTTAGCGAGCTCGGGAATCCGTGGCTTGCTAGGGAGATGCGGCGGTGACACCTCGGCCTGGGTTATCAAATCCGGGGTGTATCAAGTTGGTATCAGAGTCTGGAATTTTATTTTGAAGCTATTATTATTATTAGTAATATTATTATTGTAATTATTTTGATACCAATATTTTAAAACCCTAGTGATATTTTTAAGTATATTACTTTTAAAGACCACTAGTTTTATTTAGTCCAAAAATTTAATTATAGCCCAATGTTTTAGCCAAGAAAAGAAAAATTGAACTTTTCGGCCCACTATAGAGGCCCAACATTTAGCAATTTATTTTAAACATACGAATAAATTAAATTTTAATGGGGAAGGGACTTGCACTTGCATGTTGCATATAGATCTAATTCCTGCACATCTTGACCATGCATAAAACACACTCTAACTTTAACCTACCGTGTCAACACTAGATGGCTGCTTCGAACGCAAACATGATCAACCTATTAATGAGGTTGATCGAAGCCTACCTCGGAACCCCTCAAAACGTGAACAACTTCGGGCTAAGAGTAGAACAAATGGAGGCCAACCTAGGTCACCTGGCTAACCTAGGGGGAGCGGGGCACCAAGACCTGACCCAACTCCAAACCCAAATCAACGAACTCCAGGCCCACGAGACTGAGCTTCGGGCCCAACTGGACGACGTAGAGACCGAAGCAGGGGTCCTGGGATATCAACTGCTTCACTGGAAGGATGACTTGCCCCCACACGCCCCCCTTGGCCCAGGAGCTCCTCCCGCAGCTAGCCCCGTTGCTGACCCTGTCGCCAACCCGACAGCCGCACCGACTCTAGTTGCCACCATCGATCCTGTTCCTACCACTGGACCCGCTTGGCCAGCAAGCCCGGTGTTCCATGGGCCCCTTGGCACGGGCACCATCGAGGACGATCCCATGGAGGATCCGACTACCTACCCTTCCCAGGCTTAGGGGATTATCGACACATTATTCCTATTGTTCTCTTCCCTATTTTCCCAAACTATTTTCAGGATCTTTGCTACTTGTCGCTTGTACCGAAACAAAAACTTCTACTGGGCAATAAAGTCACAAACACTTATTTTGTATACCATCTTTATATCTTATCAAAGCGCCGACAGACAAACAACGCATCTATTTCTGCATAACAAATCGACAAGTACCTCGAACCCTTAAAAAAAAACCCTAAACGACTGAAGGAATGCATGCAAATACTAACCAACTCCTGATAAGCACATTCAGTTCAGCAAAACACTTTTTCCCACACTTTATCGAATCTCCCTGAACTTTACACCTTCCTTGGTTGTAACAGGATGGCACCCCGAGGACGACCAAGGACCTTCCCTGCCACCCCCAACACCCACGGCACGCCGGGACAACCCAATGAGCAGGCACCTAACGCGGAGGTGCCAAACCCGGCAGGACCAATGCCCAACCCTGCGGAAGGGCGAATGAGGAATATGGAAGAATTACTAATCGCACTGGGTAATGCTTACGTTAACCAGGGTGGAGCTGCCGCGGCGCCACCACCGGAAGCGAGGATCAACTACTTGGCTGCGGTGAACCCCTACCGGCCTCCTTATTACGTCGGGGAGGAAGACCCCGCTAAGCTGGAAGAATGGTTGAGAACCTTCGACAAATTGCTGAAGGCGGTGAGATGCCCGGAGGGGGAGAAGGTCCACGTGGCCTCGTACTATCTGGGGGGCGAGGCCGACGACTGGTGGCAGGCTACCCAGGGGAAGCTGGCAGAGGATGATGAGCCTTACTCGTGGAACGAGTTCATGGAGTTACTCCGGGAGTGCTTCTACCCGATGAGTACTAAGGCAGCACTGTACGAGGAGTTCTCATCCCTGAAGCAAGGAGATAAATCTGTTCAAGAATACTATGCACGGTTTAAGGAGTTGGTGAGATTTGCGCCCAGGATGGTACCTACGGACGGGGAGAAGGCGCAAAAGTTCGAAATGGGGTTGAACTTGTCGATTCGGGAGGTGATCACTGGAGTTAACTACCCGGACTTGCAATCTGTCTACGATCGGGCAGTAGCAGTAGCACGAGTGCAACAGCTAAAGAGGAAGGCTGTTGGGGAATCTAGCCGAGGGACGCAAGGACCAGACAAGAGGAACAGGGATAACAGGACAAGCAACACTACTGGCGGGGACAACTTTCGGCGAGGTCCGAACGGGAATGCTCAGAACAACAACGGTCGAAATGTTAACCAAGGAGGACGAGTGCCGCCGTGCCCAAGGTGTGGCAGGCCGCACCTGGTGAGGAGATGTCCTCAGGTGGGTGAGTGCTTCCGGTGCGGCCGAATTGGCCATCGGAGGGAGGAATGTCGAACCCGACTCGAGAACATCACAAAGAGAGAAGATTTGGTCATTGGACCTAACGAGCCGTTCAACCAGGGAGGTAGAAACAGCAACAATCAAGGATATCGGCCTCCTCCGAATCCGAACCAACGCCCTCCGAACCAGCAGCAAAACGCAAATCCAAATCAAAACCAGCCCGCCAATCAAGGGAGGCCGATGGGGAGGTTGAACGTGATCAACCAGGCTGACATACCCGCGCAGGGTGACGTGATGGCAGGTACTTTCCATGTCCTAAGTACTCCACTTAGAGTCTTATTTGATTCCGGAGCCAGTTGTTCGATTGTATCTTCGAGAGTCGTAACTGAACTAGATCTACCTAAGTGCGAGATGATTAGCTTAGGCATCCAACTGCCATCTGGAGAAGTAATAGCATGCTCTAAACGCTACAATGGAATACCTGTAGTAATAAAGAACGTAGAGTTTTTCGCAAACTTAGTAGAGTTCAACGTCAGAGACTTTGACGTCATACTAGGAATGGATTGGCTAACCCGGTATAAGGCCGTGATCGAGTGCCAAAAGCAAAAGATCACGCTGTCGAAAAGTAGGGGAAAAAGAGTCATCTTCTACTCTCAACCCCCTAAGAAATCTAACAAGATAGTCAACGTCCTAGAGTTATGTAGCCTAATGCGTAAGGGCCACGCGTTATACGCATGCTACGTTCATAACCTCGAGGCTGAAGGAGTAAAGATAGACAACATCCCGGTGGTAAGAGAGTACCCGGATGTGTTCCCGGAAGACGTTCCCGGCATGCCTCCTGAGAGGGATCTCGAGTTCACCATAGATCTCATCCCGGGAACGGAACCTGTCTCAAAGGCTCCTTACCGCATGGCACCACCGGAGATGAAGGAGCTAAAGGAACAACTCGAAGAATTGCTGGAAAAGGGATATATCAGACCGAGTACGTCTCCATGGGGAGCACCGATCTTGTTCGTCAAGAAGAAGGATGGGAGTTTGCGACTGTGTATCGACTATAGAGGACTTAATCAAGTCACTATCAAGAACAAGTACCCGTTGCCCAGAATCGAGGATCTGTTCGACCAGCTGAAGGGAGCTACTGTGTTCTTCAAGATCGACCTGCGTTCGGGATATCATCAACTGCGAATCGCTGAGAAGGACATCCCAAAGACAGCGTTCAGGACTCGCTATGGACACTACGAATTCACAGTACTGTCATTCGGACTAACGAACGCCCCGGCAATGTTCATGAACCTCATGAACAACGTGTTCTGGGGGCTATTAGATCAATGCATAGTGGTATTCATAGACGACATCTTGATCTACTCAAGGGACGAGGAAGAACATTCCGAGCACTTACATAAAGTGCTGAGGATCCTCCGAGAAAATCAACTATATGGGAAGTTGTCCAAATGCGACTTCTGGCTGAGGGAAGTAACATTCCTTGGGCATATCGTATCCGCCAGCGGAGTGGCGGTAGACCCGACAAAGATCTCGGCAGTAACCGAGTGGGTACCGCCGAAGAGCCCAACGGAGGTAAGAAGTTTTCTCGGACTGGCGGGCTACTACAGGCGATTTGTCCAGGACTTCTCCAAAATCGCCCGCCCATTGACCCAACTGCTGAAGAAGGGGGTGAAGTACGACTGGACTGGCGAGTGCGAAGCCGCATTCAGGAGCTGAAGAAACGACTTACCACGGCGCCAATGTTGGCGTTACCATCAGAGAATGGAGACTTCGAGGTGTATAGCGACGCCTCGAGAGAAGGACTGGGATGCGTACTAATGCAGGATCAAAGAGTCATAGCGTACGCATCACGACAGCTAAAACCACACGAGCAGAACTATCCGACGCACGACCTAGAACTGGCCGCGGTCGTGTTCGCCCTGAAAATTTGGAGACACTATCTCTATGGGCGGAAGTGTCGGATGTTCACCGACCATAAGAGCCTCAAGTACATATTCACGCAAAGAGAACTGAACTTGAGGCAGAGGAGATGGTTGGAACTGATCAAAGATTACGACCTGGAAGTCGCGTATCACGAGGGCAAGGCCAACGTCGTGGCCGACGCCTTGAGTCGGAAGACGCAACACGTCACGAACTCACTGGTGATACCGGCCGAATTGTACAGAGATTTGGCGAAATTAAGCCTGGAACTGGTGCATCCCGGTACGGTAACCGAGGTCGTCAACGCGATGGCCGTAAGGCCTACCGTATTCGAAGAGATACGACTCGCCCAATCGAGTGACGAGAAGTTGGAGGAAATAAGGAGGAGCATTGCCGAAGGAAAGGCAGTGGATTTCAACATTCACGAGGACGGGAGCATCCGCTTCAGGGGAAGGTGGTGTATACCGCGGGAGTCCGCGGATCTGAAGAAGAAGGTGATGGAGGAAGGCCATAGCACCCCCTACTCGGTTCACCCCGGAGGGGATAAGCTATACAAGGACTTGAAGAAAAATTATTGGTGGCCGAACATGAAGAGAGAGGTGGCGGAGTTCGTGGCAAGGTGTCTTACCTGCCAGAAGATCAAGGCAGTACGGCAAAAACCCTTAGGATTAATGCAACCATTGGAGATCCCAAGCTGGAAGTGGGACAGTATCTCCATGGATTTCGTTTCAGGGTTACCGCGTTCGCCAAAGGGGATGAATAAGATCTGAGTGATCGTGGATAGGTTAACGAAGGCCGCCATCTTCATCCCGATGAAGGACACTTGGACAATGGACCAACTAGCAAGAGCATATGTAGACAATGTGGTACGCCGACACGGGGTGCCACATGACATCATCTCGGATAGGGATAGCAGATTCATCTCCCAATTTTGGACCAAGCTGCAAGAAGCTCTGGGGACGCAGATAAAAATGAGTACGGCGTTCCACCCTATGACGGATGGGCAGACGGAGCGAACAATACAAACGCTGGAGGACATGTTGAGGGCCTGTGTGTTGGAATTCAAGGGAAGTTGGGAGCACCATTTACCCTTGATCGAGTTCTCCTACAACAACAGTTACCATGCGAGCATCGGCATGGCGCCCTTCGAGGCACTGTATGGACGAAGATGCCGGAGCCCATTGAGTTGGGAAGAGAACGATCGAATAATGACAGTAGGACCACAACTGGTGGAGGACATGGCTCAGCAAGTTAAGGTCATCCGGGGAAAGATGAGAGCCGCTCAGGACCGGCAAAAGAGTTTTGCGGACGTGAGACGGCAGGACTTGGAATTCCAAGTCGGTGACAAGGTCATGCTGAAAGTCTCACCGATGAAGGGCGTAATGCGCTTTGGCAAGCGAGGGAAACTGAGCCCACGTTACATAGGGCCATATGAGATCCTCGAGAGAATGGGGAATCTAGCGTACCGGCTAGCACTGCCGCCTCAACTAGCACGCGTCCATAACGTGTTTCACGTCTCCCAACTGAAGAAGTATGTGCCCGACACGTCGCATGTACTCCCACTGGACGTAATCGAATTGGATGATGACTTGACCTATGAAGAAACCCCGGTGCAAATACTCGACTACAAGGAAAGGGTGACAAGGAATAAATCTGTAAAGATGGTCAAGGTCCTGTGGTCCAACCACGAGACAGAAACGGCGACCTGGGAATTGGAAGCCGACATGAGGCAACGTTACCCTACCCTCTTCCAAGACGACCCGACCACAGTTATGGGGACATAACTGTATTCCTAAGGGGGGGAGGATGTAACACCCGGGAAAAAACAAATTCAAATTGTTTTGAACTACGTCATGACTTGATCCCTTCACAGGGTACGTAGGCAGCTTGGAACTAATTTCTAAGTTCAGTCACGAAATAAATCACAAAATAAATCACGAAATAGATCACAAGGACGATAGGAGGAGTTGGAACCAATTTAGACTAGGCTAATTAGGACACGAAAATGTTGCGAGCGATAAGCCGGACTCGTAACAAGTTTAAGGAAAAGATTCCGAACCGGAGACGACCCAAGGAATCGAGCTAACACGTAGAAAACCGATAGGGGAAAGCAAGGAAAGACCCGACAGAACACGCGGACCGCCGAACCGGCCGGTCCGGCCGGCCCGCGCCCTCCGCGCGCCGCCGCGCGGACGGAGGAGTCGCGACTCCAGGGCAGACCACGCGTGCTCCGCACGGACAAGGGCCTATGTGCGCGTCACCAGCGCGCCAGAGGTGCAGGAGGTGTAAACTTTCCTTCCATGGTGATTTTCTTGCCAAAAATTCGTCCCCTATCAAGGGGAAGCGGATCAAGGCAATGGGGGAAGGTTATAGAGGCTGTGTGGCCGCCCCTCCCCCATATTTTTCCAGAAAACAAACCCTAGCCACCTCCAATATTCCTCTCCAAGTCAAAACCTCTCCGAACTCACTTTTCGGCGAGTATTTCGGCGACGGCAAGGCGAAAGGAACCAAGCCCTGCCCTCTAGACTCTTGGTAAGCTATTGTACAAAGTTTTAATTCGTCCATATATCTTAGAAACTCATATTCTAACCCTTTTTCCTTACTACGATTTCCCGTCGGAAAACGAACAAAAAGCGATCGGAGAAGTTGGCCGTTCGTCGTGACCCTAGGACGTCCGGAAATCCAATCCAGCAACCCTATTCTCTAACTAAGTAAGTTAAAACCTTACTCACAAATTTTCGTGGTTGTTTGTTGTTTAAATCTCGAGATATAGGCTTGTAACAAAAATCGGTTTTCAAAAACCCTATTTTCGTCCAATTTCAAAGACTCGCCTAAAACTCGACCTTTGGGAATTCAAACCGAAAACGTTTCAACATAAAAGTTGTTCCTAACACCTTTATCTATCTTGTGTCCAAATTTCAGCCGTTGACATTAAGTTTTGCTATCCCAAATCACGCCGTAAACTTTCTGTGACGACCCGAACGTTTTAAAACTATGACAGATTTCCATATTCAACTTGATGCGTGTTTTTCACCCATTTTTCGAATGATTTAACTTGGCATTCTTAAACAAAAGTTGTAGATAATTGAGTCTAGATTGTGCATGTAAAATTTCACGGATTTTGGTGTTCATTTGATATGTCAATCTGTCGAAATTTCAGAACTGTTTTAAACCCTATTCGGAACCCGCGAGTATGCAGTGAGTTGTGGTCGATTTTTGAGTACCAAGAATTCATTATTTCCAAATTCTTAAAATATGAAAGTTGTTCCTTAACGTGTTTTGTAGTTACTGTAAAAATTTTGCATCGATTGGTTTTGAAATGAATTTTTAATCGGCGTTGCACGAACCTGTGACGGAACCAGTTTTTAAGACAGAAATTATTCTTTGCAATGAACTTGAATTTCGACTCACTTCGGAACCTTATTTCCACAAACTTAAAACATGAAAATTGTTCGTGTGTGTGTTTTTGAACTACTGTAAAAATTTCAGAATTTTTGGTGTAAAGACGAATTTTTAATTAAGAAAGGCGTAAACTGCCTCGAATAGGATTTTTCGAACTCGAGAAAACTCGAACTATGAAAACGCGATATCGATCATTTGATAACTTTGAAATACGAACTTTCAAAAAATCCCGTTCACTAGGCTGAGCCGATCTTCATACTATCATTATCTTTGAGACTGCCTCGTTAGTGGTCTCCTTACTATCTGAGATTGCCTCGTTAGTGATCTCGCGCGCTGTATTTGTGGATCGCCTCGTTAGTGGTCCTACTATCTTTTTGGATGGCCTCGTTAGTGGTCCTACTATCTTTTGAGACTGCCTCGTTAGTGGTCTCCCAATGTTTGGACTGTCTCGTTAGTGGTCCTATGTTGAGATTGCCTCGTTAGTGATCTCCGGTATGGTGTCCCCTTCTTAGTCTACGGGATAAAATGTAAAAGACTTGTGTGAGTGTTCCATTATGCTTAAATTGTATTTATCATGTCTTTAATTATGTATTTAAAATTTATGCATCTTAAATTATGCTTTAAATTACACTTTTAAAATTAAGTCCTTTAATCATGTTTTTCCGCTGCTAATAAATTATGTATTTTTAAATTCTCGTACGGTGAGCGAAATCTTTAGTTTAAACACATGTAACCCCTTTTATTTGTTAGTTAGGGATTAACTTACTCAGTATATTTTTATACTGACAACCGTTGTCATTTTTTTCTTTTACAGAGTATGACGAGTGACGCATACGCATACATTTGGGGGGAATTATTTATGAACATTTTCGCTTTCTGCATCGTATTACTGTTTACCGGGTCTGTTTAACCCGAGGTTTTGGCCGTGATTACATTTCCGCTGCATTTACCCTATCCTTGCATGATGATTTTTACTATCGTACCTTGAGTTAAGTATTAATAAATTCCGGATTCATTGATGAATGTTTTAAAACTTTGTATACCCATAAGCCTTGCACCTCCTTAGCGAGCTCGGGAATCCGTGGCTTGCTAGGGAGATGCGGCGGTGATACCTCGGCCTGGGTTATCAAATCCGGGGTGTTACAATTATTTTCAAATTATATTGTATGGGCTATTTTGAATGATTTAAATATTTTAAATACTGCAATACCTAGCCTTGCATCTCTTTAGTAAGCTCGGAGAAACCGTGTCTTTCTAGGGAGATGTGGCGGTGACATCCCGACCTGGGTGACCAAAAACCGGGGTGTTACAGGATCGATCTATATGCAGAGCATGTTACTGATCCAGTTAGAAGAGTGTGGGAATTAACCAAATTTTGGGAGCAACTGGGCGCCATAACCTACATCAATTAGGGTGCCTTGTTCAGTTGTGGCACCTCCGACTCAAATATGGGCATATAAGTCTATTTGTTGCGGCTCCACATTGGCTCAGTTATGGCGCCTCTTTGTGATCAGTTGTGGCGCATCCTTGGCTCAATGGCGCCTCATGTGCTCGGTTTTGGCTTCTCTTTGGCTTAGTTTTGGTACCTTCTTTGTTCAGTTACGGCGCCCCTGTTTGTGATTATGTTTCTATTTCTTTTAGTATTAGTTTTGGGACTAATAGTAATGTACTCAAGTGGATGCCTATATATATGACCTTCCACACCCATGTAATCACTTTTGGAATAATATTAAACCTTTGCCGTTTGCAAACAAGTTCAAAAGTCACCCGAGAGCATCTTCTTTGCCATGGACTGATTGTGCTCCCATGCCATTCTTACTCTCAACCTTTATGAAATTTAGCCTTTGGCTAAACTCACCCATTTAAGGTCTTGAACTTACTTGAATGGAACTAACATGCATGCATTCGAAGGAGAGATATTGTCTCACATTTAGCGTATTTCCTTATCCAAGTTTGGGTCCCCTTATTTGGTAGATTCTTCCATCATCTTCTTCATCTTCTGTTCTTTTAAGTTTTAATATTGTTTCTAAAGTTAAAGATCTATGTTATTATTCATTGAGTAACTTTAACTGAACTTTTTATCACAGTTATACATAGTGAAATGATATATTGGATTCATCTAATCGTGTATTTTAGAATATCAATTTTTTATAATTTTACTTATATACAATTTGAATATTAATGGTTAAAAATATGTCTTCGATTGCGTGAAATATAGAAGTGAGGCACATATTAAAAACAAAGGAGTAGATTTACGAAGATTGCTGAATTGATACTCAAAATCAAGGTTGTTAAGATCGGGATACTATATAGGATCGTTTTTATCTTTACAAGACGGAATTGTATGATCGAATTGGGATCCTAAGATCCTATGAAATTGTAAAAAATAAAAATAAAATGTATATATACATATTATCATTTCATTGATACCTATTAAAAGCAATTTGATACTTGTTTAAAGTTTATATATGTCATCACAAATCATCATGTACTAAGCTCACATAAAAGCAATTTGATACTTGATACCAGTTAAAAGATCATTAGGAGAACGATACCTGATCAATGGGAGCATCATTTTATTTGTAATACATGTTCAAGTTCCAACATTCATGTATGATTGGGCTCAAACTCAAAGATAAACAATAAACTCAACAAATTGAAGCAAGTTCCACTAAGAACCTGCAGTTTTCATTCAGCTATCCCAAATACATACCAAAAGTTCAAAACAAATTGAACACCCACATTTTTTAAACTAAGTCACACATAGACATAGCGTCAATCTCAAGTCTCAATAAAATAAACACACAAACATAACCATATTAGTCACTAAACACATTACACAAACACAACATGACAATTCATATGTCAAATGATACATCAACATTATTTTCATCTTCCAAATCAATATCTAAATCTTCTCCCAAACCTCCTCCACCTACAAAGAAGATTCAGAAAAAAAAAAAACACAAAAAAAAAAACACAAAAAAAACACAAAAAAAATAAAATAAAATAAAAAACACAAAAATTGTACTCAAATTTCATTTGCTAAATGAAACAATATTCACAGTCAAAATCACTAAGTTACCATTCAAAGTGTTGAATGTATATTTTTAACACTAGCTAATTAATATATTTAAAATTTTTATTTAATGTTTTAGTGACAATTCAACATGAGCATCAATTCAATACTCACCGGTCACAATTCAACACATGAATGTGCACAGAATCAACGTAATAATAGGTTTTGTATTTAAAGGACTCAAAATATTCTTGTATGAAAGATCTTCCAGAAGTCTGGCCGAAGAAATTGCTCCAACCACCATCATCAATGGCCTCTCGTACAGCTCCACCACCAACCGCTCCATGGACCTCAAAACAAATTGATCCACACCATCCATCTCCTACAATCCTACTTAATGAACGGTTCCGATCCATCTGGCTCTGTTACACCTCTTCCCACGGGGCCTACAGTTATCCTCTGTTGTCTGTCTGACTGTCTCTCGGATTCTTCGACGCACGTTAAAGGAGTTGCGCTTGTGATCCTATATTCCTATGGTCAAATTCACCCAATTTGAGGGCTGATAAAGGGTAATCAATGGAATTTGTGCCCCCCCAATAACTTGCGTAACGCGTTTTTTTCAGTTCCCAACGACCCACCACCTACAATTACTTGCCCTCTTGCACTTTTCTGTGCGGCAGGCATTTGCGGGATCAGGAGCCCATTCCCAGTTTATAAACGGGGGAGTAAGCCGAGGAAAGGATTGGGCGATTCAGTGGCGAACAGGAATGGTGGGACCGGAACGGCCATTGTTCGTGTTGTTTGGATCGTCTATTGTGCAGCTGAGTTTCAGCAATGGCGGTTGGGGCGCAATTCTTTCGGATGTCTACGCCCGCAAAGTATGCCCTTCGAATTCCTCTTGCCCAACTATTGTTTTGTGTTTTTAATTCAAACGTGCTCGGGTCGTCCCATTTCGTAATTGGCCCTTTTGTTTTTTCACTTTAATCTGGGCAATCTGGTGTTTAAATTGTTCTGAAATTAGGATTTCTGTGCCGATTGTAATCGATTGAGGCCTTGAGGGTTTATGTTGGACTCTGGGAATGTGCTCTAGTCAGTGGGAAGGGGCAATTAAGTTTGGGGTACTGAATTTTCAAATTCACCTAAGCATTCCATCAAAATGCTGGAATGCTTGATTTTCGTTGTTTATTTCATATGTTGTTGCTAGTGTTTGTGGATGGCGAGGGATACACTGTTATTTCCCCTTTGTTACAGCTTGTTGGCATGTGCTTTTTAAGCTTAGTTTGTGTGTCCAATGCCTAATGCACTATTCCATTCCTGCCTTGCGATTGGGATTTATTGTGTTGCTTTCTATTTTATTCAATCAGCCGGTGGGTTCTATGTGATTTATTCGTCTAATTTTTCCTCACATACCAAATATTATGTGCTCTCATCGCCTGTTGTGAATGATGTTTCTCTTCTGTTAGATGTTTCTTGTCGTCCTCATGCTATCTGGAACATGTTTCTGTGCTCTACGCCTCTACCTGTCTTCCTCATTCATCACATTATGGACAGACTTTCCTATAGTTAATCTAATAAGTCTGCATACGGCCTTGTATTTTTTCTCCTCTGACGCTTGGTCTAGGCTGATATAATTACGCGAGGTTATTATGGCTGGAATTCAAGGCGAGCTGTCCAAATCCTTGATAAAGTTTTCCCAAAGGTATGTCACAGCTGCTAGTAGAATCAACTTCTTAGTATGTTGAAATTTTTTAATAAATGCCCCTCTAATAGTGTACAGATTTTGCATCAAATTATGATTTTCTTTTGAAATTATGCATACCTAAGTTTGAGCACATGCTTGGAGGGCTTGCTATATGGAATAGTTACTTTTTCCTTTTTTGATCCAGAATCCATTATTCGGACCTCCAAAGATCTTTATTAGAACAAGCCTGTGAAATAATTTTTGAGCATTGTGATTCCAATATCATGAATTCTTCACTAGTTGGATGACACATTTGACATCATATATCTTGATGTTATATATTACTAATTTTTTGTTTCAGGATGCTGCTATCCAGCCTTCCTTGATTATCGTCTATTTTGGTGGCAATGATTCGATGGGGGCTCACTCATCTGGTTTAGGTCCTCATGTACCGCTTCCTGAGTATATTGAAAACATGAAAAAGATCGCAATCCATCTCAAGGTATATGATATTACCTGCTGTGGAATGGTCGTTTATTTAGTTAAACAGAAATTGCATTGGATTTGTGATCTTATGGTTTAAAGATAAATATCGGTTTATATTGTTAATAAGTATGACAACTATAATAGCATGACTTTGAGCTATGCACGAAGTTTCCAATATCCAATGTGTCTCTTTTCTCTTAGTAATTCCCCAATATTGTTGGTGTAAGTGTAACTGTCAATTTACCAGCTTATATATGATGAAATCATGCATTGGGTTATTTGTGGCTTTAATGTGTATCAAGGCAGATCTACTTGTATACATATATGGTTATCAAGTGAAATATGCCAGATGGGAATTGCAATAATGGCTTTATGAAATACAAGAATATCATTTATACCTTGTTCTTCATTGTGCTGCTCCTTTATTTTCTGCCGCCATGTATGAAGTTTGTTAATTCCCTGAAGTGCATTCAATTTCTAGAGCCTTTCAGACAAAACCCGCATAATATTTCTCAGTACTCCTCCTGTTGACGAGGTCAAACTTCAGAAAAACACGAGGTATGATAGCATGGCAACAGTTATAGCTTAATTCTGTTACCTTTATATGCGTAAAACACTACTTTGGGTTGCTTCTTATACTCTGTTGTTTTTTCCACCCATGCAACAGTTCATATTTTAGTGAGCTAGTCAGAACAAATGAGCTATGCCGAATATATTCAGAGGCTTGTTTAGATTTGTGCCGTGAACTGGATGTTAAAGCAATCGACCTGTGGACTGCCATTCAGAAACGTGAAGATTGGTTGAACACTTGCTTTACGTGAGTTCAATCAATCTCCACATCTTTCTCTGCATTCTTTGTGATTCAATTAACTTAAAGACTTAAAACAACAATTTCATCATGTCCACAGCATATAAACTCTCTTCTTTTTGGCATTTTCTTGTCTTACGAGGTTAATTTTGGAACAGCGATGGTATCCATTTGGCAGAGGAGGGGAGTAAGGTAGTCGTAGAGGAAATACTGAAGGTGCTCAAGGAAGCTGATTGGGAGCCTAAGCTACACTGGAAATCCATGCCCACCGAATTCTCTGAGGACTCACCTTATGATCTTGTCGCCTCGGATGGAAAAACAACCATAAATCCCTCGGAATGGACTTTCCATAGAGAAATTCAATGGGACTGATTGTGTAAGCAGTATGTTGGCAGACTAGAACTATTGTATTATTATTTACTGATTCTATATCGACCCCAGTGATGAATATTATGTTGAAATTTAGCTGTGGTGTAAAAACCTGGAATTCATCTTATTCAAATTTTACTTGCCATTAGGTTGCTGAATGTAGCATTTTGACAGTTTTGATTTGGAATTTGGATTGAAGGAATAATTAGGGGACTGATTGGCTAATCCATGGGTTGTTAATTTCTCTTACAATCCTACCTCATGTCTTGTAGTATATACAAACATATTTATAATAAAATAAATAAATAAAAACCAACTTATTTATAATACATAAATAAATAAACTAATATACTACTCCTAAATTATCCAACCCAATATTGTCATGTTTAAAGTGTTGTTCGCCCTAAAGGTTACCCAATCATTTTAGGAAGAATAATAATTTTCAGGGATTCCAGCTCTCAGATCATGAAATGTATTGGTTCCGTATCATGAAATGATCATCATTATTCCCCAGACCATCAAGATCAAATAAAATCAAAGTTTGAAAATCCCCATCTTCAAAGCTCTACAACAATCAATTACGGTAGATGTTGCGGTTGGTCAATTTCATGATCAAACGGTTGAAATGATTTGAAGGGTTAGTTTTGTAATTTTACTTGTTAGGTATTTAATTTGTTGAATTCGCAACATAGGGTATACAATTCAACGACATGACATACACAACTCAGCGATGGAACCAATACAATTCAGCGACATGGGATATGCAATTCAGCGACATTATTATATTCATCTCAGCGACGTTTGAAGTTAGAGCCGATGTTCATCGCGATTTTAAACATTTCTTAGCGACGTGCCTTCTCACAATTAAGTGACATGGCCAATAGAATTAGGGTTGTTCAGAGTGCGGTCCAAACCGTAAACCAGACCAGACCAAACTGTATCTTGACGGTTTGGTTTGGTTTGCGGTTTAAAATTTGTGGTTTGATTTTTTTTTTTTAGAAAACCATTGTTTGCAGTTTAGATTTGGTCTGAAGAAAAAATTAACCAGACCAGACCGTAATCCGCAATTTTATATATACATATATATGTATTCAATAAAATGGGTGCGGTTATGGTACGATCAAAGCATCCCGCAGCACATCAAGGCAGCGATCTGAAGGGTCCATTTAAAATCCAATGGTTGTAAATGAAAAATGGTGTAATTGTGATAATGAAAATATAACCCTATTAGTATGTTATCATATCTAATATTTGGTAAATCATATCAAATATTTGGTAACCATATCTAATATTCCAAATAATATTTTTCCAGATCGATTATACTTAATAAATAGGGTAACAAATCTATTAATCGACCATTTCAGCGATGCTCGAAAAAACAATTCAGTGATGGCATCACAAATAGTTCATGAAGAATTCAGCGACAGTGCATAGCATAATTCAGAGATATTGCATTGCATAATTCAGCGATGCTACCAAAATACAATTACGCGGTGCTACCAAAAATAATTCAGTGATGCTATCAAAATATTTCAGCGAAACTATCTAGCAGAATTCAGCGATCATGCCTAGCATAATTTAGCGACATAACCAAGAAGAATTCAGCGATGCTACCAAAAACAAAACCACTTATGCTGTCAGATATATTTCACCCATTATATGTAGATGAATTCAACGATCATAACTAGACGAATTCAGCGACTCTACCAAGAAGAATTCAGCGACTCTGCAAGAAGAATCAGCGATGCTACAGAATACAATGCAACAATAATATCAAAAATAATTCATCAACGTTTTCATAAACAATTCAACGACCTTATCAAACAATTCAGCGATGCTATCAAGAACAATTCTGTAACACCCCGGTTTTGGTAACCCAGGCCGGGATGCCACCGCCACACCTCCCTAGCAAGACACGGTTTCTCCGAGCTCACTAAAGAGATGCAAGGCTATGGTTTTTCAGAATTAAAAATATTCAAACAGCCCATTCATAAATAATTTAAAAATAATACATCAGAGTTGCAGCGGAAAATAATATTTACATATATAGTGCAGCGGAATTTAAATATAGGGCCAACATGGCCAAAACACGGGTTAAACAGGCCCGTTCATGCAAATTCTAGTCTAACGCAAAATTTAAAATATAATGTAATCCCCAAAAATTCCCAGTATGCATATGATGATGCATATTCTTCAACTCTGAAAGAAAAAGAGGATAAATGGTTTGGGTCAGCAAAAACGCGCTGAGTAAGTTAACACATAGCATGGGTTAGGGGTTTCAAAGCCTTTAATTAAATTTAGTAAAAGATGTTTTGAGCTTTTAAAAATTCTTCCCGATACGCCACCATCTCAACAATATTTAATTTAGCCGGCAATCCGGCGGCCGCAGCCAATTTCATAAAATCTGAGCTTTTTAATATATTTCCCGTTACGCCATCATCTCAACAATATATCATTTAGCCGGTGATCCGGCGGCCGCAGCCAATATCAAAAGTATCATTTAGCCGGTGATCCGGCGGCCTCAGCCAATTTCAATAGTATCATTTCTCAAAATATTTCGTTTCTTTTATAGTTCACCATTCACCAGGGCTCTTGTGACCGCAATCCTCATAATCAATATTTCCGCAGGAAAACATTCAATCGCCCTTGGGGAATCTAACCCACAAGAACTCAATACATCCTAGGGAATCAAACCCGTAGGAAAACATACGATCGCCCTTGGGGAATCTAACCCGCAAGAACTCAAATACATCATAGGGAATCAAACCCGCATGAATCATATTGATAATGTCAAACTTGGTCACAAATCCCCAATGTTTCAAAAGAATTCTTTTAAAGAAAATGTTTTTATTTGGTGTAACGGGATTTTTCAAAAGTATAGATATATCGTAATTCCAACGTCTCGATCGTTTGTTTAGAAATTTCAAAATCTCACAAGTTTAAAACCGATCGATGTCACAGTTTGCGCCTTTTTGGTTTAAAAATCCATTTCTTAGGCGATTGATTTGAAATTTTCACAGTATCTCAAAAACATCCCAACGAACAACTTTCGTGTTTTAAGTTTTTCGGAAAAACGATGGGAAGCATGTCAAAAATCAAGTTTTCGACTCAAATAGTATGCTGCCAGGATTCAGGTTTGACTCCTCTCAAAGATTTGACTTTTTGACATATCAAATGGACTTCAAATATTCTGAAATTTTACAGACACATACTAGACTTGATTTCCAACAACTTTTATTTAGATCACATAGATTGGTTCGGGCTAGAAGTGATAGGAATAAGCTCATCAAGATCGGTTATGAAATCTGTCATCCTTTGACAATTCTTAAAAACGCAGAATATGTCCGATACGATTTGGGGTATCAAAACTTGATGAAAATCTTTGAAATTTTTACACAATATAGCTTATGATCTTTGGATCAAAATCTTAGTTTTGAGTTTTCAGGTTTGAACACTCGAAGTAAGAGTTTTGCTCGTCGAGTTTGATTATGAAATCTGTCAAGGTTCTTGACATCGGTTCTAACGCAGATCGGATCGGCTCGAGTTTGGAGGTTCAAATCTCAATGAAAAATTCTAAAAACTTACAGTAATATTCCAAACTCATAGATCTACAATTCTTATGTTCAACTCCAATCCTAGATCGGCATAGATCCAAGGTCAAAATGGCTAAAAAGATTGAGAGTGAAATCTGTCCAAAGTTCTAAGATCCAGATTTAATACTCTTCGGTTTTGGGTTGGTTTCAGGTTTCAAATCATCATGAAAAATTCCAATATTTTTACAGAAGCTAGACCTAAGCCTTAGCAACACTTTTCATGTTTTGAGTTTTCTTGTTTGAGCAGCTTTAGAGGTTCGAAAAATTCATACGAAAACGCTGCGTTGAGGGTTTCTCTTGTTGACAGATTTTTTATAAATTTTCTTGAGTTGAATCTCTATGTTTGGTTGCATTTTAAGTCACCCAAAACCATAGTAAGGTTAACTTACAGTGGGGATGATGTTTAGGAGGTCACGGGGTCGTCCGGAATCCACGGGATGTCACGAACGAATCTCTTCCACCCGATTTATTCTTCCCTTGGCTCCGATTTGTGTTTGAATACGAAGATTCGTAAGTTAGGATGATGGTTATGACCTTAAAACCATAAGGAAACTTGATTAACATCTTACCAACAATCCAAAGCTTGCAATCCTTGATCTACACACTTCCTTGGTCGGATTTGGTTGCCGGAAATTCGCCGGAAAGTCCGCCGGAAGGGTGTTTGGCTTTGGGAGAGTTTTGGGAGAGTTTTGGAGGAAACTTTGGGTGTTGATGACTGAAATGAGGTGTTAGGGACAGCTAATAACTTCCAAAATATGCCTCCCCCGTGATAGATCAAGATTCCCACCTTTGGGACCCAAAAAATGGCAAAAAGTCGCCAAAAACACATAATGCCCGACTGCTACAGTAGCATGCTACAGTAGCGTGCTACAGTAGCATGCTACAGTAACTTTTTTTTTTTTTTTTTAAAAATTTTTTTTTATATATATATTAAGATTCTTATCTTAAAAAAAATCATAATGTGGGAATTTTTGTGATCTTGTAAGTCATACATAGCTTCAAAAAGGAATATATTCTTTATTTGAAAATGACAAGATATGATTAATATTCCACCCTACAATTTCAAACCATAGTCAAATTATTCCCAATTATATTATGGCATTCTAGAATAATCCCATAATAAAAAATATATGGGTAGAATGATTAATCAATGATATATAGAAAATAGATAATTCTCATTATAATTTAAACATATGAATATATACATGTATATATACATGTGTACATGTTTGGAAAGATTATTTCAAGACCAAGGTATTTATATATGTGTATATAAACTTGTATATGGATTTAAAATATTCTATGAACCATATACTTATTACACTTGATATTGAAATCCATATATTTATTTGAAAAGACAAATATATATAATTTTTCAAAGTATGTTTTGTAGAAAATAATATACTAATCTTTAAGCACATATTTGAACATATAAATATATATAGATTTGATTAAAAATCTACTTAGTGAATTAATCAAAAATATATATTCATATATATATTTCGGGCAATTTCTATGGTATTACAAATTCAGCGACTTTTCATCAACAATTCAGCGACTCAAGTAGCAGCATTTCGGGTACGTTTTCATGAACAATTCAATGACTTTATTTAAAAATATTTCAGCGATGTATATCTATGTATAGTAGCATAATTAAGAAAATTGGAGGGTAATGTAAGATGAAATGCGGAAAAGAAGAACAAAAGCGTTCATTTTCCAATCATATAATAAATTTACTATTTTAACCTTCAAATTAATCTCAACCGTTGATTTACAAAGTTAATCAATGGTGAGAATTTGTCGCAGTACATCAAGTCAAACGACTTGATCGCACTCTAACCAAAACCCAATAAAAATATATATATGTATTCAATAAAATTATATACTTCCTCCGTCCCGCCTAACGTGTCTTGTTTGACTTTTTGACACTGTTCATTATTCGACTTTGACTCAATTATATTGTATGTATATATTTGGAAAAAATAGTCGAATTGGGTCTTGTTAGAATCGTACGATCACGTAGTTTTACAATATAGAATTTACATAATTTCTCATTGTGCATATTTTGAGATATTAACGATTGAAAAAATGCATTGAATTGTGTGCAGAAGTCAAACACGACAAGTAATATGGGATGGAGGGAGTATTATATTACCTCGGTATTCCTATGTTTTTTATATTAGGTTAGTTGGTACTATTCACACATAGACTTTCACTTACAGTTTTATCATAGTTATATAAGTTGAAATATAGTTAAGTGAGATTTTGTTAGATTTGTCTCGTCGTATAGTTTTTAAATATCGAACTTTTAGAATTTTTACTTATACCGAACTTGAGTTATTAATGGTTTAAAATATGCATTGGACTGCGTGAAAAGTAGGTGTGTAACAAAAATGTCAAGACGGAGGAAGTATATAATATACTATTGGAATTTTATAGATTAGAATTAGATTTAGTGGCAAATGTCGTTATATTAGTTCAAGGTACAGAGCCGGTCATGAATGATTCATGCGCTTTCATTTGCTTCTATTTGTTTGTTTAATATGTTTCAGAAGTTTCTTTGATGTAATGCACTTTGTACATTGGTTTACAGGTTATATTTGTAATCCTAATATGTTTCAGAAAGCACATGCTGCTATTGCTACCCTTCATTGGATATACTACTGTTTTTTATGCTATATTTGTAGTTTTATGTTTTTCCAATAGCTTGTAATAGTGCTAGTTTATGACATATTTGGTTGTAAACAGAACTTATATTTTTTTAACTTTTAATTTGCATGGTTTAGTTTAATTTTTTCCCAAATCATTTTTTTGCGGTTTGGTTTGGGTTTGGTGCGAAACCGCACCAAACCGCACCACGTTCACCCCTAGATAGGATTCAGCGATATGTGATATGCAATTCAGAGATATTATTGTATTTATTTCAGCGACATGGTTCTATGCATTTGAACACATCTCAGCGACAAAACCCACTCAATTCAGCGACATGACATATGTAATTCAACGACAAGGTAAATACAATTCAGCAACTTGATATAGTACTTCTCGGCGACATGCTATAGTAATTTTCAGCGGCATATATGCATATCTCAGCGACATGTTATGCATATCTTAGCGACATAATATAGTATATTCAGCGACATGTTAAATGAAGAAATCATTTCATATTTTTCTGACAATGTGATTAAGATGAAATGCGGAGAAGAAGAACGAAAGCGTTCATTTTCCAATCATATAATAAATTTACTATTTTAACCTTCAAATTAATCTCAACCATTGATTTACAAAGTTAATCAATGGTGAGAATTTGCCGCAGTACATCAAGTCAAACGACTTGATCGCACTCTAACCAAAACCCAATAAAAATATATATATGTATTCAATAAAATTATATACTTCCTCCGTCCCGCCTAACGTGTCTTGTTTGACTTTTTGACACTGTTCATTATTCGACTTTGACTCAATTATATTGTATGTATATATTTGGAAAAAAAATAGTCGAATTGGGTCTTGTTAGAATCGTACGATCACGTAGTTTTACAATATAGAATTTACATAATTTCTCATTGTGCATATTTTGAGATATTAACGATTGAAAAAATGCATTGAATTGTGTGCAGAAGTCAAACAAGACAAGTTATATGGGACGGAGGGAGTATTATATTACCTCGGTATTCCTATGTTTTTTATATTAGGTTAGTTGGTACTATTCACACATAGACTTTCACTTACAGTTTTATCATAGTTATATAAGTTGAAATATAGTTAAGTGAGATTTTGTTAGATTTGTCTCGTCGTATAGTTTTTAAATATCGAACTTTTAGAATTTTTACTTGTACCGAACTTGAGTTATTAATGGTTTAAAATATGCATTGGACTGCATGAAAAGTAGGTGTGTAACAAAAATGTCAAGACGGAGGAAGTATATAATATACTATTGGAATTTTATAGATTAGAATTAGATTTAGTGGCAAATGTCGTTATATTAGTTCAAGGTACAGAGCCGGTCATGAATGATTCATGCCCTTTCATTTGCTTCTATTTGTTTGTTTAATATGTTTCAGAAGTTTCTTTGATGTAATGCACTTTGTACATTGGTTTACAGGTTATATTTGTAATCCTAATATGTTTCAGAAAGCACATGCTGCTACTGCTACCCTTCATTGGATATACTACTGTTTTTTATGCTATATTTGTAGTTTTATGTTTTTCCAATAGCTTGTAATAGTGCTAGTTTATGACATATTTGGTTGTAAACAGTAAACTTATATTTTTTTTAACTTTTAATTTGCATGGTTTAGTTTAATTTTTTCCCAAATCGTTTTTTTGCAGTTTGGTTTGGGTTTGGTGCGAAACCGCACCAAACCGCACCACGTTCACCCCTAAATAGGATTCAGCGATATGCGATATGCAATTCAGAGATATTATTGTATTCATTTCAGCGACATGGTTCTATGCATTTGAACATATCTCAGCGATAGAACCTACTCAATTCAGCGACATGGCATATGTAATTCAACAACAAGGTAAATACAATTCAGCAACTTGATATAGTACTTCTCGGCGACATGCTATAGTACTTTTCAGCGGCATACATGCATATCTCAGCGTCATGTTATGCATATCATAGCGACATAATTTAGTATATTCAGCGACATGTTAAATAAAGAAATCATTTCATATTTTTTCTGACAATTTTACCTATTTTTAATTTATAGATGTTAGATTTAATTCAAATTTCCATAACCGTTCCCATCAATTACTAGTTGCGAAGGCACATCAAACAATTGCAGGCCACACTTATGAAATAGTCGTCTATCAGTGATACTAGTAATATCCGCCCGTGCGATGCACCGGGCAAGATATTTTCATCAATAAAGTAAAGAAATATTTGAAAAGAATTAATAGCATACATGAATATACTATAGTCTAAGAACATTACGCTACCAACTTTTCAACTTGAGCAATAAACTGTCTTACACAAACTATTTCGGATACAACAATCAATTGTTGATAATAGCATGCATGCACTTAAATGTCCTTAAGAAGTAGAGTAAAGTAAGGATCATGGTAATTATTATACTTTTTGCTGCTTTTTGCAAAACACACAATCAAATTACCAATGAATAATCTAGAAGAAAAAATATTGAAACAAAGATATTCGAGAGGCGACAACCCCAAGTAATTGCAATTTACATATAGGTATACTAATTAAAGAAAAATTGTTTGATAGTACCGCGTATCTTCCTTGCACGGCCACTGAATTAACTTTGAAGTGCTTCGGTGCAGAAAACTAATTTCATAAGGAAAATATAGATAGATTCAATGCGTCATTAGCAAAAATTACCAAATGGCAACTCAAATGTCAAATTAACCGGATAAAAATATGAAAGTAAAACCAATAAATAAAGACAACTTATTACTTCCTCCGTCTCAGTGTAATTGTTACACACCCTTTCGACACGCATGCCGATGCACATTTTTAACGGTTAATAACTTAAATTTTGTACAACGAAAAGTTATAAAAAGTTGATTGTCTAAAATTATAAGATTAGACGAATCTAACAAGATCTCACTTGACTATGTTTTTTTATTACATAACTATGATAAAAATTTGAATCGAAGTTAAACAGTGAATAGTGTCAAAAAATGATTTGTAACAAAAGGAGTGAGACGGAGGAAGTACTATGAAAATTGATGACCACTCCAATACTAACTCATGAACCATCTAAGGATATTCGCATTCAAAGCCAAGATAAATGAATATGTGAAAACCACATGATCAGAAACCATAGTTTTGAAAGAAACACTAAATATATATATATATATATAATCAAATTAAATGAAGTAATGAGATCACCGATCTTATATAAAACTCTTTAGAGCGAACCATTGATTATAGGGGAAAGGAATAAAAAGGGCCATTACAAGGAGTCTATTCCACTTTTAGGCCATTATAAGTTGAATTTCCAGAATTAGGCCATTACAAACACATGTTGAGTGAAATTAAGCCATAAGGACCAACTTGAAATTAATTAATAACCCAACAACTTTTCCTTTATATTCTTTAAAACCCCAAAAGTTTGACTTTATATACTTAGTCTTATTCCAAAGTTTTCTATACAAATGAGACCCCAAGCGCATGAAAATTGGTATCAGAGCCTAGGTTTTATTAAAAAACAAATTTATTATATTATTTATAATATTTTATTTCTTAATGAAGAAGATTTAATTATTTAATGGGTTCAATTAATTTGAAACCAACGAGTTATTTCCAAATTTTGAAAATAAAAAATAGAAATTTCCGAAGAAAAATTCTTGAACTTGTCCATAAGACAAGATCTTATTAAAAGTAATTTCTTTCACGAAAATGAGAGGAACTGACTGGAAAGAAATTGATCCGGATAGCTCTAAGTTCTTACAAGACTTAAGAGAAATCCAAAAGACGATTCAAGATTATGGTAACCGGGTATTAATTTTACCTGGAAAAATAGATGACTTGAATCAATCAACAGAGGAGATCTTGAAATTATTTCAAGATCTAAAGAAAGAGATTTTAAATCTGAAATTTGATATTTCGGATATCAAGAAAAGGCAGAAGGATATTCCTGGATCTTTCAAGAATAACCAAGTCAATATTAGAGATGCATTCGGACCCGTACAAGCTTTACATCAAAAAGGTAAAGCAACTATGGTTCCAAAGCAGAAATCACAAGAAGAGCTTATGATCGATCTACTGAAAACAGTCGAATGAGTGTTTCCAGGGCAGATCTATCAGATCTACAAGAATTAGCAGAATTATTTTCCCAACATGGGATTATGGATCTGGTTAATGTAAAACCCAATGAAGTTCTTCAATTAGGTTATGCGGAAGAATCAGGATCCAACGTAACCCACGATGAACCGCCTGATGTCCCAATGAGAGAAAGTACAGATTTCCACATGAACAGGTATCCTGAGGTACATCTCAATGCAAGACGAAACCCAGGACGGAACCCAAGTAGAGCACTAGAATCCACACCGTGGACAAGACGATGTTACAACCATGAAATCCATATGGCATAACACTGAACCTCGATGTTATCGACTTCCGAAACATCGAAGATCTGATTGATGAATGGGTAGCTTCAATGAAGATTGCAGCAACCACCCTGGATCTTGATAAAGAAAACTTTGTCAGATTAATAAAGCTAAGTCTCCAAGGATCGGCAAAGCTGGGCTGCAAAAACTCCATGGTGGCTTTAAAGGAGCAAATACTCGAAGGAGAATCCAAAAGCATAATCTGAGAAAGATTTGGCCTCTTATTCAAAACCCATTTTGTAGGAGATGACTATTTTGAAGAACAGAGAACCGAAAAAATTAAGGTCTATACCCAAGCACTATTGGGTATGGGTATCTGAAGTAGCACGTCTCATGTTCTTTGCAAAAATCTGCAGCCCATGGAGAGAGATGTTGATCCAGTCGTACACAGTACCTGAAACTTTTGACAATTTCCCACTATATGAGTATTTTCTGAAAAATAATGATCCCGGTTTAATATTATTTAATGAATCCAATTATGAAGATGGAGTTGGGATTAGGGAGATGTTTATAGGTTGTCACGTTTTTATATACTCATGTAGGAAATTGTGTCCCGAAAGCGCACGGTGTCAAAAATTGCAGTAATTTATAGTAAGACCGGATCGTTCACTGGAGGATGTGCGATAGAAGCAGGTCCCACGTCGTTTACTAAGATTTTCCACTCGGTTACTCGATTCAAGTTGGTGTTTTTAACTACCATCTACTTGACATAAATTTAAACTAGGCCATGGAAGCAATAAAATAAAGCAAATAAAATTATTCTATAAAGCGAATGCGATTTAGTCTAAGAAAGCAAGAAAATTATTCTAAGAAAGCGGTTAAAATTATTCTAAGAAAGCAGATTTAAAACGAGACAGAAGGGACATGAAGAAAATAATAAAAATTGGACAAGACTCAGATGAAACACAGTTAAACTTCCATTTTGATACACAGATCTTTGTTTGGGATAATCCTTTCAGTTAGCTAACTCTCATGCTCCTATACTATGTTCCCTTTAACAGACAGGTACTTACAGTAGAGGTTTACATGCTCTTAAGAAGACAAATTCTAAGATACCACAGACGCATAACTACCCTCGCAATGCACTGCTAAGGTATATTGTTTGTCCGTAGTGGTCAAGCATCACCTAACAAATCATTAGTTGAAGTGCCAAGTACTGCTATCGTTCCCCCTGTCACACCCAAAGTTTTAAATCAAGCCCTGAACTATTCCATAACTCCCATTCCTAGTAACAATTAGAAGTTCTCTCAATACATCCGAGTGACCTCTATAACAGTATTTAAAAGAAAGCGGTAAAGAAAGCATGTAAAATCCTATCACTCGGAGGTTTTAAAAGCATCATACTGGTAGTAAATGAGAGCCCCCAGTCTTAATGACTGGGCGCAGATCAAGAATTCCCGTACATCAGTAAACCGCTCGCAGTGTTCACTTCCTCTCGGGTGGTTATGAGATACAAACTAATGAAACGAACTAATAGATTAGTTCGTTCCGGATGCACTCACTCAGGACTCAAAAATAGACTTTGGCAGAAGAGGATAGCAGTTGAAAGGAACTCAACTCTATCTTAGAAAATAACCAAGGCCTAAGTGGTGTTCCTCTAGAATTATTTATTACACTGTATTTGAATCCAAGTGGACCCAATCTCGGTGCAATAATTAATACTAGATTTCCAACACAAAGCAATTTTGGAAAATAATTGATGTTTGAAAATCATTCCATAAACAGGTACTAGACTCTCAATTAAAATACAGATCCTTTCAGTCTATATGAGACCTAATCGCTGACTCTGCTTCTAATTCCCCAAAATCAACCCCCAGTCGAATGTGAATTAGTCATAACTGTGGAATTTATCCCTCACTCAGATCCGGATTTTATAAAGGATTTTTGTTGGAAATTTATTATGAGACATCTGATTTAAATCAAGACTTCTATGTCCAAGGGAAGGATCCCAAAATAATTATGACCACAATATTTACATAATATTATCATGCATAAATTTATAAGGAAGTGTAAAATTAAGTTAACCCAAAATATAAGGCGGGTTTAGACAGAAGTTGAAACACAGAGATGAAATAGCCGGAGGTGAGAAGAATTTGGCTAAAAAGACGGCAGAAATAGTTGGGGTTATCTGGACTGCAAACATGGTGGAACGGTTTTGGACAGCAGAAAACCTTGATTGACAGTAATTGCTATCATTAAGATTCCTACTGTCTGTGAAATGAGAGAGAAACCTACATATTTTCTCACTGTAATACTGTTCACATAGTGTTGATTGGCACTGTTTGACAATAATACAGCTCAAAATTTGGGTTTGAAATTAAAATAAGAAAATAAAACTGTATTCTAATAGTGACTGACTGAGTGGCTACTTCATTTCCCGATAAGAGGACCGTTCGCCTGACCTCGTCAGTCACTAACCAAACCACGCAAAATAACAAATAGTGATTAATACACAGATTACGGGCTACTTCATTTCCCGGTGAAGGGACCGTTCGCCAACATTATTCCATGATACTTTTCACTATTCATTTCACACAACACAGGTAAAGACAAAAGTAAAATAAAGAAAATATTTTTGGATCATCTTGTATGAGAGACATTGGTTTCTCATGCAAGGGTATGGAAATCATTCCATAATTACTCTTTACGGTCTAAATAATCACTCATTCCATAATTAATTAATTACAGTCCGGATTATATACTTAGATCATCAGAGTTTAATTTTGGTAGAGAAATCTTTTAATGGAATATTGAACAAAGTTCTTTATATCAAATTAATCATGGGTTGAGATCCTTGGATTTCAACCTCAAAATATTAATATAAAGGTTCAATTAATTAATGGGAGAAATGGAGAATGTGGCAAAATTGCCAATTACGACGCTAGACAGATATTACGACGCTATACTTGGATAGCGTCGTGGGTGTAGCGTCGTAATGTTGAATTGTTGGAAATTTGATAAAAATGGGGAGGTACGATACTATACACTAAATTACGACGCTATACTTGGATAGCGTCGTGGGTGTATCGTCGTAATGTTGAATTGTTGGAAATTTGATAAAAATGGGGAGGTACGATGCTATACACTAAATTACGACGCTATCCTAGGATAGCGTCGTGGGTGTAACGTCGTAAGTGGGTTTTCGTGAGGATGAAAGTATTTTGGGGTACTACGACCTTAGACAAAAATTACGACGCTATCCTAGGATAGCGTCGTAGGTCTAGTGTCGTAGGACAAATTTTCTTCGGTCCGAAGTAACTACGACGTAAAACCTTCCCCTTCGTCGCTAACCTAGGTTAGCGTCGTAGGGCGTTTAGCGTCGTAGCTACCCCAGAACATAAGTGTTGTTCGGGTAATACAATCTATGCGATTGCAAATCCCTTTTTCAAGTTTATGGCTGATGCACCCTGTGAAACCACATTTAATTAAGCTTAAATTATGATAAAATGAACCTAAATTGCGTGCATGAGACCTTATTTTACTGCTTTTTAGTGTATATTTCATGTAATGTGTAAATATTAATAAGACCGGTTAAATTGAGCTTATTCGAGCCCAATTTACCTTATTTTATGCTTTTTAATAAGACTTTGGCAATTCTAAGACATTGCAATGATGTTTCAGGCATTAAAATGAAGAAAGAAGATGTTCGGAGGTCAAATGATGCAAAATTCGGAATTTTCAACACTGGAAGGCTCCAGAATGCGCCACATAGGCATGGCGGCGCATAAAAATGCTCTCCAGCGCCATTTTATGCGCCACTTCAACACTTGGGAAAATTTCGGATGGAAAAAGCTTCAGGATGCGCCAGCTCTTCTTGGCGGCGCATAAAAAGCCATTCAAGCGCCACTTTTTGCGCCGAGGTCGAATTTTAGGAAATTGTCAGAATGCACCGCTTCTTCTTGGCGGCGCCTGAAACCACCTTGGAGCGCCACTTTTTGCGCCGTTTTGGAAAATTCGGAAAATCAGCGTATGCGCCAGTTCTCCTTGGTGGCGCCTAAAACCCTCCCCGAGCGCCGTTTTATGCGCCATCGTCGCAGTTGGGCAGTTTTCTAACCTCCCGAACACGGTTTTAAGAGGCGTTTTTCTTCATTTCTTCACAACCAGACTGCAAAACTCGATTAGAAACACTCTGGAATCATCTGCAAATGGGAGAAGAAGGCCGGAAACACAAAATCATGCCGGAGGAATGCATCAAGGACGCTGTTCTGGGCGTGTTCTTCCTATTCTAGGTGTTGCCTTTCTTTTTCTTGCTTTGTAATGAATTGAATTTGCCTTTAAAAGTAATCTGCTATCATGTTCTTAATTTGTAGACGGATTTCTGTAATGTTCGTGTTAGAAGTGTTCTAGAACGGGAGTTCAGAATCACTTTGAAGTACGAATTCATCTTTTATGGAAGTAATATGATATGTCGATGTTTTATTATGTAATCTGGATTAATCTGTTTGAATTATTAGAATGTGGATTAAAATCATGTATTGTATGCCTGCATTTGATCGATAATTAGAATTCAGCAGAAATCTAGAATCTGTCATTTTAATCGATCAATCTGCTTTAATGTGCTTTAATTAATCTGCTGCAATATTAATCTATTCACATACTAAATTTAGGATTATATGTTAGATGTTATTGAATTGATCGATATTTGGTGTTTTGTCAAATCTGTTATTTAAATTATTAATCTGCTAAAACCCTAAATTAATCGATCAATCTGTGTTCACTATTTTTAGTAATCTGGCATTAATTCTAATCTGTCTGCATTTTAATATTATTAATTAAATCCAGTTTACCATGTTTTGCTATTATTTTACCATAATTGTTAAATTATTTACACTGTTTTGCATAATTTGAATGTTAGAATCTAATTCTATAAATTCTGCTTTGCTAAATCGGGAGATAAAAAGTGGGATTCATATTTTAGTACCGGAATTGGGAATAAATTGCATTATAAATGGATTCTAGCATGTGCACAATGATTTGGGAAATGAAAAGTGCCTATTAATTGCTATAGGAAAATTTGTAAGCTTGAGAAAGACTCAAATTTAAGCCTAGAATAATGATTGCAGAATGTTAGATAATTTAACCAACTTCCATGAAATCTGTTTAAGCATAATTTGATTATTAGCAGATTATAATATTTTTAATCTTTATAAAATAATTAACTTTAAGAAATTGATCTTTTTAGACATTGGAAAATGCTAAATCAATATGCAATTTCTATTTTATATAAAGATGGCATTATTTAAAATATTACAAGCATCTCCCATTTATATCCTTATTAAATATAATTTTAATTTGCTTTATTTTAAATTTAATGTCATTATTTTTAATTAAATCACCATTAGAATTAATCAAAATCTTTTTAAATATATTAAAACTAATTAATGAACTTAAGAACAATTAAAATTTCTCCGGAATGAAATAATATTCTGAAATTCCCTGTGGATTCAACCCGGTATTCACCGGTTTTTATTACTTGATGACAACCATCCGCTTGTGGTAAAATATGAGTAGTGAAAATCACCCATCAAGTTTTTGGCGCCGTTGCCGGGGAATTTGTTGTGAATTTTTAATTGTTTTTAGTTTATTAATTTAAATCTATTAAGTTAAATATAAATTTAACTGTTACTTATTTTATTTTATTTTATTTAATATTTGCAGTGCGAAGCAAACAAGCAGAAATAGCTTATGATCCTGAAATTGAGCGTACTCTTAGAGCTATTAGATTAGGAAAACGTAGGAGACCAGCTCAGTTGGAAATTTTAATTAATTCATCCTCTGATGAAGAAGACTATTCTACAACGACTGGAGTTTCAACAATTCAAACTAATCAATTAGTTGCTCAGTTCAATAGGTTAAACATGGCAGCGAATAATAATGATAATCAGGGTAATAATGGAGGTAACGGAGGTGATTTGGAGCACGATGATCAAGCTGAAATGACCATTGAAGAACACTTACAAGGAACTAGTGGAAATCTGCTTAATAGAACTCCTAGGCCTGATGTAGATGCTTTAAGCTTTACCCTTCAGCCTGCACTAATCACAATGGTTCAAGCTAATCAATATAATGGAGCACCTACTAATGATGCTGTAGAACACATAAGGAACTTTCTGGACTATTGTGATACAGTGAAAATAAATGGTGTTACTAGTGATGAAATTAAGTTGAGATTGTTCTCATTTTCACTCAGAGATAAAGCTAAAACTTGGTACAACTCACTTCAATTAAGGGATGTCACTACTTGGGATAAAATGTTAGAAGCTTTCTTAGAACAATTCTTCCCACCATCCAAGGTTATTGAATTACAAGAAAAAATCAAAGAATTTGTGCAAGATGAGGGTGAAACTTTACTTGAAGCATGGGATAGATATAACACTTTATTGGCGAGATGCCCGAATCATGGCTTTGAAGATTGGCAGCAGATGCACTTTTTCTACAATGGGTTGATTGATCATTGGAGGAACTTGTTGGATGCAGCAGCTGGAGATTCATTTCTGTCTATAGGACCCTCTAGAGCTAAGGAAATCATAGAGAAAAAGATTTCTAATATGAAAAAATTTCCTGGTAAGAAAAATGCTAGAAATAAAACAAAAGGGGGAATCTATGAGGTAGAAAAGGCAGTTGCTATAGATTCTAAGTTAGATGCTTTGATGAGGGAAGTTTCTACACTTAAGAAAGGTCAAGCTAAAGTTGTGAGATGCGGTATTTGTTATGGACCTCACGAGTCATCAGCTTGTCACTTGCTTGATCAAGGACTTCAAGAGACTATGCAGTGTGAGGGCACTGAGGAGCAAGTGGAAGATGTGAACTACATGGGAAATAGGCAGCAAAAATACAACCAAAACCGTCCTCAAAATCAAAACTTCTATCCAAATCAGAATTCTCAATTTCAACAAAACACTTGTCCACAAAACAACCGTCAATCTTATCCACAAAACCAAAATCAAAATTACCCAAATCAAAACCAGAATTTTCAAAACCAAAATCAACACCAAAACTATAATCAAAACAGAAATCAGAATCAACCTTTTTACCCTAACCAACAGCCTAGGAACTTTCAACCTCAACAACAGCTGCAACAAAATCAAGTAAGTGATGAGGTTAATTTAAAAGAGTTAATGAGCACAATCGTGTCTCAACAACAAACAATTCAGGAAATGCAAGCCTCAATGAGAAATTTAGAAGTACAAGTTGGTCAAATTGCTAGGGACACTTCAAATAGACAGCAAGGAACACTACCAAGCATGCCTGATCCTAATCCAAAAGAGCAATGTAAAGCAATCACTTTAAGAAACAAAAAGGAATTACCCAATCCTTACCCTACCTTAGATGATCCAGAGGTTTTAGCTGATGCTATAGAGGATCAAAATGAGGATACAGAGAAAGAAAGTCAGCGTAAAAACACTGATGAGCCTAAGGAGAGTGAGAAACTTCGAGTTGAACAAGATAAGGATAAAGGAAAGTCTGCTGTCTCAGTCAAGCCATATCAGCCACCTATTCCATATCCACAGCGTCTTAAGAGGGCTAAGGAAGATAAAGACTATGCTAAATTCTTAGAAGTCTTTAAAAATTTAAGAATTGATATTCCTTTTTCTGATGCCATTGCACAAATGCCTGTGTATGCTAAGTTTTTGAAAGAAATTCTATCAAAAAAGAGGAGTGTTGATGATGAAGAGAAAGTGACACTGACAGGGGAATGCAGTGCAATTTTACAAAGAAGGCAACCTATTAAACAAAAAGATCCTGGGAGTTATACTATTCCGTGCATTATTGGCACTAAAGAATTCAACAAAGCTCTATGTGATCTCGGGTCTAGTATTAATCTGATGCCTCTACATGTCTTTAGAGAACTAGGAGTAGGAGTTGTGAAGCCTACTAGGATGCAGCTACAGCTTGCTGATAGATCTATTAGGACTCCTTTAGGCATTGTAGAAGATGTTCCTGTTCAAGTAGAGAGCTTCATTTTCCCTGTTGACTTTGTTGTTCTTGATATGGAAAAAGACATTGATATTCCTCTGATTTTAGGTAGACCATTTTTGCAAACTGGTAGGGCTATGGTTGATATGGATGATGGTAAAATTACACTTAAAGTAGGTAATGAACAAGTGTCGTTTGACATTTCTAAGACAACTAAAACACAACACGGTAGTTCTGACACCTACCCGTGTAATAGAGTTACAGCTATCTATCAGGAGGATGAGGTGATTGAGAGAGAGTTCTTTGCTAGGCATGATCCCTATAGGAAATTTGAGCAGTTAGTGGAGAGTTGTGAGGACTTAGCTGAAAGTAAGTGTGAGGGAGGATCACCTGTGCAAGTAACATGTGCAATAGAAGAATCTAAGTCAGTCCCGTCTGTTGAAAAGCCACCTATATTGACATTGAAAGAGCTGCCATCACATTTGAGGTATGTTTTTCTTGGTGAGAATGATACTTTACCTGTTATTGCAAGTAATAAATTGAATGATGATCAATTAAATGAATTAACCCAAGTGTTGAGTAAGCATGTTAGAGCAATAGGTTGGACAATAGCTGACATCAAGGGACTGAGTCCAGCGTTGTGCACACACCGGATTTACATGGAGGAGGATGACAAGCCAGTGAGACAGCCCCAGAGGAGATTGAATCCACATCTACAAGAAGCTGTAAGATCAGAAGTTATTAAACTACTCGATGCAGGTATTATCTATCCTATTTCTGATAGTCAGTGGGTGAGTCCAGTTCAAGTAGTGCCTAAAAAGGGAGGTATGGCTGTGATTAGAAATGAAAATGGTGAATTAGTACCTACTAGACCTACTACTGGATGGCGTGTATGCATTGATTATAGGAGATTAAATGATAAGACTAGGAAAGATCATTTTCCACTGCCTTTTATTGATCAAATGCTAGAGCGTTTAGCTGGTCATGAGTTTTATTGCTTTTTAGATGGCTATTCTGGTTATAATCAAGTTCCAATTGCACCTGAGGATCAAGATAAAACTACATTTACATGTCCTTACGGTACATTTGCATATAGGAGAATGCCATTTGGTTTGTGTAATGCTCCAGCTACATTTCAGAGATGCATGATGTCTATATTTTCTGATTTAATTGAGACATGCATTGAGGTATTTATGGATGATTTTTCTGTATTCGGGTCTGATTTTGAAAAATGCTTAATTAACTTGGAGGAAGTTCTGATTAGATGTGAAGAGTCAAATTTAGTTCTTAATTGGGAAAAATGTCATTTTATGGTTAATGAAGGTATTGTCTTAGGACATAGGATTTCTAAAAATGGCATTGAAGTTGATAGGGCTAAAGTAGAAGTGATTGCAAAAATTCCACCTCCTAATAATTTAAAAACTTTGAGAAGTTTTCTGGGACATGCGGGATTTTATCGAAGGTTCATAAAAGATTTTTCAAAAATTGCATTACCTCTGTTTAAGCTGCTATGTAAAGATGTTGAGTTTGATTTTACTGATGAGTGTATTGAGGCGTTCAATAGGATCAAGGAAGCATTGGTGACAGCACCAATTATTCAGCCACCTGACTGGAGTTTGCCATTCGAGATCATGAGCGATGCTAGTGACTTTGCTGTTGGAGCAGTATTGGGTCAACGAAAGGATAAGAAACTTCATGTTATTTATTATGCTAGTCAGGCTTTAAATACTGCACAGAAAAATTATGTCACCACTGAAAAAGAACTTTTATCTGTTGTTTACGCATGTGAAAAATTTAGGCCATATCTGATAGGCTCAAAAACTGTAGTTTACACTGATCATGCTGCTATTAAATATCTGTTTGCAAAGAAAGATGCTAAACCGCGGTTAATTAGATGGGTATTATTGTTACAGGAATTTGACTTGGAAATTAGAGATAGAAAATGAGATGAGAATCCTGTAGCTGATCATTTATCTAGATTGGAGCATGAAAAAGGGGAAGAAAGATTAATTAATGATGCATTTCCTGATGAAAATCTGTATTTAATTAATAACACTTCCTCTGATCTGTGGTTTGCTGATTTTGTGAATTATTTAGCATGTGGTGTAATTCCTGATCATTTAAAATGGCATAGCCAGAAACAAAAATTTAAAACTGATGCTAAATATTTTATTTGGGATGAACCTTATTTGTTTAGACTCTGTTCAGATCAAATCGTAAGGAGATGCATCCCTGATGAAGATTTTGAAAAAGTATTAAAGGCTTGCCACGAAGGACTTGGAGGAGGACATGTTGGACCAAATAGGACAGCTCATAAGGTACTCGAAGGTGGTTTATATTGGCCTAATATTTATCGTGATGCTAGATCATTTGTGCTAAAATGTGATGTATGTCAAAGGGCTGGTAATATCACTAAAAGGGATGAAATGCCATTAAAAGGAATTATGCCTGTTGAGTTGTTTGATTTGTGGGGAATTGATTTCATGGGTCCATTTCCACCATCTAATGGGAAACTGTATATTCTTGTTGCTGTTGAGTATGTTTCAAAATGGGTAGAGACTGAATCATGTGCTTTAAATGACGCTAAACAAGTGATTAAATTTCTGAAAAAGCAAATCTTTACTCGTTTTGGTATGCCTAAAGCGATCATTAGTGATGGTGGATCTCATTTTGTTAATAGGGCTGTTAATCAATTGTTATCTAGATTTCATGTTCATCATAGGATAACAACACCCTATCATCCTCAAGCCAATGGGCAGGTAGAAGTCACTAATCGTGAGATTAAAAAGATTTTGGAAGCCACGGTAGGAAAATCTAGAAAAGATTGGGCTTTTAAGTTAGATGAAGCATTATGGGCTTATAGGACAGCTTTTAAAACACCTATAGGTATGACTCCTTTTAAATTAGTTTATGGTAAAGCTTGTCACTTACCTTTTGAACTTGAGTTTAAATCACTTTGGGCTATGAAGAAATTGAATTTTGAATTTAAAGAGGCTCAAGAGAAAAGGAAAATAGATCTTACTGAGTTAGAAGAAATGAGGCGTCATGCTTATGACAATGCTTTAATTTATAAGGAGAGAACAAAGCTTTATCATGATAAGATGCTTAGGCCTAAGGTATTTGAAGCTGGACAATTAGTGCTTTTATTTAATTCTAGATTTAAACTATTTCCTGGTAAATTGAAGACTAAATGGTCAGGGCCATTTAGGGTTGTTAAAGTGTTGGATAATGGTGCAGTAGTTTTAAGAGCTGATGATGAAAGGGAATTTACTGTAAATGGTCAAAGACTTAAACATTATTTTGGAGATGAAGTTAAATTCATCGAACAAATTAATGTTAAGCCTTTGGTTATTTAAATCTGCTTATTGAAGTATTTGCATTGCATGTTTAATTCTGTTAAGTTTTTATTTATTAAATTATAAAAACCAATAAAAATTATAAAATGGCAGAAAAAGACAAAAATATTTTGCATTTTATTGGTTATGTGCTTTTAGTTGTTTTACTGCTTTTGTTAATTTAAGTTGTGTTTTTATTTTAATTATGCTGTTTAATTGTTATGCTATGTATTGCTTGTGCTCAATAAATTGAGTAGGACATTGCTTTTGAATTGGAATAAGTAGCAAAATGTGAGAAATGAATGTAAGTTTGTGTGCTTGGTGATTGATCTTGATATGTGCAAGTTGACTTGATGGAGATGTAGAAGGGGGAGTTTCATGCGAATTATTTAACTAATTGAGGAGAATTATGATCCGGGAGGATTTAGGGAGGTTACATATGCTAAATCTGACTTACTAACCGTAGGGATTGAATTGACTATCATTTTGGTTGAGTTTGAGCTAAAATTCGAGTGTCACAGACTCAGTTCAGGCGCCACACCTTCTTGGTGGCGCCCAAAATCGAGCTCAGGCGCCACAGTATGCGCCAATTTCAACCTTGGAAAAATTTGGAGTCAGTTTATGCGCCACACACACTGAGTGGCGCCTAAAACTGCTCTCCAACGCCACTTTATGCGCCATTTTTTATCCTGGAAAATTTTGAAGTCAGGTTATGCGCCACTTGTACTGAGTGGCGCATAAAAGTACTCCCGAGCGCCGTTGGACGCGCCATTTTCGGACTTGGGATTTTTCAGAAAATACCCAGGCGCCACTTGTACTGAGTGGCGCCTAAAACACCATCGAAGCGCCATTTTGGCGCATCGACCCGCGGGTCAGAACCCTGACCCGGGTCCCAAATCGGGATTTTTACCCCAAAATTCACCTCCTCTTCTCATTTTTCATCCATTCGACCGAGCCTCCTCCTTTCTTTCTCAAGACCGAGCGCCATTCTTCTTCCCAAGCGACACACTTGCGCCATTTTGGTAAAAATTCTTCCAATTCTTGTTTCTTCCTATCAATTTTTATCTACATTGTTCAAATTCTCATCCCAAAACCCAAATTTTGTTTTGTTTGAATCAAATTAGGGTTCTTCAACCCTATATCTTCAAATTTGGGGATTCCACTTCAAAGTGTTCAAATCCTTCAATCTAGGTAAGAATGACTATCCTAATTCAAGTATTATCATATTCTAGTGCTTTGGATTGCATTAATTTTGGTATTGGTATTGTTACTTGAATTTTGGGTTTTTATAGAATGTGGGATAAAATTTGATTTTGATTGTCTAAATTCTAGTTTTAGCATGAATAAATGTTGTTGAACATGGTTTGAATGCATAATGTGAAATTTTTGGATTAACATTAAAAAGTTGGAATTTTTGAAAATTCTAAAATCTGAAAATTATTTTTAAATTTGATTAAAATGGCATTTTTGATTAATTAGTGAATGAAACCTCACTAGAACATGTCATTTTAGTTATATTAAAAATATAAAGTTGTTTTCTTGTCAAAAATTCCATGTTCTTCATAATGTGACTTAATTGAACCATGTTTTGATAAAAACTCTCTTATTTGTAATTTAGTTAATTTAAATAGGTTGATTTTTCATATGAATAAATTGGAATGGATTTAAATATTAATTTAAACCATTTGTAATGCATTAGTTTGATAGTTTAGGTTGTTTTAGTTTTTAAAGTTGAAAATTTAATAAACTAGGGAGTTTTTATTAAAAAGACATGTTGAGCATGAATTCTAAACTTTAAAAGAAAATAAGTGTTATGTTTAAACGAAGTTTAGGATTCATAACTTTTAAACTGCAACATTTCGGTCATTGAGTTATTTAAATCCCACATTCTAGGTTGATGTATATGTTTGCTTTGTACTTAACACTTAAGTTAAACCTTTGGTTTAAACTTAAGTGTGAGGATGGGAGGCAATGCATATATATGATACTAACCCGGAGTTTTTGTACAACCAGGTACTGAAATAATGTATAATCCTCCAAACCTCCCTAAGAAATCGGGTTATAGGTATATACCCATCCCCGAGGGGAGAATGGGGATTTATGATCCACAGTCACCGGATAGCGTTCCTACTCCTATTCCTGATGAGCATATTTTTGAAAATCGCAGACTCCGCACTAAAAATTCGGTACAGATGGATCATCCACAGGGATCAGGTGGTGCCTCCAAGTCCAAGGGATTTCTCTCCTATTTTAGGAGGAACAAGTCCAGGAGTGGTGCATCTTCTAGACAGACCACAGTACCAGCTGATGACCATCAGGAGGTCAATCAGCCTGACCAGCCTGATCAGCCCATTCAGCCTGAGACGTCCGATCATTCACAGGCCCCCTCTAGAGCCTCTCGGGGGAAGGCACCTGTCACGAGTTCCACTTCCTCTCGACCTAGGAGGGGGAGATCTGCAGCATTAGTCATACAGAAGCCTGTCCCTGAGGCTGTAGGAGGAGAGGAAGATGAGGAGGAGGTTGATCAGGAGGAGCAGGAGGAGCAGCAGGATAGGGGAGGACCGAAAAAGCAAGATCCGAGAGCTTATGTACCCGAGTTGTTTTATGTCAGCCCGGGCATATTTGATGCCACTGTGTTTAGGAGTGCCAGAGCCTACGAGCTGTACAAGAGGTTTCACAAGAAGAGGATTATTGCTGATAGGGGATTTTCAGACAGAGATTTGCAGCACCCTCTACTCCGTGATGCTATTAGATCCCGAGGTTGGGAGAGATTCGTTAGACATCCAGCGGGATCATATTCGTGGGAGTTGACTAGGCTGTTTCTAGCCAACGCTGAGGAGGAAGATTCTTGGATTTTCGGGGTTAGAGTACCCATCACTCCTCAGCACATCAACCAATTTTTCGGAGTAGTGGGTGTGCCTTACGGCAGAGACTTTTGGGAGCCAGTTATGAGAGCTGATGATAGGGAGGAGTTCAAGAAGCTTGTACTGATGTCGATGTTTGAGGGTCAGGAGGATGTCCTCACATACGATGACGATGACATGAGTAGGCTACATGGGCCTGATATGGATGCACCCATGTATCAGCTGCTCATGTTCTACAGATCTAGATTGAGTCCTTCGACTCACACCTCTGGACCTACTGCCTTGGATATGTATGTCCCATACTGCATCAAAGTGGGGAGCCCGGTTAACATGGGAGAGCTTATATCACTAGAGTTGAGACAGACACCGGGGGCGTCTAAGAGATCAGCTCTTATGTTTCCCAGCTTGATATGGCAGTTGTGTGCACAGACAGGAGTGGATATGGGGCAGTTTGACAGAGACTGGAGGATGAGGCCCCCTATTCCATTTGGGAAGAGGAATTTCAAGCTGCCTGGCATAAGGTGCAAGCCTATGATACTTCCGAGAGAGTTACCCAGGCAGTCACCACCACCTGCACCTTCACATGCTAGCCAGGAGCATTCTGAGGCTCCTTCGCAGTCCACCCGGGGAACACGAGGTGGTAGAGGCAGAGGTAGGGGACGTGGCAGAGCTCAGCCACAGCAGTCGCAGCAGTCACATCAGCAGTATCCGGGAGAGCCTGATTGGGCTAGGGCATTGAGGATTGATCAGCAGACGATGATGACCAACCAGCAAAATTGGATGAACACTATGGATGAGCGGATGAGGTTGGTAGCTCAGAGGCAAAACTTTTTGAGCGATCAGATTGAAAAGAATGCTCGAGCCCAAGCTTACCATGCAGCCAGACTGGAGTATTTTATGTCCCAGAGCCTAGGACAGCGGTATGTCGCTCCTCAGACACCTTCTGAGGACGATGATGATGAGGACTATGTTGGGTCTGGGGATGGTAGCGATGCTGAGGATGATGATGCTGAGGATGCTGATGCTGGAGATGGGTCTGAAGAAGTGGGGGACAACGATGATGACGATTCTGAGGACTCCGACTGAGTGAGAGAGATGAGCGATAGATAGGCTTGTGATCGTTATAGATGACATGTATTGATAGGCCTATGTATTTGACTCTATTGCTATTTTGCTACATTTTAGTTATTTTCATTTGGGTTGTAATTTTCCTAACTCTATTTTCTTTTTAGTATTTTTGCTATCTTTGATATACTATTTCTATAATTCAAGTCCTTGTGATTTTATGGAGTATTAGATGATGCTTATTTAGATTATAAGGTTGTTAGTTGCTTTTAAATTCAATAAAGTAGCTCTTACCAATAACATGCTAAATTGAGTTGTTTTGAACTGGTAAAAAGATCAATAAAGTTTATTTGGACTAGATTGAGGTGGAGATGTAGTGAAATTGGTATTGTTGAGTGATTTGGAGATTTTGGACATCATGGGGAAGAACTTAGGAAAAACACATTCTGCTCGAATTGGCACAGAATGCGCCATATAGGCTTAGTGGCGCCTAAAAATGCCCTGAAGCGCCACTTTATGCGCCAGAAAACTTAGAATTTTTTCTAAGTTTTTCCAAAATGCGCCACACATGCTTGGTGGCGCATAAATCTGCCTTTCTGCGCCACTTTTTGCGCCGCAGAATTAAAATTTTTCCAAGCTTGCTTCAGGATGCGCCACTTCTTCTTTGTGGCGCATAAAACTCCCTTCCTGCGCCAATTTTTGCGTCATGGCTTATTTTTAAATTTATATTATTTTCAAAATGCGCCATTTGTGCTGTGTGGCGCCTAAAAGTGACCTTCTGCGCCACTTTTTGCGCCACTGACACAAATTTTTCAAAAATTCGCGAATCCAAAATATTCAAATCATATCTAATCGATTTTTGGGATCCTAAACAGCATTATACTAACTCCAAATCATATGTTTAGTGTATATTTGGATCTAGATTAAATCAATCCCGCCATATCTCCACAAAATCAAGATTTCACCATCTTTAAAAGAGCCATGACCGATCGGTCATACTCTCACTCTCAAATCTGTCAATTTTTCTCTTCTTCCAGTTTAATTAGCTTTCCAATCTCTATCCTTTCTTCCTAAATTCTACCACCATGAGATCAAAGAGAAAGAATAACCCAAGAAACAATGGTGGAAAGAAATTGAAAGCCACAGAGCCTGCCCCATCACAGACACCAGAAATTAATGAACTTATTCCGGAGCCGGCTGCTGTGGGAGCTGAAGATGAGTTTGTGAACAATCTGGTAGTTCCCGATTCGTATAATGGTTACGATACTTCTTTCAATTCTGCTCAACCAACGGAGGATGATCCACAGCAAGAAGAAGATGTCGCTGAATCCCCGGAGGAAATCTCGCCAGAAGTTCCTCGTGATTCTAAAACCAAGAGGAAGAGTCACAATAGAAAGAATGATACTACCCCTCTGGAAGAATTAACAGGAGATACTTTTAATCCAGCCATTTTCATCAATCAAACTGCATATTCTTATTATCAGAAGATGGTGGAAAGATGGATTATTCCGGATAAAGGGTTCACTGAAGCTGACATGGAGCGATTTTCGGTTCATGATGCTCTCATGAGTCGAGGATGGATGAAATTTGCTGCGCATCCGGAAGGAGTTTATTCTTGGGAGCTTACCAGACAGTTCTTGTGCAATGCTCAGTATGATCGTTATACCTCATGGATTAGGGGAGTGCCTGTGCCATATGGTCCCGCAGTAATCAATGAACTTTATGGTACTGTGGATGTCTCTTGCCCAGCCACGAAGAAGAAGCACTTTCATGACCCTATTCATGAAGAGGAAGGAGGACCCGAATCGGAGAAAAGAATTTTGAAAGAGATGTTCGAAACTCAAAAGAAAGTTGCCTACATAGGAGAGAAGAAGGAGAATGTTGTAGCCACCTTAATGGCTGCACCGCTTTATCAAATCTACCTGCTTTACAAGCATAAGGTGTTTCCCACTTCGCACACTTCACAACCGAATGCAGAGGAGCTTTATTTTGTGTATTGTGTGAAGAACGGGCTACCTATTGACATTGGAGATATGATAGCATATGAGCTGGATAAAATGGCGTCTGACTCTGCACGGATTGTGCTGGGATTTCCTGCACTGATCTGGACACTTTGTGAGAGAGCTGGAGTGAATATGACGGCCTATGCTCATGATGTGAAGCCAAAGCCTCCTATCTCTTTCAAGAATTTCTATAATAAGCCTGGAGTAAAGTGTGCAGAGCTTAGTTACCCTACTACATCCCGTGGGACACCCACTTGTCATCCTGATA